>CM064430.1:58607381-58916726 GCA_032690845.1 Eleusine coracana subsp. coracana | reverse complement strand
AGTGCAGAGGTCAATGATGAACTTAGCTGCACAAGGTGCACAGGCTCCTGGGCAATTAAATGCATTTGTTGGAACTGTGCATCATGAGAAGTTTGGGACTGAGCAATGGAAAATCACGAGCTCTGTGTCATCAGATTCTGCAGGCATCATCCTGCTTTCTCTTATCCTTTGCTTCTGTGGCTGCGGAGCAGTGTGCTTTTTATGTGCCTTGCTTTGCATCTTCTTTTGCTTTCCTCTTGTGTGGCCTCAGGTGAATCCTTTTTCTCCTCATGCTTTATCTTCCTCGTAGTGCTTTGGCCTTCAGTTGGACTTGGGGCAGAGAGCAACGGCCCATCCCCCATATTCCTTCGCCCTTCAGTTTCATTCGCGGCAGCCTTTTCTCAGTTTGCTTCACATGGCAGTGGTGATCCTGAGGGCAATATTTTTCCCCATCTTGTTTTTGAATGTTTCTTTCTTATCCAGTTGAAAGAATCCAATACAATATTTATTTCAATCTTATTGCAAAATAAATGTAGGTGAAAGAAAAGTTATACAATGCAGCAAGGGGACAACAAACGTAGCTGATGTTTTCTACATATCTACCAATTTATGACAAAAAATTCTCATCTGCTCAATGAAACTAAACAGTTTCTATGAGAAAACTCAATGACACTTGGTAATAGTAACAAAATGAGATCAAGGATCAATGACATAAAGAAT
This sequence comes from Eleusine coracana subsp. coracana, assembly GCA_032690845.1. Classification (NCBI taxonomy): domain Eukaryota; kingdom Viridiplantae; phylum Streptophyta; class Magnoliopsida; order Poales; family Poaceae; genus Eleusine; species Eleusine coracana. The sequence continues at coordinate 58,916,027 of CM064430.1, read as the reverse complement.
ATATTCGATGAGCCGGTACATCTGATGTTCCTCATCTCCAATCTTCAAAAGGTTCATGCACAGAGTCGAACTAACATTAACTATGATGAGAAAAAAAATAGTTTAGCAGAAAGCAATGACTTTGCTATATTATTTCCTGAGGACACAATGGTGATGCCATATTATGAAGCAGGGAGGTATTTATATACTTAAGTTTTTTTTTTTTTGTTGAGGGAATTATTTCTGTAGTTAGGTTGGTGACTGGATGAGTTGTACTTGGAACATGCATACGAATTTCAACTGCATCAGGTATATTTAATATCCGGCAACACATATGGCTCACAACACACAAGTGATTCAAGATTGATCAAACCTGAGAACATGGGTCATGTATGTTGTGCGTGAATGTGACTACTTGTTTCAAACAGTAAGAATGTATGTTGCTTTTTAAATCTAAAAGATACAACACAGGAATAGCATTTGACTGTTCAAGAAGGAAGCTTTCTACTAACTAGCACTCAGTATTGTCCCTTATTCGACCAATATTAACAAAAACATGTAGATTACTTGTATTGCTAGGGCCAGAAGTGGCTGAATCAGAAACCCACTCCCTAGGATGTCACTTAATATTAGCATATATTTGTGTAGTCATAGAGCAAAAGAACTACTCCCTCCATCCCAGAATATAGCTAGTTTTGGGTTTGTCCTAAGTCAAACTTTTATAACTTTGATCATCCATAATAAAGATTTATAAATGTTGACAACGTAAGAGTTATATATTATGATAGTTTGATTCATAACCAATCTAATAGTAGTATCCTTGGCTTATCAACCATTATAAACTTTTTGTTATGATTGGTCAAAGTTAAAAATATTTGACTTAGAACAAACCCAGAACTAGCTATATTCTAGGACGGAAGGAGTAGAATGGAACAATGGGACGTCCCGAGCATCCATAGGCACTACACTCCCTAATGCATAACGCATATCTGTAGAAATTATGGACCACTAATGAGACAGAAAGTCATTGATACGAATAGACGAAAAATACAATAAAATGCAAATATAAGTTTTGTTACTGACCACAAGCCCAAGTGCGTTTTCGCTATCACAATATAAGCTTTGCCAAGTATTCCCAAGGACCAGCGGCATTATAATCTTGGAGGAAATGATACCTCCTCCGTGCCATGTACCTGTGCAGCAATAAAATACAAAGTGACAATAAAATTTATATGATGAAATAAACTGTGCAAAGATGTTAAATCATAAGATGCAACTGCAAATTTCTAGGTGAGACCATCCATTTCTATTATGATGCGTTTTGTAAGTATATTTTGGTGAAAACCACATGCCACACTATACAATAATTTGTAGCAATTTTATTTGCAGATATAGTGACTAAGTAGTAGTCTGTCATTCACCTTACCTGATGAAAAAAAAAACTGCCAAGGTGGGTGCAGAATAGTACATTCATCAGCAACACAGTACCATCTCCACGCCTTACCTATTTTCAGTGCTCGCGAAAACAAAAGACATCCTTCATCCATGACCTTGTAAAGGCAACTAAAAAGATTACATGAAACAGGGACTAAACACCGGACCTATTTTAGTCGATCGTCCACGTGGGAATGTGGCTCACCAAAACTGCAGATTTGAACTGACTAGTGAGACGCAATGTGAACTTAAGGGATGCGATACGTGCGGCGAGTGAAGAGTACTGACCGCGCCAAGGTACGGATTCAAGTGCACGGCCGAAGAGAGGAGGAGTGGACAAGCAAGTGCAAGGACGCCTGAACCACCATGGAGCATCGCGGCGGCGACGGAGGCGGCGGCCAGCTGGAGATTGGGGGCGTGGAAACGAGCGCCTATTCCTTCCCTTCCATCGCCTGGGCTGGGCTAAGTTGGTCCGGGTTGGGCTGGGCTGGGCGGGGCGGGCTGGGCAGAGTGAATGTAAGACTAGTACTCCGCCGATGATTGCTTCAGATTCAGACAATTATTATGAACGAAACTTAGTTTTTCATCTAAGGTCATGTTCGGATATTGTGGTTTTAAAAAGTTATAGTATTTAAAAAATATGGTTTTAGAAACTAAGCTAGCTAATATCATAATATTTGGACACTAGAGTTTTTTAGATTTGAGATAACCTGTGACATATTTGGCTATTAAAGTATTTTTTATTATATTTTAAAAAATTAATTATTAGAATGTTATATACATGTCAATATAGGATCAATAATCCATCTATAAGTTTAACAATAATATGTATACAATTTTTAGACAGATAGATCTAGAATAAAACTTTATGGTTATCTTACTTTTTAATAATTTAGATGAGGTTATCATTGGTGTTGTTTTAGTTTGATGTTGATTTTACGTGCTGAATTAGTTTGACGCGAACTCACACGAGTTCGTGCATTATGTCATGTCCAGCCAGCATGTGAGTCCGATTCATATACATATGTTGTATGGTACGTAGTCAATAAAGAGTTCTAAAAAAAGTGTGACAAGAGTTTAAAAGTTTACACATATTTTTATATATAAATAATTTTTTTAAGTCCGTAATAACACACGGATGATTTACTAGTGTATATCAAAAATCAAAAAACACAAGGCACACAATAAAAAAAGCGAGGGACTTGCACTAAATCTAGAAGGTGGAGACGATTATGCGAAATCCAAGATCATGGCCCACAACAAAGTAAACAAATCGTTGACCTAGTAATGGAGGAGGAGGATGCAAAGCATAGGAGCCCGTCAGTAAAGTACAAGGGGTTAGTGGGGTGCTACCGGATATTTGAACTCGACGGTGACATGAAAACCTATGATATATCAAAGAAAACATAGAAATGATCATCGATTCATTACTAACCTTTGACTAGTGGAGAAATTAAGAGGGTGTTCAGTTTGTTTACTAGTTTACGCTGCCTCGCCAGTGTAGATTGCTGGTACATCCTTGACGAAGAAAGAGATCCAAAATTTGCTCTCTGCCAGAACCAGGTCAAAATCTTGTCAGCAGAGACTCCAACACAAGTTTGCCACGCTGATTCAAGAATCTAACTTACTCGCTATCAACGTCCAGCATGACAAAGCAAGGATTCCAAACACATCATAAGTCCACATCCTACTAGTATACAATACTCCATCTAATTTTATATTTTTCATATTGTTGAAAGAAAATTTACACAAACTTATCACAATAAAATAGAAATTAAAGGGGTAGCATTAATATCATAAGAATTTTTTTCGCCAATTGTAAGCCGATCATATAGAACAAATGTAGCCATCCTAATTTTATAACTCTTCTCATTGAAATTTGAGATGACTCTTATCTATTAGCTTCATCTTCATTGCTAGACCGACCATAAGATTTATTAAAAAAAATATGAGGATAGGAGGTAAGATCATACCATGATATATGTCATGTTATAGTGATACTATATATGAAGCGGGAGGTCATTAATGATAAAAAGTGTGTTCGTTTTCTGGGATCTATATTAAGTACGGTGATTAAATATAAAACTAATTATATAGCTGGATGTTAATTTGTAAGACGAATCAATTAAGCTTAATTAATTTATCATTAAAAGATATTTATTGTAACATTACATTATCTAATCATGGTCTAATTAGGTTTAATAGATTTATCTCGTCATTTGGTATGTGTGTGTGTGGGGGGGGGGGTGTTATGGACAGAGTTTTGTCATTAATCTAAATTTAATATTTTTAATTAGTATCTCAATATTCGATGAAACAAGTCTAAAAATTAGTGAACAAGAAACAAATAGACTCAAAGATGGAGAAAATAGGAGATCAGTGACAGATGTGAAATAACAACAAAATATTAAATATTAATCTAATACTCGACTATTTTGAAACTTATTTCAATTTGTGTTATATTGTTATACATTTTTATTAAAAATATATCTTATTATGCCTTAAATGTTTTTTGTTGACTCTAATGCTTCAATTGTTTTACGTTCCTAGGGCCGGTCCTAGGATCTTGGGGTCCTAGGGCGAATCTAAAAGCCAGGCCCCCATAGGACATTAGATATTTGGAACTAGATCGCCGTCACATCCTAGATCAGCTGCTTCACCGACTCTCGATTGATCCCTGTCGTTACTTTGACAATCGCAAAATTTTCTATGTATATGCATAATTTAAGTTATAGCAAGCATTGGACTAGGGCACCTTCTTGATTGATGATTGATGTTGTAATGCCTTATCTTTGCTTGATGTTGTCCTGACTTCGAGCTGAAGTTGGATCGTGTAGAGGCTCAAGGCTACAGATCCATTACAAAACACTAGTACTTTGCACATGCGACATGCACGTGCTATTCTAACACCGTGAATATTTAGTAAAGCAATTTATTATTCTCATATGAAAAAGGGAAAGACAATGGGTGTCGGATCGCCGTTCCGACGTGTTGAAATATGGGTAAGACTGGACATACATACAAGCAAAAATCCAAGACTAAATGGACAGTAATAAGTAAAGAAACTTTCCATGTTCCAAGTACCATATGTATTTCATTTTAACGGAGATAAAGAATCACCTGCAATACCCTACAAGAAACAAGGTTCAACATTTATAATTGTAACCAAACATGTTTCTTTTCCACGCACTCGATCTGGCAACTTGCTTCACTATGTAATGAATCAAAATGTCTTTCGGCCACATTATGGAATGAATCGTCATGATGCCCTGCTAGCTGTTCATTGCACTTTGAGTTTGCAATGCCAGTGCGAATTTATTTTCCATAAAGTAGACGTTGTAAATCATATGGGTATTATCAGGTACTGCTGAGCATCAAACACAATGTGTGCAAAAGATAGGTATTAATTATGCAAACAAAAAGCAAAAAAGAAAAAAAAACACCACTACATCACCATATTACATATTTTCTAAATATGATGTATTCCGCTTAACTGTGAGCACGGGGTAAATACTTTTTAAGAATTATAATTCAAAGTGTCACATTAGCATTTGGACACTGATAATACCACAAAATGACACCTGCTAGTTACTATTTTCTTTTTCTACTATCATATTACCGGGATACAGAGTTACTGCTATGATATTCAAACATAATCGCATTTTATTATATTCCCATGTAGCCCATAAGCATGTTGGATAAATTAGTACTTTTAATTTTATATTAATCTAGAAATAAATCATAAGCATGATTAACAGATTGCATGATGAACTAGACAAGTCTACGCAAGATCTATATAGGTCTATAAGACCAGACAAAAGTATAGCATCTACCATACTAGCAACATCCATCATAGATAAAAAGATCACAAAAGCTAGTATAGAAGACATGATTTGAGATGAGGGTATGTACGTTTTCTTTTGGACTGGGTAGAGGAGGCGACGACGGCGTGCAGCACAGTCACGTTGTTGGCGACGGTGGGTGAGACCGACTCGATGACGAGGAAGACGAGTCGTGGTGACGAGCTTGACGAAGACGAGGAAAAGATCGAGCAGTCACGCAGAGCGCTTTTCAAAAACCTTATTCGCCCTCTCTCGATGCAGGATCATAAAGGACGACGGTTCCGAAGACCTGATCTCTCGTTCGCCAGTGCACGCCGACGATCGGGATGGAGAAGTCTTGGCGGCGTAACAGTAGCGAGAGGCAAAACCCTAGGCGATTGTGTGATATGATTTGCGACGATACCCGTACGTATTTATAGGGAGGAACCGCTAGGGTTGGACATCCCGCAACCGAGTCGGTTTCCATAACCAAATATATGGAACACGCAACAAAAAAAAGTGCAAAAGAAAGCCGCACTCCCGCAAGGCAAGGGACCGAATTTCGGCGGACCATACATGCAGGTGATGCGCGACCGCACCCATTGCCCACACCCACGCCCGGCCCGGCCCGGCGAGCCGAGCCGAGCGAGCGCACGTGTGTGTTTTCCTTCTTCTTATCCACACACTTGCAAAAGATGCTAGAGCAACCAACCTTATAAGTTGGACTCCCTCCACCTCCACTAGCAATATGAGACTAAACCTTTGCACTTCCACCACTCATGAATGGGTATTTGAGATTTTTCAGGAATTATTGTGAATATTAATGGGCCAAGCCCATATAATTCCAGCAATCCTCCACCAGATCTCAAAGTTCCAGCTAGACTTTGCCTCATCCCACTGCTGTTTAATATACCAGTGTTTTCAGTAGAGACTGTTAAGTTGAACTTCCACCTAGAACAATAAGCTACACTCATTCACAACTTGAACAATGGACTATGCCTTGAATTACAAGTTTTGTGCAAATAAGTTTTACTTACTGTCATAACTGATATTAGACCTCTAGTAGGCTTCTCTGCGGGTGGAGTATATAGGTCATACTCTCTTGGTCTTTCTTGAGCTTGATAGAGATCAACTAAATCTCACAGATTGTGACCTTACAACAATCGGGTTCATATAGGTGTATTCATTCAAGAATATTCTGTAGGACAACATCTTCGCTATTTAAAGCCAACTGAATACATTAAAGCAACAGCCAACCTGCCATACAGATATCGAGAGTAATGCATCGTTTCTCGAGTGGGTTATAAAAGGTTACTCTCATGCTAACCAATAGCTTGTTCTTCCCAGGTCCAACTTCACGGGATCTCCGATCACATAGGTTGGGTTACTACTATGGAATAGCACATATGGGTCTCATACCCATCTCCTTCGATGCATTGTCTATCATATTACGTGACAGCCCCTTGGTGAATTGATCTGTCAGGTTCTCACCAGTTGAAATATATTCTACTAATATGACTCTGGAGTTTCTCATTTTTCTGGCAGACTTCAAATGTCTCTTAATATATCTTAATGACTTCATATTATTCTTAGAATTGTTCACTTTGACTATCACAGTTTGATTGTCATAATTCATGAGGACTACCGACACAGGTTTCTCGACAATAGGCAAGTTCATCAAGAGCTCACGTAGCCAATCAGCCTCAACTATAGCTGTATCTAGTGCGGTAAGCTCTGCTTCCATGGTAGACCTCGTTAAAATGGTCTGTTTGCATGATCTCCATGAAATAGCAGCACCACCAAGAGTAAATGCATATCCACTCGTGGCATACAGCTCATCAGCATCAGATATCCAATTGGAATCACTATAGCCCTCTAGTACTGCTGGATATCTAGAATAATGAATTTCATAATCTATAGTACCAACTAAATGGTGCATTACCCGCTCAAGCGCATGCTAATGATCATCTCCCGGGCAAGAAGTAAACTGGCTCAGTTTACCCACAGCAAACGAGATGTCAGGCCTAGTAGCACTAGCTAAATACATAAGTGATCTAATAATCTAAGAATATCCTAATTGGTCTCTGCCAATTCTCTTATTCTTTCGAAGGATCAAATTGGGATCATAAGGTGTTGGAGAAGGTTTGCTGTCCTTGTAACCAAAACGGTTCAAGAGCTTCTCAATATAATGATATTGCATAAGAGTAATCCCATTCTCTCCCTTGATTAGCTTGGTGTTCAAGATAACATCAGCCTCACCCAGATCCTTCATATCAAAGCTTTGGCACAGAAAAATCTTGACCGTATTGATCATGTCAAGATTTGTTCCAAAGATGAGTATGTCATCAACATACAAGCACAGTATAACTCCCTCACCCCCACCATGGCGGTAGTACACACATGTATCAGCCTCATTGACTGAAAAGTCTGCTGCTAGAAGTGTTGAATCAAATTTCTCATGCCACTGCTTAGGAGCTTGTTTCAGATTATACAAAGACTTCAACAACTTACACACCTTGTCTTCTTGATCCTTTATAACAAATCCATCTGGCTGATCCATATAGATTTCCTTATCCAACTCTCCATTAAAGAAAATTGTCTTAACATCCATCTGATGAACGATAAGACCATGTGAGGCAGCCAGAGCAAGTAATACACGAATAATGGTCAATCTAGCAACAGGTGAATAAGTGACAAAGAAGTCTTCGCCTTCTTTCTGAGTATAACTCTTAGCCACAAGCCGATCCTTATACTTATCAATAGTGTCATCAGGCTTAAGCTTTTTCTTGAACACCCATTTACAACCCACAAGTTTGCAACCATATGGTCTGTCGACAACTTCTCAAGTTCCATTAGAAAGAACAGAGTCCATCTTACTATGGACAGCTTCTTTCCAGTCATCTGCATCAGAAGATGCATATGCCTCTGAAATGGTTCTAGGAGTGCCATCCACAAGATAAATAGTGAAATCATCACCAAAAGACTTTGCAGTCCTTTGTCTCTTGCTCCTCCTAGGAGCTTCACTATCAATCTCCTCATGGATTGGTTCAAGTATTTGTTGAGCATGATCAGAAAATGCACTAGGTTCAGGAGTTGTTTCAGCAATCACATCAGAAGATAATCTAGACATGTTATGTATATCTTTCATAGAAAATATGTTCTCAAAAAAAGTAACATCACGAGACTCCATTAATGAATTAACATGAACATCAGTCACCTCGGATTTAACCACTAAAAATCTATAGGCAATGCTATGATGAGCATATCTAAGAAAGATACAATACACAGTTTTAGGTCCTGACTTACGCTTCTTGTTTGTCGGTACGTTAACTTTGGCCAAACAACCCCATGTGCATAAGTAAGAGAGTGATGGATTTCTACCAATCCATTCCTCAAATGGCGTCTTCTGTTTATTCTTCATCGGAACTCTATTTAGGACATGACATGATGTCAATAAAGCCTCCCCCCACCATGCCTTAGATACTCCAGCCATGTCTAACATGAAATTAACCAAGTCAGTCAAGGTGCGATTCTTTCTTTCAACAACCCCGTTTGATTGGGGTGAATAGGGAGGCGTTCTCTCATGTATCATACCATGTTCCGTACAGAATAAGTCAAACTCATTTGAGAAATACTTGCCACCATGATCAGACCTAATTCTTTTGATCTTTTTCTCTAGTTGAGTTTCAACTTCAGCCTTATAAATTTTAAAGTAGTTTAGAGCCTCATCTTTCGTTTTTAACAAATAAACATAACAATATCTAGTCGCATCATCAATCAAAGTCATGAAATATCTTTTTCCACCCTCAAGTCAATATATCATTCATTTCACAAAGATCTAAATGTATAAGTTCTAGTGGTGCCATGTGTCTCTCCTCAGCAGCCTTGTGAGACTTTCGAGGTTGCTTAGATTGCACACAACTTGAGCACTTAGAACCTTTAACAATGGAAAAATTCGAAACTAAATTCAAGCTGGAAAGTCGAGATATAGAACCAAAATTTAGATGACATAAACGTGAATGCCACACACTTAGCATCATTCTCATTAACACCATCACAAATATAGTTCACAGACTTATTGCAATAATCTAAAAAGAAAAAGCGAAACAAGCCGCCGCACTCATAGCCTTTACCAATAAATTATCCACTCTTAGACACGATAACTTTATTCGACTCAAGCACTACCTTAAAACCATCCCTACATAAAAAGGAGACACTAACGAGATTCTTCTTGATAGAAGGAACATGTTGTACGTTCTTTAATTGGACAATCTTCCCCGAAGTGAACTTCAGATCGACCGTGCCAACACCATGAACAGAAGCATGTGACCCATTCCCCATTAGGACGGAGAAATCTTGGGCGACCTGGTAAGAAGTAAACAAAGAAGCATCGGCACACACATGAACATTAGCACTAGTATCAAGCCACCAACTAGTAGATTGAAATACAGAAAAAACATATGGTAAATTACCATACCCACTATTTTCTCCAGCACTGGTCACCATGTTCGCAGACTTCTGCTATGGAGGCTTCCTTACTTTGCGTTCTAGACACTTCTTTGCCCAATGCTCATTAGAACCGCAAACAAAGCATGCTCCCTTCTCCTTGTTCTTCTTCTTGAAGGTAGTGGTCTGCTTAGGCTTATTGTTCTTGCCCTTGCCCTTACCACCACTGCCATGAGACTGTTGTGGATGATGTACCATATTGGCACTAGTGTGTCCCTCATTAACTTTAGAACGTTCATCCTTCTCACGAGCTTTCTCTTCAACATCAAGAGACACGATCAAATCTGAGACATATATGTTCATCCTCTTGTGCTTAAGAGTAGTGACAAAATCCCTCTAAGTTAGAGGCAATTTAGCAATAATGCCCCCAGCCATAAGCTTCTCAGGTACGATGATCTTAAGCAATTCGAGTTCCTTCACAATGCATTGTATCTCATGAGCCTGCGCGATGACAGATTTGTCATCTATCATCTTAAAATCATGGTACTGCTCAATGACATACAGTTCAGCGTCAGCATCTAAACCACCATAGTTAGCGATCAGAGCATTCCATATATCCTTTGCAACTGTATGATGGATGTACATGTCCTGAAGACGATCTACCAAAACTCCAATAACAGCGTCCAAGAATATTGTGTTGGATTTGTTGTAGGCTTTTTCCTAATCTACAGTGAGATCGCCTTCAGGTTTGCTAGTGGACACCCAGAACACATTCATGGTAGCAAGCCACAGAGTGACTTTCACTTGCCATCTCTTAAAGTGCACGCCAGTGAATTTCTCTAGCCTCAATGCATCGACAAATTCAGCCATAATACTAAAGTGCCTACAATAAGGTTTTTGGATTGTTGGATAAATTAGCACTTTTAGTTTTATATTAATCCAGAAATAAATTATAAGTATCATTAATAGATTGCATGATAAACTAGATAGGTCTACGTAAGATCTAGATAGGTCTATAAGGCCAGACAAAAGTATAGCATCTATCATACTAGCAACATCCATCATAGATAAACAGATCACAAAAAAGCTAGTATGAAAGACATGATTTGAGATGAGAGTACGTACGTTTCCTTCTGGACTGGGTAGAGGAGGCGGCAACGACGTGTAGCACCGTCACGTTGTTGGCGATGGCGGGTGAGACCGACTCGACGACGAGGAAGACGAGCCGTGGCGACGAGCTTGACGAAGACGAGGAAGCGATCGAGAAGTCGTGCAGAGCGCTTTCCAAAAACCTTATTTGCCCTCTCCCGGTGCAGGATCGCAAAGGATGACGGTTCCGAAGACCTGCTCTCCTATTCGCCGGTGCACGCCGACGATCGGGATGGAGAAGTCTTGGCGGCGCAACAGTAGCGAGAGGTAAAATCCTAGACGATTGCGTGATGTGATTTGCGGTGATACCCGTACATATTTATAGGGAGGAACCGCTAGGGTTGGACGTCCCGCAACCGAGTCGGTTACCATATTAATACGTCGGTTTTCATAACCAAATATATTGAAATATATGGAACACGTAGCAAAAAAAAGTGCAAAAGGAAGCCGCACTCCCGCAAGGCAAGGAACCGAATTTCGACGGACCATTCACGCAGGTGATGCGCGCCCATCGCCCATGCCCCGTCCCGCCCGGCGAGGCGAGGGAGCGCGGGCGTGTGTTCTTCCTTCTTCTCATCCACACTTGCAAGAGATGCTAGAGCAACCAATCTTATAAGTTGGACTCCCTCCACCTCCACTAGTAATGTGGGACTAAACCTTTGCACTCTCATCACTTATGAATGGGCCTTTGAGATTTTTCAGGAATTATTGTGAATGTTAATGGGTCAAGCCCATATAATTCCAGCAAAGCAGAAGCAGAAGTAGGCAAAAAAAAGCTTTAACAAAGCTGATCAGCAGATGAAGATGAACAGAACTGAAGATCTCATGTTAATGTCCAAACGATCTAGGAATTGGAAACTTGCAGTAAAGTCGACATGGGCACCAGGGCTAGTTATCTTAGTAAGAGAAACACACCTATGGTAGTTAATTGTCATTGTAACGGTGCAAATTTTGCACGATCTATTCACTTCAGCATAAAGGTGAAAACATTGCACCCTCCATTCATTTCCATTTATATCAAAATCGAGGCACCAATATAATGGCTGAACAACATGTAGTTCCGTAAAACACCTGTGAAGATGTAACTTATTTAGCTAAATATCAGATAAGGCCTATATTCGCAGTACCCATTGAACAAATAATGCACAATCCATTCATATCAGTGATAGTAAATCTTATTATTGATATCAAGAGGGTAAAATTTAGAACAGATGTATCTCAGAAAACAAAATAGTGAGCTATAACTGATTACCTTTGTGATCTCAGCCTAGCTGGTGGATTGTTCAATTGCTGTCCCAAAAGAGTACCAAGTTGCTACTTAGTCCCGGTAAATAGTGTTATGTGGGATAGTATTTGCATTCCTGGAAAAATAATATCTGCAATTAGTGCAATCAAATAGTATTACGTGGGAGAGTATTTGTCGCAAAAAAAAGTATTACGTGGGAGAGTATTTGTATTCCTGAAAAACTAACACCTAAATTTAAATTAGTAACCCAATATTTTTTTAATAAAAACATTGCTACTATTAGGTCAAAATAAAACAGCAGTCGTGCTAACTATTAGAACCGATGGATTGGATAGGTGGGCAGAGAGAGGAACTAAATCATTACTAATGTAGGACTAACATTCCAATTGTTTTCATTAATAAAACATCACGCTGACACCAATCAACAAAAAATTATGCGAAGCAACATAATAAAAAAACTACCTCATCTATCCGAAAAAAACAGGGCAAGACAGATGGTGCTTACAACATTATCCGAAAAAAACAGGGCAAGACAGATGGTGCTTACAACATTATCCGAAAAAAACAGGGCAAGACAGATGGTGCTTACAACATTTGTTGCCATGGTTGGTTGCGACCGATGGCCCACTTTGACAGCTTGAGCATTCAGCTTAATAATCCCTCTTTCTGTCAGATTGGACAAATACCAAAGAGCACATGGAGATCTAAGCATGTAGCAATGTTTTTGACTTGCAGGTTGGCTCATCTCTGTTTGGGCAGAAGTCCCTCTAGCTTCAGTGACTACTCTTTTGTTGTGTGTCTTCACCATGGGAGGCAATGGGTGAGGTGAATGTACACCTTATTGTTTGCGCTCCGGTTCTGTTGCTTACGAGTGATTTGATATCGATTCTAAAACTGAGACCATACAAAACCATGTTTAGATCTTCGAAAACTTTCACCACCTCCAAACAATACTTTGTTCCCATGTTTACATCTTCCAAAATGAAGACCAGTTTTGTGGCTTTGTGTGCAGGTCATGGTTTGATTATGGTGTTTTGTGTAAATTGCAGTCTGGATGACAAGCTATCATTTGTTATCTAGTCAATTTTCAATTCGTTGAGTTAGTAAGACATCTGAATGAAAAAACATTTTACTTAGAAGAGGCTATGCATATACTGATATGATGAAGCCCTTCAGATTTATTCAAAAACTCATACAGTGGTAATAAATTTACTCTGATAATTTTGCTCTTTCCCCATCGCCATAATGCATATTTATTTTGCTGCCCTGAAAAACAATTCATACAGTGGTAATAAATTTACCCCGATAATTTTCGCCCTCTATATCTCCCAAATATCCTTCCTTCATAGTGGCAGCATATGCATTGGCACATCTAGCTATTTTCGCAATTGAAAGAAAAAAGTATCTCATTTTGTTATCTTTCAGAATCATCAATGAAAGATCATGACGTTACATTGGCCTTAAACATCCTACCATTCCAAATCTGAACCCTATACTGCAAACATTGCTATGCATGTCATCATAGATGACAACAAAACAAAGGAACCAAAGACTAACAACTTCTCATACACAAAGGAGAATCAAATTTATGACATCACACAATAGACTGTAAGGAAAAAGAGCATTAGCATTACCTTTTGCTGATGCAAAATGAGTCCAGTTCCATTACAATAACTGATTGAGCGGCAATAAAGAGAGGATTCTAAAGCATGACACACAATCTGAGTGCCCCTTTATGTGATCTCAACCAAACTGCACGGACAAAAGTTTTGAAATTGAAGGCATCAGGTTAGGCTTGAAGACAGAAAATGGTGGAATAGCCCAATACGTTATATGAACTGGAAGTCATAAATTTTTGAAAAATCTTGTTTCTTTACCACACTAATCGTAACATGACAAATAATTTTAATTACCAAGGTCCATGCATCATTCATCCACTGGATTACAATGAACTAACAAGGACTCACAGAATGTCATATGAGGACATGCCAGGTCATCTCGCTGGAGTTTATGTAAACCCAAATGTAAAATAGGTGTTTCACTCGTCATTCATGACACCAAAAATGAAAAACATGAAGCTATTACATTCTCTAGACCGTGTCATTAGGCATAACCATGTGCCCTTTATTGCAAAAAAAAACATGGAAACAACATTTATATGACTGATTTTGAGTTGGTACAGTGCAATCACAATAAACCCTTTTTTATCGAATAACAATCAACTTTATATAGTACCTGAATGAGCATTATTTTTTCATAACTTTGATATATATTTTCAATTTTTAGAATTCATCTAATGGCTAAAAATCATGTAATTCGTTCTTTTCTATTAAAAAAAAGTAAAAACCAATTGAAGTGAAAAGCCAGCTAAAATATGAAGCATTTGAATTTCAATGACTGTAGAAAAAATAAAAACAATTTTTGAATCAATCAAGACTAAGAAATTGGTTATAAAAAACAGAGGAGTAAATTTTTTCATAGACCTAAGCATGAAGCAGCAAGGACCGATCCCTTCTTCTCTCGTTTGCCTATAATTGAAGCATGGATGCAAGCAGCCCATATAGGTAAATTCCCTGCTCCTCCTCTAATTTAGTCCCGAAGCAGCAAGGACCGATCCACCGAGCGCTTAGATCGACGACACGTGCAGGGAAAGAAGAACAAAAAACGTGAGGAACCAGCTGAGATCAACAAGGAATCAAAGGGAGAAGGGAGGGGCTGGGGTACCTGGTTGCTCGCCGCCACCGGAGGCTGAGGCAACCACCCTCGAGGCCGACCGCTGTAACAGGGACAGCCGCCATGCCCCCGGCTCAAATCTGTCAAATGCCGCCGAGACGAGGGCAGGGATGCCCGAGGCCATCGCACTCAAGGCCAGTCGCCGCGAGGAGGCGGCGCAGCCTGAGTCTGGCTGCCGCATTCGCCTCTGCCATGAGCCATCGGGGGGGGGGGGGGGAGGGGAGAGAGAGAGAGAGAGAGGAAGAGGAGGAGGTTGCTGGCGAGGAAGAGGAAGCGGGTCACCGATAGTGCGTGGCGCCGTAGCCTCCCGGCCAGGAATGGAATTGGGGCTCATCACACTCATCTGGATCCATGAAAGAATCCGCCTTCGGCCTGCAAAAGCTCGAGCATCGGGGATAGAGCAGGGACAACGGAACTGCTGTCGCCTCACCGAATTGGGTGCCGTCTCACCAGATCTAGGAACGAGGGATGGAGGGAGGGAGCCCGCTCATGGTGTAAGCGTTATGACCATTAATAATTAGATCCACAAGGTATGAATATTTTGGTGATAGATGACAACTATGAAATTATGGGCTAATATCTACATGAGTGTTGTGTATGTAGAAATCATCTCTAAACTCTACTACAAATTATATGGATGATGGTTGCCTTGGCAATTGATAACAATGACCACAAGCATGAAGGCTTGTGAGCTTGATGGAGTCCAAGGGTTGATGAAGATGGATCAAAGTTGAGTACAAGCTATGGAGCAAGTGTTGGGAACACTTGTCTAGTTGTTAGGACTTTGAGTCCATAGAAAAAACCGGACTATCAAGAGGGTCTAGGTCATGTCTAGTCGGTGATGTGCATGGATGCTCAGAGAAATCACAGGCACTAGGTTACAGTGGAGAAGCCAAGGAGCTGTTCGGAGAAATCGGAAACAAAGTCAAGCGAGAACGAGAAGTTTCAGCTTCTAGACGGAGAGACCGGACAGTTGGTCAAGGAGTGACCGGACTGTACGGTCATCAGAGGAGAAAACAATCCAGCGAGAAGACTCGGCGATGAAACTGCCAGAGTCGAGTCTGTAGACTGGACTGTCCGGTTTGTACAAGATGACTCTGGGCAACGAGGAAGCGGAAGCTGGAAATGTTTCTGTAATAGAGAGAGAAAGTCTGACCAGACGGTCCGATCAGCTGACCGGACCATCCGGTCAGTACGAAGATCAGCAATGGTCAGAGCCGTTGGAGCAGGATCTGTAGTGACCGGACGGTCCGGTCAGACAGTGAACGGACAGTCCGGTCAGTAGGCCCAGAAAGCTGATTTCGTAGAGCAACGACTAGTTGGAGATTGGAAGCCTATATAACTTCGTTGCTGGGGTCTTGAAGACCTCTCTTGGCTAGTGGAATTGCTTGGAGCATTTGGTGAGAGCCAAGAGGAAAAGAGGAGAGCACTAGGAGGAGATATTGCATATCTTGAAAGTGCTAGTGAGAGTAACTTGAGCATTGATGTATATCTACGGCTAGGGTGTACTTGAGGGAGTGATCTAGGGTTGTTACTCTTGGTCTATGGTGAGACTTAGACCGGTTAGGTGTCGGTGATCGAGCCTATAGTGATTGGTTGTGAAGGCCGTCACACGTTTATACCCGGTTTGAGCCCGCCGGTGAAAGGAGCATCGCTAGTGAGCGCATGTGTTGGCTCGGGGAGTCCAGCAAGTTCTCGAGGGAGGCGAGCTTGTGCCTTGGTGGCGGCGGTGATGCACACCGTGTCTTCACTCTGGGAGTGATTGCGGGCTCGTGGGCAAGAACTCCATATTGGTGGCAGGAGGGACCGGCACTCCGACAAGAGTGGTCCAAGGAAGAGTAGGGGAAGGCGCCATCCTTCCGAGACCTCGGGAAAAAAATCATAAGCATTTCTTGAACCCCTCTTTACTATTCTGCAATTGTGTGCTCTAGTAACTAGGTTAAATTGTGGCTTGCATAGGCTAGTGTGTTTGGCCTCCGCGCTTGCTATCATCATGAACACTAGCATGTGTAGGGTCTTGACCTACTCGAATTAGGTTGCAATGATTGTTAGACTCTAGTAGTGTGAATTGAAGTATTTGGATTTGTGAGCGGCTTACCGATTCACCCCCCCCCCTCGGTACGCCTTCGGTCCTTACACATGGACAATACCCTCAGCCCTCGGTCCAACGAGATTTCGTCAATCACGCACAACGGCAAAGGAAACCAATGTTGTGTGCCTGTGGGCGGGTGTACCTCCTCGTCGGTGAAAAAAGTGGTCAAATATCGGACGAAACAAACTGGAAGGGCGTAAACAATGTGACGATCATCACGGTTGGCCCACAAAATAGGTTTAAGGAGGCTAATCAGATGGTTATGAAGAAAATATTGGTTAAGATCAAAGGCTGAGATTAGTGGGGTTAGGTTGACTCAGGGTAATAAGTTTTGTTAGGGATGTTTAGCCTTTATAATAGAGACAATCACGTGCTACGGCGAAGGAAACCAATGTTGCGTGCCTGTGGGCGGGTGTACCTCCTCGTCAATGAAAAAAGTGGTCAAATATCGGACGAAACAAACTGGAAGGGCGTAAACAGCGTGACGGTCATCACGGTTGGCTCGCAAAATGGGTTTACAGAAGCTAATCAGATGGTTAAGAAGAAAATATTGGTTAAGGTCAAAGGCTGAGATTAGTGGGGGTAGGTTGACTCAGGGTAATAAGTTTTGTTAGGGATGTTTAGCCTTTATAGTAAAGAAAGGGAAAGATATGTTGGTGTTGATAACTAACCTTATGAAGTTGTCTTGTACAACTTGACGATTTTTTTATCAAACATACCTTTATTAAAAGTTAAGGAAGAGTACAAATACAAGTACGCAAACAGGTACATTAGGAAGGATACAAAACAACTATCTCACCAAAAGAGCAAAACGACCCCTAGAAAACAAAGAACAGATGAACAAGTCCCTGAACCTTAGCTCTACAGTACCAACAAGATTCCCTGACCCTTAGCTCTACAGTACCAGCAAGATTCACAACCACCGGCTGACGCCAGTGACAGTAAATCTGGCCTTCACTGCCAACCCGAAGCCGGAAGGGGCGCCACCCTCACCAAAGCAAGATCGCACCAACGCTTTGAAGTGAGCTGGAATAGATGCGCAATAGCACCTCGCCCAATCGAACGGGGCCGCACCCCGTACCCCATCCGGCAAGAGCCGCCGCTCGTCGGCGACAGCAAAAGCTGTCGCAGAACCGACGAAGACGTCTCATCCACCACCTTGCCGCTGAACTGCGGCCTCACCCACATCC
Source organism: Eleusine coracana subsp. coracana (assembly GCA_032690845.1). NCBI lineage: Eukaryota > Viridiplantae > Streptophyta > Magnoliopsida > Poales > Poaceae > Eleusine > Eleusine coracana. The sequence continues at coordinate 58,897,937 of CM064430.1, read as the reverse complement.
TTGACTCAAACTGCCAGCCCCATCATCACCTCGCCGAATGGAGAAGCAAGAAGAGGCCAGTGGCTCCTATTTAAGAGCCGGTAGAAGCCGACTCCACCTCCACGCGCCCATAAACGGCATTGGAGCGAGACACCGTAGAGGCGAGGAAAGACACATGAGGACCTTATTCCATTGACGCCGCCGCCGCCTTGATGCTACCGCCAGAAACCTAACCCTAAACCTAAAACGGAAGGACCTAAACTACCCATCGACGAGCGCGCCTCAATTTCATGCCCCTCCCATCGGTCCGAAGGCCGACGGAGGTGAAGGAAATCAAGGGCCTCGCCTGCGGAGACCACAGTGACCACTATAAGCTTCCTGATCATTGATAGAGGGATCCCCAAGGTATGAATGTTTTGGTGATAAATGACAACTATAAAATTATGGGCTAATATCTACACGAGTGTTGTCTATATAGGAATCATCTCTAAACTCAACTACAAATTATATGGATGATGGTTGCCTTGGTGGTTGATGACAATGATCACAAACATGGAGGCTTGTAAGCTTGATGGAGTGTAAGGGTTGATGGAGATAGATCAAAACTGAGGACAAGCTATGGAGCAAGTGTTTGGAACACTTGTTTAGTTGTTACGGCTTTGAGTCCATACAAAAACCAGACTATCAAGGGGGTCTAGGTCATTTCTCTAAGGTCATGTTTAGTTGGTGATGTGCATGGATGCTCAGTGAAATTACAGGTACTAGGTGACAGTGGAGAAGCCAAGGAGCTATTCAGAAAAGCTGGAAAATGAAGTCAAGCAAGGACGAGAAGTTTTAGCTTCTGGACAAAGTGACCGTACGGAGGGGTTAGTGGTGACCGGACTGTACGGTCACTAAGAGGTTTTGTCCGGAGCCTACAGCGAGCAGCGAGGAAACTGCCAAGTCTGGAAGACCTAGAGACCGGACGATCCGGTCAGTAGGTCTGGGACTTGGGCAGCGAGGAAACAGCACTGAAAATGTTTCTGGACTGGAGAGAGAAATGGACCAGATGGTCCGGACAACTGACCAGACGATCTGGTTAGTGGAAGTCAGCAGAGGGGGCAGAGCCGTTGGAGCTGAAGTCTGTAGTGACAGGACAGTTCGGTCAGGCAGTGATCAGACAGTCCGGTTAGTAGGCTCAGAAAGCTGATTTCGTGTAGCAACGGGTAGTTGGAGATTGGAAGCCTATATAACTTTGTTGCTGGGGTCTTGGACACCTCTCTTGGCCAGTGGAATTGCTTGGAACATTTGGTGAGAGCCAAGAGGAAAAGTGGAGAGCACTAGGAGGAGATATTGCATATCTTGAGAGTGCTAGTGAGAGTAACTTGAGCATTGATGCACATCTAAGGCTAGGGTGTCCTTGAGGGTGTGATCTAGGTTGTTACTCTTGATCTATAATGAGACCTAGACCGGTTAGGTGTCGGTGATCGAGCCTATCATGATTGGTTGTGAAGGCCGTCACATGTTTGTACCCAGTTTGAGCCCGTCGGTGAAAGGGGCATCAATGGTGACGCACACCATGTCTTCACTCCGAGAGTGATTGCGGGCTCGTGGGTGAGAACTCCACATCGGTGGTGGGAGGGACCAGCACTCCGGCAGGAGTGGTCCAACGAGGAGTAGGGGAAGGCGCCATCCTTTCGAGACCTCGGGAAAAAAATCATGAGCATCTCTTGACCCCCTCTTTACTATTCCGAAATTGTGTGCTCTAGTAACTAGGCTGAATTGTGGCTTACATAAGCTACTGTGTTTGGCTTCCGCGCTTGCTATTATCGTGAACACTAGCATGTATAGGGTCTTGGCCTACTAAAATTGTTTAGGTTGCAACAATTGTTAGGTTAAAGTAGTGTGAATTGAAGTACTTGGATTCGTCAGCGGCTTATCGATTCACCCCCACCCTCTCGGTACGCCTTCGGTCCTTACAAGTGGTATCAGAGCCAAGTGCTCATCTTTGAGACTTCATCGTCTTGAGTTAGGATACCGGGAAAGGTGGGGAGTGTTCCCATATTCAATGGGGAGTACTATGGGTATTGGAAGGTTCACATGCAAGCCTACCTGGAGTCCTTTGATCCAGAGATATGGATGGTCACTCATGAGTCCGATGCAGATGTGAACCTGCTTTAGCCTGATTTAATTAAGAACGATGCCAAGGCCAAGAATGCTCTGTTTGCATGCATATCTAAGAATGTCTTTGCTAGGTTTGATGCAAGTTCTACAGCACATGGTATCTGGACTGAGATTCAGAGTCTCCATGAGGGTACCAGTGATGTCAAAAAGGAAAGATAGTATGTGCTAAAGAACAAGTATGATAACTTCACTAGATTGCCACATGAGAGAGCTAACACTGTTTATTCTTGCTTTCATGTACTAGTGGAGGAGATCAATGCTCTTGGTAATGACTTCAAGCTTAAGCCTGTTGAGGTTATAAGAAGATTCTTGAGGCTATTCAAAGACCCTAAGTATGAGTCCATCATCACCTTCACCTTGCAAGGTGACCTCAAAACCAAGACCATGAAGGATGTACATGGCAAGATCACCGCCTTCGAGAGTTACCAGTTGGGGATGGATGATCCGCAGCCATCCACCCTTGCTCTTCAGACTGACAAGCAAGAATCAAGCAAGAGCAAGAAAAACAAGAAAAAGGCAATCATTGAAGAAGATGAAGATGATGATGATGATGAAGGTGACTTGACCAAGGACTTGGCTCTTCTCATGAAGAAGATGAAGACCTTCAACAACAAGTTTGCCTCCAAGTCTAAGGGCAAGTGCTTCAACTGTGGGTCCAAGAACCACTTTGTTCGGGAATGCCCCAAGCCAAAGAAAGAAGCTTTCAAGTCCCAAGACTCAAGTGATGATGATGAAGAAGAAGAAGACACCAAAGCCAAGCAAAAGAAGAAGAGGTACTTCAACAAGGACAAAGGCAAAGGCAAAGGCAAAGCTCAAGATCACAAGAAGAAGTTCTCATGCAAGGCCCTTGTTGGAGAGTAGACAAGTGACACATCCTCTTCCTCAAGCGATGATGAAGAAGTAGCCAACCTAGCCATGATCAAGACCACTCTTCCACAAGCTTTTCCTCCACCTCCCACGTGCCTCATGGCCGCAAGCCAACTTGGGGAGAGTGAGGATGAGAGCAGCGATGATAGCGATGATGAGGAGCTCTCATGTGCCGAGCTTTGAAGTATGCTTGAGCAAGCCCGCGACATCGCCGTCAAGAAATCCAAAATGTTGGAGGTGGTAAAAAAAGGAGCGTAAGTTGGCTAAGAATCATGTTGGTGAGCTTGAGAGTGAGATCAAGGACCTTATCACATCTCATGAGGCCCTATACAAGAGTTATGACAAACTCAAGGGTGATCATGTAGAGCTTCGTGAGAAGTACGAGACCCTTGAACTTACTTTTGAGACCATCAATGTTGATAACCTTGCCTCTCCCTCCTCTAGTTCATCTAAGAGTGATGCTTCCACTATGTGTGATGAACTAACCACCTCGGTCGAGGTTTCTTCTTTTGAGCCATTTGTTTTGGAGGAATATCACAAGCCCAAGGAAGAGAGGAAGATGGTGATAGATGGCTTCGAGAGGCTCACACGTGATAGAGCCATCCACAAGGACATTCTTGGGAGAAACCTTGTGAACAATGTCTCCCACCGAAGACTTGGCTCATATCCCGCTGCCATCGATATCATCGGGACGAGTGATTACATCCCCGTATGGATCAAACCCCTGCTCGCCGATGACTACTATTGTGAGAGGTGTTGCAAGGATGGTCACACCATCAAGGATTGTTCTATGGTGAGAAGTTCCATTGTTTTGCCCAACGCTAACTTGTTCCATGAGAATACACATTTTAAGCTTTTTAGGAACAAGGATGGCAAGGTGAATGCTAAGGCTTTGAGACCAACAAACAAGAAGAGAAAGGTCAAGAGCATATGGGTGTCTAAATGCATTGTTGATCTTGAGAGGTCAACAAAGTACAAATGGGTGCCCAAGAACAAGACCTAGAAGATGGTGGTGGTGGTGGACCGTAAGCGTACTTGAAGATCAAGTGAAGTCCACCACAAGTGACATGGACCTCAAAGTCATATCTACTCTTGAGGGAGGTAACCGTGTTTGTTCTTGGTAGTTGTAGTGTGTTTTTCCTTCTCTTGCATTGCATGGTAATTAGGACTAACTTTGTGACTAGTATGCTTTGCATCCATGCATGTGTAAATAACTAAAAGAAAAACACATAAAAATTAGTCAATGTCTAACCCATCCAAGATAGCTATAAGCAAGAGGGAGTGCTTGAGATGGTGGTTTGGCTTCTCTCAAGGCAAGGGTATGGCTTATAGTGAGTAAGCTTAGGAGGGGTTCAAACTTGACATTGTTAGGTTTCCTTTGTGTCTTGTTTAATATTGCTATCATTCACATGGTATGTTTACTTTCATTGCATATGTAAAATGCTTGTTGCATTCATCATATAGGAAACACAAAGGAGGTTTGTCATATTTGGAGATATTTGTGCCTCATGATCTATATACGATTACATCTCCTCAAGTGTGACCAAAGAAAAGGATTGTGCTTCATGCCCATTGAGCAAGCTCTTATGAACTCCGAGGTTAAACCCACTCGCGCGGTTCATGGACTAAGGCTCATACATACCCATTTGATTCTTAATTGCCTTAGTTCTTATTTGCTCAATTCTTCATTTGGCATTTGTGAAAATTATAAGGCCATAAAGAGCCACTATTTGAAAATGAGTGTTTGAGAGTTCCCTTCATACTCCAAGTGCAGTGTTTATTTGAGTGTTTAGCGAGGGCACTTGAAAAATGAAGAAATTCCTTGGTTCAGCAAAAAATCTGATAGTGACCGTACAGTCCCATCACTGGACCGTACAGTCCGATTAGTGCCTCTGTGACAGTAGCTCGGGGAGTCTGGTTGTAGAGACCGGACAAAGTGGTCCTTAAGACCGTACCGTTCGGTCTGTACAACTACAAGCAGACCCGGAGCTGACCGGATAGTCCAGTCTACTAACCGTACCGTCCGGTCACTATGATTGAAAACGTGATGTGCCTTCAATCAGTGACCATTGACCTATGCTTCTTTAGATCTTGGCCGTCCATGTTAGTTTTGACCTAAGTCAAAATAGTTTTCTTCCGCGTTCGACTCCAAGGCCGAGAACACGCACCCACCGCCGCCTCGTTCTCTCCCCTCGTCGCTGTCGCCAACCAAGCCACCGCCGGCCACGCACGCACCTCCGAGCTTGCCGACGCCGCGCCACCGCTCGCCCCCGCTCACCCTCGCGCACGTGCGCTGCTGCCCCCACCACCGTGTGCCCTAGCGCCGCCGCCACCACCAACTAGTGCCGTCGCTCGTCGTCGTTCCCGCGCCGCCACTCGTCACCATAGCTCCTGCACGCCCGCCCAAGCATCACCAAGTCGAGCTCCACCGCAAGCCTAGGGCAAAGCTTGCCTTTGCCCCTCAATCTCCATTGCCGGCATCAAAGTTGTCATCTTTCCGGTGACTGGTCGTGTGATTCGTGAGTCTTCGGCTTTGGGACATCCTAGGGTATTGTGTATATCTCCTATGTTCATCGATTGTGCCCTAAATTTTGAGTAATTAGTTTAATTGATGCAATTAGAATTGACTGTCCATGTTTAGTTGCATTAATTGCTAATTAGCTCAACCTAGGTTGCAATTAATTCCATGCATATCTATTAATTGCAATACTAGGGTTTGTCTCTCGTTTAGTCTGTAGTTAGATTTATTTGCCTATTATTTGACTGCAAGCTAAATGACTCGCACCAGCCACATAGTCGATGATCACTATTGTTACTTTCCATATGTGTCTAGTGATCATGTCCTTCATTCAGTGCTAGGATTTCTATTGCACATTCTTACCCCAAATCACAAGAAGTTGATTAAGCTAACACAATGTTAATTTGCTGGCTAATTAAAAATTTCAAATAATTAAAGTGCCAAAGAAAAAGGGGGAAATAATTTAATTAGCTAATTCCATCAATTGGCCAATTAGTAGCTTTTCAGAAACTTTGCAAAACTCAATGAAAGTGTGCCAATATTTTTGCATATTCCAGTGGAGCATGTCAAGAAAGAATTTTGGGGAATTTACTAGAATTTTTTGTAAAGGTTTAATACCCCTAAAAATTCCCTAAGTGCAGAGAACAGCACCTCTGTTCCCAGAATTTTAGTTACTTTTCGAGAAGGAATTTCGACGTGGCCCCAAAAACAAAGTTGGCAAGTAGGATTTGCTGAACTTACACAAAAACTGTCTAATGATTTGAAGCATTGTACTTGGAGAAATCAGCAAATTATAGCACACTGTTGTAGTCAAGAGGGGGGGGGGGGGTCAACCATTTTCTTCACTGGTCCACTCACCGGTCGACACCATCGTACCCTCCCCGCCGGCCACCGATCGTCTCCTCTCTCTTGCCCATCCCGGCCACTCCTCCGCCTGCTCCCTCCTGTGCCACCGGCCGCATTGAAACTCCACCAGCGAGCCAACCCTCGGCGGCCAGCTCGCCTCCCCACTCCCTCTGCCCTCGCACTGCCGCGCGGTACTTAAGGCCGCAGCCACCGAGAGCCCCCTCCCCTCCTCTCCTCTCTGCTTTCGCATGCGTGCCACACGATCCCCAGGCCCCTCGGCGAGACCAGATGCCCCTGCCCTCGCCTCCTTCCTCTTCTTCCGCCAGAACCGGACGTCGCCCCTCTTTCCCCTCCGCCATGGCCGCCGTCGTGTCAAGCTCCACCTAGGCAGCTCTCCGTTCCCTCCTCTTTCCTCAAATCGTTGCGCAAGAGTCTTCCCTAGCAGGCCCCAGACCCGTTCCCCCTCTGCCGCAGAGACCTCGCCAGAATTGACGAAGAAAGGAGCCGCCGCCGTCGGGTTCTCCCCACCCTGCCGACGAGACCCCTCTTCCGGCCCTCCCCGTCGCCTAGCTCCTCCACGCCGTCGATCTCCGCACCGAGGTGATGCTCTCCCTCCACTTCCCAACCCTTCGCGCTCGCCGTGCTCGCCGCGCGACGCTGCCGCACCCTCCCTCTGCTCCGCCGCTCGCCGCCGGCCATCTCCGGTGCTTCCCGCGGGACACCCACCGGGCCCACAAGGTCGCCGTGAGGTGCTGAGCACGTGCGCAAGCGGCAAGGGTCGAGCCGCGCTGCCGACTGGCCGCTGGCCCGGGCTCGCCGGCGCCGGCCACCGCGCGCGCGCCCGCAGGCATTTGAAAATGCCGAATGGCATTTTTGTAATTTAGCCCCAACTTTGTTAAAAACTTCAAAAATTCATAACTCAAAAAATAAAAGTCCAATGAGCATGAAACCGATTTTGTTGGATTCCTAAAATCCTCCTCTACCAGAAAAACAAGATGAGAGCCAGGGTTATGCAGTAGATTAGTAAAATTAAATCACCAAAGTTAGAACCTTGCTAAAAGTATTAAATTCATAATTCAAAATTTATAACTGATAAAATCATGGGATTTGGTCAGTAAGCATTTCATGTCATTCCTAAACTTTCTACTAAAGCACATTTCCATCTTTTATGCAAATGTTCAGTGTTATTGCATAATCCCCATTTTTAGTAAATAAATTTCTATAAATTCTTGGGTAGGATTTTAATTCTGAAATTTAGCATTCCTGCTCTTTGGGCATTTCTACATAACTATAAAATCTCCATGAAAAATTTTGGGCAACATCAGTATGCTTTTTGCTGTTAAAGTTACTCATTCATAATTAGCTTAAGAATTTCAATATAAATATTGCCTTGTATATGCATATAGTTATTACTAGTGATAAATCCATCTTTGGGACAGCTCATGCAACATGTTAATCTTGACTTGCAGTAAAGTTTATTATTTTCTTTTGTATACTCATGATTCACAATTAGCTTAAACATCTAGATTGGTTTAGGGTTATAATTAAAAGTGAGCATGTCGAATTCTAGGAGGTTATAATTAACCTTGCAAGATAAAGTTTCTATGTTCTCTTGAATGGGCAGTATAATTGATGAATGCACCCTGGGTAAGAGTGTAGTTAAGAAGCTTTGCATGTTTGCTAAGTAGGCCTCAGCATACCGAGGGAAAAAATACCCTGTTAATTAATTAACACCAATGGTATACTTGTATTTGGGATATAGGTGATATGCTCATTAATTACCATGCCTCCCACCTCCCTAATTAGAAGTTTGTCCCCTTAAAGTTAGTAATTGCCAGATTGTTGTACAAACATGTCATCTCATGCATGAGCATCATTCCGTCAAATTCTATTTATTGAGGAAGTGCCATGCATCATCGTCCAATTCCTTACCGTGCATTGCACTGCATTGACTAGGAAGCGAGACTGGGAGCAAGGACATGGCAAGCAACCCTGAGGAGCCTGAAGTTGAGCTAAACCCCGCCGAGAACTTTAACTACGATCACTCCCAAGGCAAGCCCCGGTGCACACCTACTGATTTACGAGTCCTTTTTATTTTGTCACCATAGAGGGATATTGTATTGTGCATTAGGTATAGGGCTTGGATGGAAACCCACTTGCATAAACAAACTATGACCTATACTTAGTTACGTTAGTAAGCCTTTCGTTAGCAACTGCTAGGCTTAAATTAGTGGAGTCAATGGTAGGCTATGGGATCACTTGATTCAATCATGATTCACGTGAAGAATGAAATTGGTTAAAATTTGAGAACCTATCGTTGCAACTCCGCGGACAAGTATTGAACAGTACCAATTGCATACCTCTATATGGGAATTGGTAAACCTAGTAACTTGGGCGCCGTATTGTTAGACGGTATTACTCATCGATCCAGAGGTGATGTGAATGGCACGGTGGATGCACGGGTCGAGGACCGCTGGAGAGTGCACGGGTTAAGCCTCGGATACGAAGTACTGTATCGCGGGGAGGACGTGTACTCGGGATCGATGGCCCCGGATCGACTTTATCGCAACCTCATGAATGGTGGCCATACGTGTTCTTAAATGATGCGTATGTCGTGCATTTGGGTTATTCTCCTGCAGGATGTAAATCAATTCGAATTGTCGTCCCTCGCGGTTATGAGTACCTCTTGTTTCGAGCAGTGGCAATGATACTTTATGTAGAGAAGTTTGTTTATGATGCTGAAATTTATTTACACTATGGATACATATTGCTATGTTGTATTGCTCTTTATCATTGTACAAGTCTTGGCAGCTAGCTAGGTTCAACTACAGTCCCTCTTCTGAAACAAGCAATTAAAAATCCTAGTTAAGGAATAAGCATCGCAGCATAGAATTAATAGGTGCTTTTATGCAAATATCAAATAAGCCCGGTCGGCCCCCTGCATACTAGGAGTCGGTTTTAGTAAATCTTTTGGACGGGTAAGTCTTGCGGAGTATGCTAGATACTCAGGCTTTGCGATTATGTGGTTTTCAGGTTTGCCTCAAGAACCTTATTGCGATTGTTGTAACAAAATTGTATGGGAAGGTGAGGAGCCCCAGAACTGGACCATTGAATGGGTCCCCAGTTCCCCTAATCAAGATGAGTGAGCCATTGCCCTAGGGCCGGCATGGCTTACTTAGGTTCTGCGTAGTGTTTGTCATATCTTCCGCCTCCGCATATTTATGTAATATGAACCAAGAACATATGTATGATAATGTAACTAAATTGCTTCTGCTATGACTCTTGGACTTGTAATATTATACACTTAATGATGTATCTCTGTAAATGATGGATGTTCCTGTGTGAACGCTATGTATGGTTACTCCGTTAACCATCTCCCGAGGCGATCCTATACGGCACACTCTATACTTCGGTATAGGGTTGTGACAACTGATATCAGAGCCGATTCGGGATAAGCGTCACAACGATGAACATATTAAAAGACTTAAACAACCCGTTTTATGCCGTACGGTGAGGTACGAACTAGTAGTGCCCATATAAGGACTTTATTAGTAGATGGCAAAGCTAACCCTGGATTATGTTTGTTTAATTTACTCGCCTCTATGGATTCATCCCCGAAGGTATGTTCCTGTGCGCGGATCGGTTGCGCAATAAACACCGAACGCCTTCCGGGTGGGCAAAGACCTGGACTTTGTATGATGCGCGGACCGATTGCGCTTAAATATCGGCTGCCTTCCGGGTGGGCAAATACCTGGACATAACTGTCATTGTTATTTTGGCTTGTTTCTTTTGGATTTGATGTATTGTTTCTGGAATGGATCCATTGCAGGTACACTAACCACATGTAGTTCGCTTAGAAACGTGCGAGAGGTGTGCGTGCCATCGAATGGATCGATCTATATATTCGGTCAAAGTTTTCCGTTGTGAGGACGTAGGAAATCGGCATATTGGCATTAGGCATTCATGCATACCACAGGCATTTATCCTTACCAAATCATGTAAAAAGTCACAAGTATCACAAACATGGGAAATAATCGAACCCCGGGCGAATTCGAATCCCTATGGCACTCAAAACGAAAGTTTGAACTTAATTGGGAAGAAATCAAACTCTGCCAGAAAAGTCAGTTCCACTAAAATGAACGTAACTCCCTCAATTTTAATCCGACGAAGGCGAATGAGTACTTGTTGGAAAGCTAATGTTTTTCCCTACAAGTTTGGTATAGTGGGTATGTCTCAGAAAAATCTGTAAATGGGTCGAATTTTGCAAAAACAGCAAGCTTTTCTGGAAGTTCAGCGGTTGTCTCATTTCTGTCCTCTGTTTTTGGATGATCATAACTCTCAGCAATGTTATCGGTTGGAGATGTGAGAGCATGCGTTGGAAAGATAATGACCTCCTCTACAATTATCATAAAAGGGTCAAGAGGTTAAATTGCCCAGAAGTGATGTGTTTTTGGCTCATACCTGCAAGTTACCCTGTCAGTCGTAGAACTGCATAGTTTTCCGACCAACGGATTGGGCACTTTGCGCCTTTTTCCCTTACCCATCAATCCTTATGCTACTTTGGGCATGTGTACTTAGCGGGATATTAAAGTTTTGACTCATCCTTGCAAAACTTATTCCGACAGATGGTTGATGACAAGCTCCCGAAGAACCCCGAGCGCCTTTCCGCACGTGTTCTCGAGTTGGAACGAGAGCGTGAGGCGCTGCAGTCCGCACTTGCCGCCCGAGACGCCCGGCTCGCTGCTCGCGACGCTGAGATCACGGTCCTCAAGGACAAACTGCACACTAGCGAGTTGGAGCGGGCTGATCTTTTTGAGCAGCTCCATGACGCTCAACTCATCATCGAGGGCAATGCTAGCGATCAGTTGCAGAAGCAACTGAACCAGCGGAATGCCCAACTCACTACTGCCCAAGGGGAGATCTACTCTCTTCATGGTCAGGTGGACGCCCTCTTGGAGGAGCGAAGCGAGCTCCAAGCTCAACGCGAAGAAGCCCAAGATGCAAGGGATGTCATAGAAGGGAATCTCAACGATGCTCACATCATCATCGCACAACAAGAGCAACTTATTGGGCATCTCCAAGTTGCCAATACCCAGCTGAACGCGGTTCTTAATGCCCAGCCACCCGTGCCACTCGCGGTGATTTCCCCAGACGACGCCGACTTGAGTGAGGACGGTGACTCCGGTGTTGACTACGAGGCACCCCCTGGACCGGGTGACATGGAATGGGAGTCCGATGGTAGCAGCCACACCGAGTGACTGAGGCGTAGTATGTGGTGTAGGGTGGAAGCTCGTGAAACTTTGTGCTCGTATGTGGATAGTGCTGGTAGCGCTAAGTGGAGTTGTAATCTAAGCTCTTCGAGACCATGTTGTTATCATGATGTAGTGATGTAACCTAAGGATTTCCATGTACTAGAAGACGTGTCGCATGTACCCATGGTGATCATAAGTATGTTGCCTATGGTGTTGGAACCAGTGGAATCCAAGTTATCACCCGTAATCTGCGCCGTTCCCTGTCAACATTTCCGTTATGAGCAATCTAAAATTTTATTGTGGTCACTGTATTATAGACATATTACCATGATGTCTCAGGCGATGATCGGGCTAACATGCTTTACTCCTGTGACAGATGGTGCAAACTCGCCGTGGTGGAGAGAACCTCGGTGATGCTCCTGGTGCCTCCAACACGGGTAGAAACCAGCCGCCACCCAATGCTCCGCCCATGACGCCTATGGAGCAGCTCATCCACAATCAGAACGAGATGTTCCGCATGTTTATGGAGAACATGAATTGCCAAGGAGCTCCTGGACCACCACCGCAGCAGCCACGTGAATCGTCCTACAGCGACTTTTGGGCAACTCATCCGCCCACATTCGGTGAAGCTGGTGATCCGCTGGAAGAGGATAATTTCATTCGCACTCTGGAGTCGAAGTTTGCTCTACTCCACTGCACCGACCACCAGAAGCCCCTCTTCGCTGTGCAGCAACTCCGTGGTTCCGCAAGTGCTTGGTGGGCGAGCTACACCACTGCTCTTGCCCCTGGCCACCAAGTCACTTGGCCGGAATTCTGCACCGCCTTTCGTGCACACCACATTCCGGCCGGTCTTATGAAGCACAAGCTGCAGGAATTTCTCAACCTGAAGCAAGGCGTGGGAACCGTGCAAGAGTACGCACGGAAGTTCAACTACTTGACTCAGTATGCTTCGTATCACACTGATACGGACGAGAAGAAAAAGGATTGTTTCCGTTCGGGCCTTACCCCGAAGCTGCAGGACCGATTGGCACAAGTTACCGCAGGCACGTTCAACGACCTAATGAGTGCCGCCATTGTGCAAGAAGATGCCATCCGTGCTAACCAAGAGGACAAGAAGAGGAAGCGTGCTATGGGAAGTTCGTTCGGCTCCACACCGCCCAAGTATAGGCTGGCAATCACCTCCCCGACCGGACAGAAGTTCCGAGCTGCGGTACCGTCAGTGGGAGGATCTCGTCCGACCTACTCACAGCAGCACTTCCATTCCCATGGAGGCAACCAGCAGCCCTCCTCCGGTCCCCGCCCTCTGCAGCAGACTAATCAAGTCGTGAAGCACAACTCCTCACAGCCGTGCTACAACTGTGGCCAAACCGGTCACTTTGCCAAGGAGTGCAGTTTCCCGAAGCGCAACCAGGGGAACAACAACAACTCCAACCCCTCCGGGAACAGCAACAACCACCACAGCAGCGGTAACAACCACAGCAACAATGGGAGTCGTCCCCCGTCTTCTACCCCTACCCACAAGAATGGCCGAGTCAATTATACCACGGTCGAAGAGATTCAAGTTGGAGAGCCCGTTCTCGCGAGTACGTTCTCGATCAACCGACATGCTGCTATGGTTCTTTTTAATTCAGGAGCAACAGATGATTTTATTAGTCAAGCATGTGTGAATCATCTGAAAATCACCCCCACCACTACGGGAACCCCGTACATCATCACATCCCCCGGTGGGAAAATAAGGGCTCACCTCGAGTTGAGAAAAGTGCCACTTAAGTTAGCAGGCAACGTGTACCCCGCTTCGTTAATCATCTTAGATGGTCAGGGTATTGACATAATTCTTGGTATGAGGTGGATGACTAAACATAGAGCCATTTTACACATTGAATTTCGGGAAGTCAACTTGAACTCACCTCTCTATGGTCCGTCTATTCTCCGATTGCCGAGTCCCAAGTTGTCCACTCCTCAAGTGTGTCATGCTGAAGGGAAAAAGCTGGAGGATATTCCAGTGGTACGTGACTTCTCCGACGTGTTCCCAGATGATTTACCAGGAATGCCTCCGGACAGAGACGTCGAGTTTAAGATTGAACTCCTACCCGGTACGGCGCCTATCTCTCGTAGGCCGTACAAAATGGCCCCTAATGAGCTAGCAGAATTAAAGGAGCAATTACAAGGGCTTATGAACAAGGGCTACATCCGACCGAGTTCATCTCCCTGGGGATATCCCGCCCAATTTGTGAAGAAGAAAGACAAGACCCTACGTCTATGTGTTGACTACAGGCCTCTGAATGTCGTAACCATTAAGAACAAGTACCCTCTACCTCGAATCGATATTCTCTTTGATCAACTTATTGGTGCTAAAGTTTTCTCCAAGATTGACCTCCGATCCGGTTACCACCAAATAAAGATCCGAGCCGAAGACATTCCAAAAACTGCCTTTTCCACATGATATGGCCTTTTCGAATACCTTGTCATGTCTTTTGGTCTCACTAATGCTCCAGCCCACTTCATGTATTTGATGAATTCCGTGTTCATGCCAGAGTTGGATAAGTTCGTGGTCGTGTTCATCGACGACATCCTTATCTACTCCAAGTCCGAGGAAGAACACGCCGAACACCTCCGCATTGTTCTGCAACGACTCCGAGATCACCAGCTTTACGCCAAATTTAGCAAGTGTGAATTTTGGCTAAAGCAAGTTCCATTCTTGGGTCATATCATCTCCGCGGAAGGGGTAGCCGTTGATCCTACCAAGGTAGAAGATGTGCTGAATTGGAAAGCTCCAAAATCGGTCAAGCAAATTCGTAGTTTCCTTGGTCTTGCTGGATATTACCGGAAATTTATTCCCAACTTCTCGAGCATTGCCAATCCTATGACCAAGTTACTGGAAAAGGATGCTAAGTTTAAGTGGAGCAGTGCCTGTGAAGGAACCTTTCAGTCACTTAAGAAGCATTTGACAACCGCCCCGGTTTTGGCTCAACCCGATATTACCAAACCGTTCGACGTTTACTGTGATGCCTCCGGCACTGGATTGGGTTGTGTGCTTATGCAAGAAGGCCGTGTCGTTGCCTATGCCTCTCGACAGCTCCGAAAGCATGAGAAAAATTATCCCACTCACTATTTGGAGTTAGCATCCGTCGTCCTAGCCTTAAAAATCTGGCGCCATTACCTGCTTGGTAACCTTGTCAACCTCTACACCAACCACAAAAGTCTCAAGTATATATTCACGCAGCAAGAACTGAATATGAGGCAACGTAGGTGGTTAGAATTAATCAAGGATTATGAGTTGGAGATTCATTATAACCCCGGAAAGGCCAACGTGGTTGCCGGCCCTAAGTCGGCGGGACCAATGCAATCACGCAGTTGGTTGTTCCATGGAAGTTTACCCAGATTTCGATTCAAGCGAACCAAGTCTTCGTATCATTCCATTTGGATCCTTGTATAATCTAGCTCTCGTTCCTACCCTTCGCAACGAAATTGTCGAGGCCCAGAAGGAAGACAAGGGGATGGAACACATTCGACAGAAGATACTCAAAGATGAAGCTACATGTTTCCGACAGGATGAAGATGGAGTGCTATGGTTCAACAATCGCCTGGTTGTTCCAAACAAGGAGGAGTTAAGGAAGAAAATTTTGGATGAGGCTCACTTGTCCAAATACTCCATACACCCCGGTAGTAACAAGATGTACCGTGGGTTAAAGGAAAAGTTTTGGTGGACGCGCATGAAAAGAGAAGTCGCTCGTTATGTTTCCGAGTGTGATACTTGCCAGCGTGTGAAGGCCGACCATCTGAAGAAAGCCGGTCTTTTACACCCATTAAAAATCCCCGCTTGGAAATGGGAGGATATTGCTATGGATTTTATTGTTGGGTTACCCCTCACCCCCAAGAAACATGATTCCATTTGGGTCGTCGTGGATAGGTTGACCAAATCCACTCATTTTATTCCCGTCCATACGACCTACTCCACCAAGAAGTATGCCGAACTCTACATCGCAAGAATCCTCTGTTTGCATGGTGTGCCCAAGACTATTATCTCTGATCGAGGTCCCCAGTTTATTGCTCGTTTTTGGGAGCAGCTGCATTCTTGTCTTGGCACCACCCTTATCCGAAGTTCTGCCTATCACCCGCAGACCGATGGTCAAACCGAGAGGCTGAACCAATACTTGGAGGACATACTGAGAGCCTGTGTTCTGGACAATCGGGAGAATTGGGAAGATTGCCTTCCGTTCGCCGAATTCTCATACAACAATAGCTATCAGGAGAGTTCGAGAATGTCACTGTTTGAGGCCTTGTACGGCCACTCATGCCGAACGCCGCTGAATTGGTCCGAATTAGGGGAAAGAACTAATTTTGGTCCAGACCTCATCATACAAGCCGAAGAAAAGGTGCGGCAAATTCAAGCTAACATGAAGGCAGCACAATCCCGTCAAATAAGCTATGCCAACAAAAGGAGACGCCCATTGGAGTTTGAGAAGGGAGATCATGTCTATCTACGAGTCTCTCCCAACAAAGGCGTATCTCGCTTTGGAATCAAGGGTAAATTAGCACCCCGTTATATCGGACCCTTTCCGATCATAGAGAAGCATAGCGCCGTTGCTTATCGATTGCAACTACCGGAAACTCTTGAGCGGGTGCACAATGTTTTCCACATATCCCAACTCAAGAAGTGTTTGAAGCCTCCGGTCGACGTGGTCATTGCCGACACCGAACAATTGGAAGAAGACCTCTCCTACCCCAAATACCCCGTCCGAATCATTGATCAAAAGGACCGGGTAACGCGCCATCGCACCACCACCTTCTACAAGGTGCAATGGAGCAATCATACCGAGGATGAAGCCACCTGGGAGCAAGAGGAGTTTCTGAAAACCAACTTTCCCGAGTTCCTGACCTCGCAAATCCGGTAAACACCACGCTCTCTCTCTGGTGTTCAACCAATTACAAATCTCGGGGCGAGATTTCGTTTAAGGGGGGGAGTGCTGTGACACCCCAAGTCACAAGAAGTTGATTAAGCTAACACAATGTTAATTTGCTGGCTAATTAAAAATTTTAAATAATTAAAGTGCCCAAGAAAAAGGGGGAAATAATTTAATTAGCTAACTCCATCAATTGGCCAATTAGTAGCTTTTCAGAAACTTTGCAAAACTCAATGGAAATGTGCCCATATTTTTGCATATTCCAGTGGAGCATGTCAAGAAAGAATTTTGGGGAATTTACTAGAATTTTCGGTAAAGGTTTAATACCCCTAAAAATTCCCTAAGTGCAGAGAACAGCACCTCTGTTCCCAGAATTTTAGTTACTTTTCCAGAAGGAATTTCGACGTGGCCCCAAAAACAAAGTTGACAAGTAGGATTTGCTGAACTTACACAAAAATTTGCTAAGCATTTTAAGCATAATAATTGGAGAAATCAGCAAATTACAGCACACTGTTCCAGTCAAGGGGGGGGGGGTCAACCATTTTCTTCACTGGTCCACTCACCGGTCGACACACCCGTACCCTCCCCGCCGGCCACCGATCGTCTCCTCTCTCTTGCCAATCCCGGCCACTGCTCCGCCTCCTCCCTCCTGTGCCACCGGCCGCATTGAAACTCCACCGGCGATCCAACCCCCGGCGGCCAGCTCGCCTCCCCGCTCCCTCTACCCTCGCACTGCCGCGCGGTACTTAAGGCCGCAGCCGCCGAGAGCCCCCTCCCCTCCTCTCCTCTCTGCTTTCGCATGTGCGCCACGTGATCCCCAAGCCCCTCGGCGAGACCAGATGCCCCTGCCCTCACCTCCTTCCTCTTCTTCCGCCAGAATCGGACGTCGCCCCTGTTTCCCCTCCGCCATGGCCGCCGTCGCGTCAAGCTCCACCTAGGCAGCTCTCTGTTCCCTCCTCTTTCCTCAAATCGTTGCGCAAGAGTCTTCCCTAGCAGGCCCCAGACCCGTTCCCCCTCTGCCGCAGAGACCTCGCCGGAATTGACGATGAAAGGAGCCGCCGCCGTCGGGTTTTCCCCCACCCCGCCGACAAGACCCCTCTTCCGGCCCTCCTCGTCGCCTAGCTCCTCCACGCCGTCGATCTCCGCATCGAGGTGATGCTCTAGCTCCACTTCCCGACCCTTCGTGCTCGCCGTGCGACGCCGCCGCACCCTCCCTCTGCACCGCCGCTCGCCGCCGGCCATCTCCGGTGCTTCCCGCGGGACACCCACCGGGCCCACAAGGTCGCTGTGAGGTGCTGAGCACGTGCGCAAGCGGCAAGGGCCGAGCCGCGCCGCCGACTGGCCGCTGGCCCGGGCTCGCCGGCGCCCGCCACCGCGCGCGCGCCTGCAGGCATTTGAAAATGCCGAATGGCATTTCTGTAATTTAGCCCCAACTTTGTTAAAAACTTTAAAAATTCATAACTCAAAAAATAAAAGTCCAATGAGCATGAAACCAATTTTGTTGGATTCCTAAAATCCTCCTCTACCAGAAAAACAAGATGAGAGCCAGGGTTATGCAGTAGATTAGTAAAATTAAATCACCAAATTTAGAACCTTGCTAAAAGTATTAAATTCATAATTCAAAATTTATAACTGATAAAATCATGGGATTTGGTCACTAAGCATTTCATGTCATTCCTAAACTTTCTACTAAAGCACATTTCCATCTTTTATGCAAATGTTTAGTGTTATTGCATAATCCCCATTTTTAGTTAATAAATTTCTATAAATTCTTGGGTAGGATTTTAATTCTGAAATTTAGCATTCCTGCTCTTTCGGCATTTCTACATAACTATAAAATCTCCATGAAAAATTTTGGGCACTATCAGTATGCTTTTTGCTGTTAAAGTTACTCATTCATAATTAGCTTAAGAATTTCAATATAAATATTGCCTTGTATATGCATATAGTTATTATTAGTGATAAATCCATCTTTGGGACAGCTCATGCAACATGTTAATATTGACTTGCAGTAAAGTTTATTATTTTTTTTTGTATACTCATGATTCATAATTAGCTTAAACATCTAGATTAGTTTAGGGTTATAATTAAAAGTGAGCATGTCGAATTCTAGGAGGTTATAATTAACCTTGCAAGATAAAGTTTCTATGTTCTCTTGCATGGGCAGTATAATTGGTGAATGCACCCTGGGTAAGAGTGTAGTTAAGAAGCTTTGCATGTTTGCTAAGTAGGCCTCGACATACCGAGGGAAAAATACCCTGTTAATTAATTAACACCAATGGTATACTTGTATTTGGGATATAGGTGATATGCTCATTGATTACCATGCCTCCCACCTCCCTAATTAGAAGTTTGTCCCCTTAAAGTTAGTAATTGCCAGAGTGTTGTACAAACATGTCATCTCATGCATGAGCATCATTCCGTCAAATTCTATTTATTGAGGAAGTGCCATGCATTATCGTCCAATTCCTTACCGTGCATTGCACTGCATTGACTAGGAAGCGAGACTGGGAGCAAGGACGTGGCAAGCAACCCTGAGGAGCCTGAAGTTGAGCTAAACCCCGCCGAGAACTTTAACTATGATCACTCCCAAGGCAAGCCCCGGTGCACACCTACTGATTTACGAGTCCTTTTTATTTTGTCACCATAGAGGGATATTGTATTGTGCATTAGGTATAGGGCTTGGATGGAAACCCACTTGCATAAACAAACTATGACCTATACTTAGTTACGTTAGTAAGCCTTTCGTTAGCAACTGCTAGGCTTAAATTAGTGGAGTCAACGGTAGGCTATGGGATCACTTGATTCAATCATGATTCACGTGAAGAATGAAATTGGTTAAAATTTGAGAACCTATCATTGCAACTCCGCGGACAAGTATGGAACAGTACCAAGTGCATACCTCTATATGGGAATTGGTAAACCTAGTAACTTGGGCTCCGTATTGTTGGACGGTATTACTCATCGATCCAGAGGTGATGTGAATGGCACGGTGGATGCACGGGTCAAGGACCGCTGGAGAGTGCACGGGTTAAGCCTCGGATACGAAGTACTGTATCGCGGGGAGGACGTGTACTCGGGATCGATGGCCCCGAATCGACTTTATCGCAACCTCGTGAATGGTGGCCATACGTGTTCTTAAATGATGCGTATGTCGTGCATTTGGGTTATTCTCCTGCAGGATGTAAATCAATTCGAATTGTCGTCCCTCGCGGTTATGAGTACCTCTTGTTTCGAGCAGTGGTAATGATACTTTAAGTAGAGAAGTTTGTTTATGATGCTGAAATTTATTTACTCTATGGATACATATTGCTATGTTGTATTGCTCTTTATCATTGTACAAGTCTTAGCAGCTAGCTAGGTTCAACTACAGTCCCTCTTCTGAAACAAGCAATTAAAAATCCTGGTTAAGGAATAAGCATCGTAGCATAGAATTAATAGGTGCTTTTATGCAAATATCAAATAAGCCCGGTCGGCCCCCTGCATACTAGGAGTCGGTTTTAGTAAACCTTTTGGACGGGTAAGTCTTGCGGAGTATGCTAGATACTCAGGCATTGCGATTATGTGGTTTTCAGGTTTGCTTTAAGCAACTTATTGCGATTGCTGTAACAAAATTGTGTGGGAATGTGAGGAGCCCCAGAACTGGACCATTGAATGGGTCCCCAGTTCCCCTAATCAAGATGAGTGAGCCATTGCCCTAGGGTCGGCATGGCTTACTTAGGTTCTGCGTAGTGTTTGTCGTATCTTCCGCCTCCGCATATTTATGTAATATGAACCAAGAACATATGTATGATAATGTAACTAAATTGCTTCCGCTATGACTCTTGGACTTGTAATAGTATACACTTAATGATGTATCTCTATAAATGATGGATGTCCCTGTGTGAACGCTATGTATGGTTACTCCGTTAACCATCTCCCGAGGCGATCCTGTACGGCACACTCTATACTTCGGTATAGGGTTGCGACAGGTACTCAGATAGACGACCAGGGTCGTAGGAGGAGCACCAGCAAGAGAACCACAGGGCCAGAGCTGTACACAGGGATCAGGTTGCCACCGTGGTCGTAGGGTACTCCGACTTCTCGTCAGGAGAGGTCGTCGAGAACTGCAGAGCAGGAATCGTCTAGGCAGCAGGAGGAGTCAGAGGAGGAGGAGAGCTCAGAGTCAGAGTCTGAGGAGTCAGAGGAGGTTGAGGAGGAGGAGACTGAGCAACTAGCATAGCCATAGCCACAGAGGACTGCTCACCAGACAGGAGACCCGCAGTGCACCTGTGCAGTGTGCATGAAGAGGCTGCAGAAACTGGTACAGGCAGTCGGGGAGACAGACATTCTTAAGGTTCCTGCAAAGGACCTTAAGACTCTTCGTCTGGTCTCCTTCGAGCAGTGGGTTCTAGTCCCCATAGAAAAGAGAGGTACTGGACAGGCCTCCAGAGGAGGATTGGAGAGGGTTTGAGATGTTACCTCGCCCTGAAGGACAAGGATAGAGTGTTTGTGTCGCAGCAGTACACTACCTACCAGACCATGAGGAGGGCCACCGGGACAGACATGGAGCAGTATTTCACATACTTGCCCGAACTTGCAGAGTTGGTCACTGAGTCCTTCAGATTCAGAGAGGACATTGTCCTAGAGTTCTACGTGACACTATGGATAGTCAGAGACCGCTCAGAGTTTTGGTTCTTGTTCAGAGGATAGCAACAACGTGTGACTAGGGGAGATCTCATAGCCAGCTTTGGATTTCTTGCTCCAGACCTTCACCTCTACAGGAGTGCCTATGGGACCCTTGATCCACCTCGCAGACCACACGGAGGGACACTACCTCCAGACGACATAGCGTCGATCGCCTTTCCACCACCGCACACCCCAGGCTTTAAGAGCGGCCCTACGAGACTCACCGCAGAGGCCAAGGTGGTTAGAGCGATAGTCACCAAGACTATCATTCCCAGGTCTGGCTACAGAGAGGAGTTCACTCTACTTCATCAATGGGCAGTAGCAGCTATTCTGAGGAGACAGTTGTTCGACTTGGTTGGCTTGCTAATTGCTGAGATGGAGGAGGTTATTTTTTAGAGAGTAGGAGGACGTCGCTTGGTCTATGCTCCCTATATTTTCTATCTACTAAGGAGGATGGGACTAGTGACAGAGGAGTAGTACGATGCATTCCACGAGGTGACCACCAGCTACTCATCTAGAGTCCCCAAGGGTTCACAGTCCGCCTCTAGTTAGCAGACGAGAAAGGAGGAGCAGGAGTCACTGCTGGTCACACACGAGTAGCCAGCTCATTCAGAGATGGTGGTTCCTGAGTCAGCCAGCGCAGCTGAGGAGAGACGTCAGATCATGGAAGTCATCAGAGGATAGGTAGAGCTTCAGAGATAGCAGATGGCACTGATGACTACTCTCATGATACAGATGGCAGAGATGACTCAAAGGCAGGCCAGTCAGCAGCCAGGACCTTCAGTTCTTCCATAGTTTCAGCCACTGTCGACTCAGCCAGGATCTTTCACTGCTATGATGACAGCTCAGTCCAGCGGGTTATCACACTCAGGGGTGTTACCAACAGGGGGAGCAGAACAGACTTTCTCTCTAGTGACTCAGCTCTCCCCCTTGTTAGGATTCTCAGTCTCTATGTTGTTTTCTTCACCTGCACAGTCTATAGCTTCGCAGAGGACAGCACCTACCACCTCCCAACAACAGCCACCAGTCAAGAGTCTATTCTCAGAGATAGTGCACACCACTAGTGCAGACTCCCAGCCAGCCCCAGAGTCAGCTATAGCTCCACCTTCCACTGCTACAGTCAGCACTCTCACACCTCAGGTAGCAGAGGATCTGGTCTGCCGAGGCTTCACTCAGGAGGACATGGATGACCTTGCTCTTCTTCAGGTGACTGTTGCCGAGGAGACATCCACAGTCCCACCAGCTGAGCAGAACAGAGGGTCTGAGTCACCTATAAACCTTGACTTCTTGGAGCAGATGGATGCTCAAGCGGCATAGGCTCAGGGAGCATAGCAGGATCCAACACAGGAGCAGCTAGGAGCAGAGCCCATAGAGGACCTCGCTGCACCACTTTCTTCGACCACGAGCACGTAGATGTTCTCTTTTCCCACTTTTTTGGTGCTTGTTGCCAAAGGAGTAGAAGTATGTCATAGGTTTACGAGGAGCTGGAGTGTGATCCTGTGTGATCAAGAGTAGCTTGTATCTAGGAGGAGCTTACGTGTACAGTGGTTTTGGGAGATAGATACATTTGGATCTTTATTTTTGTGGTTTTATCAAGATGTTCGTGGATTTTGATGAGTCATGTTTTCCTTTCGCTTGTGTTTAAATCATCTTGATCTCACTTGGTTTATGTTCATACGCAGTGCTTGCTCTTCTTTATTTATCCTGTATACATGTGTATGATTCCATGATGATGATGATTGCTTGTTCTTAATTCTTATGCATTGCCATGCTAACCTGTTGCATATCATCATTCATGTCTTGCATTGCATGTCCTTATGCCTTTATTACTATCTTCTCATGACATGCATGCATATCATCTAAAGTGTGCTTTTCTTTCTTCTTCCTCTTAGCTCTTGATGATGTTTGTTTGAGTAGGACCTTGTGTGTTTCTCTCTTATGCTTTTGAGGTTCCTCTCGATCTTAGTGTAGCTCTTTTAGCCTTGTTGTTCATTAATAAGATTATGATAAGTAGTGGTTGTCATCAATCACCAAAAAGGGGAAGATTGTAAGCTTCATGACCATTGATGGAGGGATCCCCAAGGTATGAATGTTTTGGTGATAGATGACAACTATAAAATTATGGTCTAATATTTACACGAGTGTTGTCTATGTAGGAATCATCTCTAAATTCAACTATAAATCATATGAATGATGGTTGCCTTGGTGGTTGATGACAATGATCACAAGCATGGAGGTTTGTAAGCTTGATGGAGTCCAAGGGTTGATGGAGATGGATCAAAGCTGAGGACAAGCTATAGAATAAGTGTTTGGAACACTTGTCTACTTGTTAGGGCTTTGAGTTCATAGGAAAAACGAGACTATCAAGGAGGTCTAGGTCATTTCACTTAGGTCATGTCTAGTCAGTGATGTGCATGGATGCTCAGTGAAATCACAGGCACTAGGTGACAGTGGAGAAGCCAAGGAGCTGTTCGGAGAAGCCGGGAAACAAAGTCAAGCAAGGACGAGGAGTTTCAACTTCTGGACGAAGTGACCGGACATAGTGGTCAGTGGTGACCGGACTGTACGGTCGCTAAGAGGTTTTGTCCGAAGCCTACAGTGAGCAGTGAGGAAATTGCCAAATCTGGAAGACCTAGAGACCGGACGGTCCGGTTAGTAGGTCTGGGACTTGGGCAGCGAGGAAACAACGCTGGAAATATTTCTGGATTGGAGAGAGAAACGGTCCGATCAGTGGAAGTCAACAGAGGGGGCAGAGCCGTTGGAGCTGAAGTCTGCAGTGACCGGACAGTCCGGTCAAGCAGTGACTGGACAGTCCGATCAGTAGGCCTAGTGATGTGAACAAGGGTTCCCGATCTTCCGAAAGGTTCCTGGTAAGTTGATTTGGTCGGAGGCGACACACAAATCGATCCGACTTCAGAACAACACGTTCTAAACCCCGCAATCGCAGCACGACGTCTCCTCTGGTTATCAACCATCCAAAGACGATTGACCTCGTCGAGAAGGCTAATCCCTGCCTATTAATCAAGAACACAAGCAAGAACAACGAAGAATGCAACACAATTGCAGATGTATGATTAAACTCTCGAAGTTGGGGTCTCACAAACCGATGAACGGCGAAACTGTTTATGAACAGAATTGATCTAAGCAAAACCCGAACCCTAATGGTGCGACGGCGGCTGTATATAAAGACCCTAGGATCATGCAAGACCCTCTGGACGCGCCCCTAATTGGGCTCAACTAGATACAAAGCCCAAAGGCCAAAAATAGGCGACGCAGCACCGACACAGATTCTGGACTCTCTCTTGTTTTGACGATTTCCGATGACTCCGGATGAATTTTGACATGAGGCCGGCGATATTGGAAAGGTCTTCTCCTTATCTTTCCGTGCATATGTAGAACGTCCAAATCCGAGTCCGTATGCGTCCTAGGCGAGTGTTTTAGTACAGACTGGTCCTGGACCCCGAAACAGACTCGAAGTCGGTTTTGATTGGGCCTCCACTTTGGCTTCCAAGCCCTTGCTGGTCCTCCACATTTCCAACTCCTTCTCCCATCATCTCCTGGTCCTCTCCATGGTTTCTAATCATAAAATAATCATTAGGTAGCAAACCATTCTCAAAAGTAACATATAGCGAAGAACGTAGGAACGAGCTCACCTCTAAATTTAGTCGTCGTGCATGAGCTCTAGTCATTGGACCTTGCAAGTCTAGATTTGGAGGAGTGTTGTGTGTATCCATAGGAGTGATGTCCTCATCATCCTCCCCCTCTTGAAGTGGAGTCGTCCTCGACTCGAGCTCATCCTCTTCTCCCAAGTATGGTTTCAAATCTGAAATATTAAAAGTAGTACTAACCCCGAACTCGGGAGGCAACTCAAGTTTGTATACATTATCATTAATCTTCTCTATTATTTTGAATGGACCATCAACTCTAGGCATTAGTTTAGACTTTCTCAATTCTGGAAATCTATCCTTCCTTAAGTGTAACCACACTAAATCTCCTACATCAAGCTTTACTTCCTTTCTTCCCTTACTACCAGCAATTTTATACTTTTCATTCATCTTTTCAATGCTAAGTCTAGTGGTCTCATGCATTTGCAAAATAAATTCAGCACGCTCCTTAGCATCAAAATGAACTCTCTCATTAATAGGTAGAGAAAGTATATCAAGTGGAGTACGGGGATCAAAACCATACACTACCTTGAATGGACTTACCTTGGTAGTAGAATGTGTTGCCCGATTATAAGCAAACTCAACATGAGGTAAACATTCTTCCCATTGCTTCAAATTTTTCTTCAAAATAGCTCGCAACATAGTACCCAAAGTGCGGTTCACAACCTCAGTTTGTCCATCAGTTTGTGGATGACAAGTTGTAGAAAATAACAACTTTGTACCCAACTTATTCCAAAGCGTGCGCCAAAAATGACTCAAGAATTTTGCATCACGATCTGAAACAATAGTAGAAGGCATACCATGCAAACGTACAATTTCTTGGAAAAAAAGATCAGCAATATAACTAGCATCATCAGTTTTATGACATGATATAAAGTGTGCCATCTTGGAAAAATGATCCACGACAACAAAAATGCTATCGCTCCCCCTCTTAATCCTAGGCAGTCCTAAAATAAAGTCCATAGAAATATCCGCCCAAGGAATAGAAGGAACAGGAAGTGGCATGTATAAACCATGTGGATTCAATCGAGACTTAGCTTTTTGACATGTAGTGCAGCGAGCAACAAAACGCTCAACATCTTTCCTCATCCTTGGCCAAAAGAAGTGTGTGGCCAAAATATGCTCTGTCTTCTTAGCACCAAAATGACCCATCAATCCACCTCCATGCGCCTCCTGCAACAACAAAAGACGAACGGAACCAACTGGAATGCATAGGCGGTTAGCTCTAAACAAGAATCCATCATTCAACACAAATTTGTGCCAAGCACGACCTTCTTTACAGTGCACTAATACATCTTTAAAATCAATATCAGCAACATATTGTTCTTTAATTGCCTCAAGTCCAAAAATTCTACAATCAAGTTGAGACAACAAAGTATATCGCCTAGATAAGGCATCAGCAATCACATTATCCTTCCATTTCTTATGTTTAATAATATAAGGAAAAGACTCAATAAACTCAACCCATTTAGCATGTCTACGGTTCAAATTGCATTGAGAACGAATATACTTAAGTGATTCATAATCAGAATGAATAACAAATTCTTTGGGCAACAAATAATGACGCCACGTCTCTAAAGAACGTACAAGTGCATATAGTTCCTTATCATACGTTGAATAATTCAAAACAGGCCCAGTAATTTTCTCACTAAAGTATGCAACAGGTTTACCATCTTGCATCAAAACACCACCAATGCCTATACCACTAGCATCACATTCAAGCTCAAAAGTCCTATCAAAATTGGGTAATTGCAGCAATGGTGCATGTGTAAGTTTGTCCTTCAAAGCATCAAAAGACTCATGATGTACCTTACCAAAATGGAAGTCAACGCCCTTCTTTGTCAGCTCATGCAATGGTGCAGCAATGGTGCTGAAATCTTTGACAAAGCGGCGGTAGAAACCTGCGAGATCAAGAAAACTCCTCACCTGTGTGATAGTTTTTGGTACAGGTCAGCTCTTTATGGCTTCAATCTTCGCCTCATCCACCTCAATTCCCTGTGGAGTCACAACATAGCCAAGAAAAGAGACTCGATCCGTGCAAAAGGTGCACTTCTCAAGGTTACCAAATAAACGTGCAACTCGCAAAGCATCAAAAACAGCACGCAAATGAATCATATGATCATCCATGGATTTGCTATAAATCAAGATATCATCAAAGTAAACAACCACAAATTTGCCAATAAAAGGTCTTAAAACCTCATTCATCAAACGCATGAAAGTACTGGGTGCATTAGTTAACCCAAAAGGCATTACTAACCACTCATACAACCCGAATTTGGTTTTGAAAGCTGTTTTCCATTCATCTCCAAGTTTCATTCTAATTTGATGGTAGCCACTACGCAAATCAATTTTAGTGAAAATTATAGCACCACATAACTCATTAAGCATGTCGTCCTAGCCTAGGAATAGGATGACGATACCTAATAGTAATGTTATTAATGGCTCTACAATCTACACACATACGCCAAGAACCATCTTTCTTAGGAACCAAAAGTACAGGAACAGCACAAGGACTAAGTGATTGACGAACATACCCACGATCCAAAAGGTCTTGGACTTGTCGTTGTATCTCCTTAGTCTCCTCAAGGTTGGTCCTATAAGCAGCACGGTTTGGTAAATTAGCACCAGGAATCAAATCAATTTGATGCTCAATCCCTCTCAAAGGTGGCAATCCCGGGGGTATCTCAGCTGGGAAAACATCCTCATACTCCTGCAAAAGGTTAGTGACAGCAGGAGGCAAAGCAGTAGAAGCAATATCACCAAGCGAAAACAAGGCTTGTTTGCATATCAAAGCATAGCAAATATCATCAGTAGAAATTTCAGCAAGCTCAGATTTTGTGGCAAGACATGAACGACCTTGTAATTTAATTGCAGAACCCTTAGAACTTGAAGAATCAGTAACATTACTTGGTGTAGAAGCAGAATTAACAGGTTGCGGAATTTCAGGGCTTTTATTTTTCAAACTAGCAGCTCGTTCTAAATCAGCTTGTACAATTTCAGCAGGGGTCATTGGTAACAAAGTAATTTTAGTTCCTTTATGCATAAAAGTGTACTTATTACTTTTACTATGGTGTACAGCATCATTATCAAATTCCCAAGGTCTACCCAATAAAAGTGAACAAGCTTGCATGGGTACAACATCACAATCAACAGAATCGACATAGGAACCAATGGAAAAAGGAACTCTGCAAGTTTGTGTTACCTTAGCTTTTCCAGAGTCATTTAACCACTGAATGTAGTATGGATGTGGATGTGGGCGTGTTGTCAAATCAAGCTTCTTAACCACATCAGAACTCACCAAATTGTTGCAGCTTCCTCCATCAATGATGACACGTGCCTGACGGTTCTTGATGACGAAGAAAATCTGGAACAAGTTATGTCGCTGCATCACCTCGGGCTGCTGGATTTGTGTGCTAAGCACACGCTGCACAATAATATTCATATAGCCCGTGGTATCTCCGCCTCCAAGGACGAGGTCACCGCTGGTGGCAGCGACATCCTCCTCCTCATCCTCCACATCGGAGGTGCTCATGCAACCGCCATCATCTGTCGCCACATATGCCCGCCTACTTGGGCAATCTTTCTGCACATGGCCAAGAACATGGCAGCGGTGGCACTGAATCCCTGTAGTGCGTCCCGTCAAAGCAACAGAGGAGGCACTACTAGCCGGTACCTGCACAGAATTTTTACCTGAGCGCGTAGAAGGGGCAGGGGCTGATCTTGGTGCTGCAGAAACAACACTAGCTGGTGGGGCGGCCGGAAAGATGGCTTGGGCAGCCCCGAAGTCCCCGTCAGCCGTGGTGGGTAGAAATTCCTGGACTTGCTGTACTCTTCAAAAGCCTGGAAAAGTCCCTGTGATTCTTTCTCTGCAAGCATAGCATACTGGAAATACTGGTTGAGGGTATACAATTCTTTATAATCAAGGATGTCCTGAATTTCTTTTCTCAAACCAGAATAAAAGCGGCAAATCTGATCCTCTACTTTTTCAACCACAGCACAACGAATCAAACCCTTCTGAAGCTCACTAAAATACTCTTGAACAGTTTTATCTCCTTGATCTAAACGCTACAGTTTATTACGAATTTCTCTATAAAACGAAGGAGGAACAAAACGATCACGCATTTCTACCTTAAGTTCTTCCCAAGTAGTAGGCAAATCGGTTTCAGCAGCTAGACCACTCCACCAAACAATAGCAAAGTCCTTAAACTCACTAGTGGCTTGTCTAACTCTATGTTGTTCAGGAACAAGGTGGGCATTAAATTTTTGTTCTACCGTCATTTCCCAATCAAGGTAAGCATCACCATCGTACTGACCCGAAAACGAAGGAATTGAAAACTTAATTTTAGCATACGGATCATCTGGAGCATGGTTACCTTGTGTGCGACGGATGTGGTTGTGGAAACCACCCATACCTTGAGGGTTACGTTGCAAACGACGTCGTAACCTTGCGGTCCTTGTAGCTGACCTATCGACGGTGCCATCAGCCTTATACACCGTTGCTTCATCATGATCGTCTTCAACGTCGTTGTTGGCGTTGGTGTTGTTGGTGTTGGTGTTGTTGGTGTTGTTGTTGGTGGTGGTGGTGGTGGTGGTGGTGGTGTTGGTGGTGGTGGTGTTGTTGGTCTTGTGAGCGGTCTCCAATTCGACAACCTGATCGGTTAGCTTAGAGACTCTCTTATCCAACCGCTCAATGCTTTCTCCCAGGTGAAGCTTGGTGACGGCATCGGTGACGGCCCTGGTGATCGTCTCTGCCAAATCACTCTGAACCGCCTGCAAAGCCTTCTGTAACTGATTTTGGCTCACGCACTCATCCAATTTTGAGGGTGAAGCACCCTCCCTGTCGCTTCCTGACATCAGAAACACCAAAACAGGAAACAAAAAGTGAAGGTTATCCCTACAAAACTACTAAGCAGTGGTGCCTCTCAACACAGCAAAAGTAAGCTTCTTGCAAAGCTCTTACAAAGTTCTGAAAACAACAAAGCGAAGGATACCAGGGAGAAGTGTTCCACGGTTGCAAGGGTTACCAAATAACCTATGTGATGTCCAGAAGAAGTATGTAGAGCTAGGAATGCCAAATATGTATATATGAGTGGCACACAAATCAAAAACAGATAGTAAAGCTGAATAAGTGCCCAAGTAACTTGTCCCTAGTTGCTGGTCTAACTATGTCCTAGAACAGTAGTGATAGCAACGAAGAAACAAGGAGACAAAGGGACACAGTCGATAACAGGGGGCTTAGTGTAAAACAACCAAACTCAGAAATTTCAGGGGGCTAGATGGAGCACTAGTAGGAATCCTAAATTTCTTTTTTTTATTTTATTTTTTTGATATTTTTTTCCAACTCAATAGCAAATAGGGAGAAACCACAAAAAATTTCAGCTCAAACCGAGCTAGGACGTGGCCTACAGAAAATCTTGAAGTTTCAGAAAACGTCGGGTTTCAACTTGAATGAATTTTTTCTTTATCTTCCCGATTTTTTTTGAATTTTTTGACGAGGGCACACAGGACATAGCCTAGTGTGGGTATGCTCAACTTTTCGTCAAGAATCTCCTGTAAAAATTTCAGCCAAAACAGACAACCGAGCGAAAAGTTATGCCTGTTTTACCGAAGGGGTGTCGGAATCGGTTTTGAAGAACCCGGTGGTTTGAGTGAAATCCGAGTCGGGCTTGGGGTCGGGTAGGGAGTTTTTTTTGGCGAGGTGGAATGCAGCGGAAAGTGGAATTTATGAAAATTGGTCCGAGGTGGTGAGGGTGGGTTTAGGGTGGGATTAGGGTGGCCGTGTTGATCAATCAACCCTAGCACACAAAGCCGACAAAACCGAGGATGGTGAAGGGTATGGCGGCTAGGGTTACAAGGGAAAACACTACTGACGACAAAAACACAAACTAAACCAGCGACTAAACAAGAACTAGGGCACAAACTCAACACTACGGACTCTGAAATTGAAATATGCAAAGGCTAAACACGTGGTTATGGGCGGGGGAAAATTTTTTTGGGTATTTTCAATGGACGATAGGAAGAACACGAAAACAAAACTAAAGGGTAGTATGAACCTGACGGTGCACCTGAAGCTCTGATTACCACTTGATGTAAACAAGGGTTTCTGATCTTCCAAAAGGTTCCTGGTAAGTTGATTTGGTCGGAGGCGACACACAAATCGATCCAGCTTCAGAACAACACGTTCTAAACCCCGCAATCGCAGCACGACGTCTCCTCTGGTTATCAACCGTCCAAAGACGATTGACCTCGCCGAGAAGGCTAATCCCTGCCTGTGAATCAAGAACACAAGCAAGAACAACGAAGAATGCAACACAATTGCAGATGTATGATTAAACTCTCGAAGTTAGGGTCTCACAAACCGATGAACGGCGAAACTGTTTATGAACAGAATTGATCTAAGCAAAACCCGAACCCTAATGGTGCGGCGGTGGCTGTATATAAAGACCCTAGGGTCGTGCAAGACCCTCTGGACGCGCCCCTAATTGGGCTCAACTAGATACAAAGCCCAAAGGCCAAAAATAGGCGACGCAGCACCGACATAGATTCTGGACTCTATCTTATTTTGATGATTCCCGATGACTCCGGATGAATTTTGACATGAGGCCGGCGGCATTGGAAAGGTCTTCTCCTTATCTTTCCATGCATATATAGAACGTCCAAATCCGAGTCCGTATGCGTCCTGGGCGACTGTTTTAGTACAGACTGGTCCTGGGCCCCGAAACAGACTCGAAGTCGGTTTTGATTGGGCCTCCACTTTGGCTTCCAAGCCCTTGCTGGTCCTCCACGTTCCCAACTCCTTCTCCCATCATCTCCTGGTCTTCTCCATGGTTTCTAATCATAAAATAATCATTAGGTAGCAAACCATTCTCAAAAGTAACATATAGCGAAGAACGTAGGAACGAGCTCACCTCTAAATTTAGTCGTCGTGCACGAGCTCTAGTCATTGGACCTTGCAAGTCCAGATTTGGAGGAGTGTTGTGTGTATCTATAGGAGTGATGTCCTCATCACCTAGAAAGCTGATTTTGTGGAGCAACAGGTAGTTGGAGATTGGAAGCCTATATAACTTCGTTGCTGGAGTCTTGGAGAACTCTCTTGGCCAGTGGAATTGCTTGGAGCATTTGGTGAGAGCCAACAAGAAAAGAGGAGAGCACTAGGAGAAGATATTGCATATTTTGAGAGTGCTAGTGAGAGTAACTAGAGCATTGATGCACATCTAAGGCTAGGGTGTACTTGAGAGTGTGATCTAGGTTATTACTCTTGGTCTATGGTGAGACCTAGACCTGTTAGGTGTCGGTGATCGAGCCTATCGTGATTGGTTGTGAAGGCCGTCACACGTTTGTACCTGGTTGAGCCCGCTGGTGAAAGGGCATCAATGATGACGCACACCGTGTCTTCACTCCGGGAGTGATTGCGGGTTCGTGAGCGAGAACTCCACATCGGTGCGGGAGTGGTCCAACAAGAAGTAGGGGAAGGCGTCATCCTTCCGAGATATCGGGAAAAAAATCATGATCATTTCTTGACCTCCTCTTTAATATTCCAAAATTATGTGCTCTAGTAACTAGATTTAATTGTGGCTTGCATAGGCTAGTGTGTTTAGCTTCCGCGCTTGCTATCATCATGAACACTAGTATGTGTAGGGTCTTGGTCTACTAGAATTGTTTAGGTTGCAATGATTGTTAGGTTCAAATAGTGTGAATTGAAGTATTCGGATTCGTGAGCGGCTTACTGATTCAACCCCTCCTCTCGTTACGCCTTCGGTCCTTACAATCACCCTCTTTCCTCTCAATTGTGGATGGGTCGTGGAGGTTCGAGAGGTAGGGCGAAAGCTGTTAGAACTTGAAGAATTGATCATATATACATGTGCCAAAAGAGAGACCCTGCAGATTCGGAGGCCATGGACGGCAGCTCCGAGTCCTCCCCATAGGACCGATCCTGTATGTTCCTGTCTTCTTAATTATTTTGTGTTTGTGTTGACTCTAGTGTTTTAATTGTTTTGTGCTCAAGGTGATAATCTACCTAAGCAAAGCAAAAATTTAGCTCAATTGTCTGACAAGCAGAACCGAGCCCAGTGCAATTCGACAAAGTCAATGGTCGTTTTATTACTCCTTTCGCTTTAAAATTGTTATTACTGTTAATTTATTTTTATCTTTGACCATTTATTTTATTAAAAAAATTAAAAGATATTATGTATTTTTTTATAATTTATCTTATTATTAAACAAAATTTAAATATAGCTTATAATTTTTTGTATTTAAATAAGATGAAAGATTAAAGATGATAAAAAAGTTAATAACAATAATAATTTTGAAACAGAGAGAGTAGGATGAAAGGAAAGGTCAGTCTGAGAATAAGAATTTGAACTGGCGGGCTGAGTGGCTTTGCGGCGAGCCCGTAAAGTCGGACGTGAGCTCCAAGCCTTCCAAGGATGGAAATGGAATGCAACGAAGCGGAAGAAAGGGCCCATTCTGTTGCCGTCATCGCCTCCGCCTCCGCCTCCGTTCCATGTGCTCCTCCTCTCAAAAAACTTAGCAACACCCTTTCAAAAAAAGAAAAGAAAAAACTAGCAAACGGAGGACGGCAATGGAACTCTCGTCCAAGTTTCGACTGCTTAAGCCTCTCCTCCTGGTGCGGCGGCCGCCCCCCTTCCCCACCCGCTTCAGAGCACTCCAAACCCTAGCCCGGCCAAGCCCCCCCTCTCTCCTCCTCATCCGCTCGCGCCGCCTCCCTCCTCCTCCTCCTCCTCATCGCTCCCCGCTCCTCCGTTCCTTTGCCTCCGTATTCCCGGCGCCTTCCCCTGCCCCGGGGAGGGACCACCTCGACTCCAAGGACCAGGGGCCCCCGCCCCCTCCCGCACCCTTGCCGCCGCCGCCTCCGGAGGAGCTAGCCTCCGAAGACGAGGCTTTCTACCACGAGCACCTCATCGAGGTCGCGCAGGAGAACCAGACCCGGGTCGTCCCCGTCAAGGCATTCTTCCTCTGCACCAGGTACGCCTCTCTCCGTCATGTTGTTGGGGTTTGGAAATCCGGGCTGGACTGAATACTGATGATTGCAGCATCGACTTGCGGAGCCTCCAGTCCCAGAACTCATTCAACGTCATCCCGCCCACCTCTCGTGCCACCAACTACGTCGTCCTCCGATACTACGATGTCAAGGGAGACCCCGAGGTAATTGTCCTCTATGTTTTCCCTTTTGCTAGTAGGCTGACTTCAAATATTCACTGCTGCAATCTCAATGCGTGATTCCTTCGAAAGAAAAAAAAAATCTCAGTGCTTGATATAATGTAAATGCCAGTCGCTTTAGATGTTTGCCATAGTGATTTACCATTACACTTTTGCCTAAACGGACTGAACGATTGTGATCCTTCCATTGGCAACTTAATTTTGTGTGCATTGTTATTGTTTAGAGCATGACCAAATGCTCTACAAAAAGTTGGACCTGTACAAGGGTATCCAAAAGCTCAATTCTCAAATATGCTACTGTTGCACGCAGTTGTCTTATCTTTTTCCCGATGATACATTTTCATAGCCTCTGATACTTGTATATGTTCATGCTGCTCTCCTGGAAAAAAAACTATTTGAGGCTTTTTATAACAGTGAGTAGAGATTTACAGAATTCCTTTTATCTCCTTTTCTAGGGTTTCAAGTCTGGTGTCATAGATGAGAGCCATTGCCATTACATGGTGGTTTTCCAGTATGGGTCCATTGTGCTGTTCAATGTTTCTGATCTCGAAGCAGATGGGTACTTAAAAATTGTGGAGAAGCATGCATCAGGGTTACTTCCGGAGATGCGAAAAGATGGTAAGTCTTCCACACTACAAAACTTATGCTGAATTCCTGAAGCATGATAGTTTCTCTTTTTTTATCTGCTTTGAGTGTTTCAATATTTTCCTTGTTTGCAATATCATGAAAATTTATAGTGAATGAGATGTACTGGAATCTGATTATCTTCTGGTGATCCTTGTTCATGACAAAATGTGCTACCATTCTAAGTGGAACATATCCATGATTAAGAGCTATCAATAGAAGTCTATACTTTATAATGATGTCTATCAAATATCAATAACAACTTGCAAAAAAAAATCCCATTGTATTTTATTATATAGAGTCCATAGATGTAAATTTTCTGGGAAATTCTGTAACCTTACTCAGATTATGTTTGCTATCCTGTTCCAGGATTTTGCATTCCAAACAACTTAATAACCTAAGCTGCCTGATGTATATGTTTGCTAATTCTCCCATTTTATCAGTGTGGCTGCTGTTACATTGCTTCATCTAATCAATTGGCACTTCATCTTAATCATCAACTACAGATTATGCTGTTGTGGAAAAGCCTACCCTAGAGACGTGGATGCAGGGTGGACTTGACTACATTATGCTTAGGGACCTGAGTATTGATGGAATTCGTACCATTGGAAGTGTCCTTGGTCAGAGTATTGCTCTTGACTACTATATTCGTCAAGTATGTACAAGCCAATAGTGCAGCTGTTGTTATGATGCTTTGGAAAAACTATTTGATTATCTTCACTGATAGGTGGATGGAATGGTAGCTGAGTTCACTGATATCAATCGTGGAATGGAAAAAAACGGGCACCTTCACCATGGAAAGGAAGAAGCTTTTCCAACTCGTAGGAAAGGCTAACTCTAACCTGGCAGATGTCATTCTGAAGCTTGGACTCTTTGAGAGGTATAATCATAGCATCAGGCTGAGAAGTAGCAATCTTTTTTATTTTCTGTCTGTCTGTTAAAATGTAATTCTGTGGTTAACATTCAAGATTGCATGTTGCTGAGAAAAAAAATGGTGCATGTAAACTTTTTTCCTGATTCCATCATTCTAAATGCAAATCAGCTAATCAGTTGTTTTACTCTGCATTTAATTGCATTTTTCCAAACAATGTTTTCTGCCATACCTCCTCCTCCTCCTCTCTCTATCTCTCTCAAGTTTATTTATCAGCACATATTTACATTAGAACATTTGATTTCAGGTCAGACATTGCCTGGAAAAATGCAAACTATGCTCAAATTTGGGAATACCTTCGTGATGAATATGAATTAACGCAAAGATTTGGAAACCTTGATTTTAAGTTGAAATTTGTTGAGGTAAGACTCATGCTGGTAATGTGATGTGATAGAGATGTGTACTGTTGTTTTGTTTGTTTATACTATTATGAGTTTTTTTTTTTCTGATGCCTGTCCATTTGGAATGAATGAATGCTTTGTAATCTGCAGCACAACATCAGGTTTCTTCAGGAGATTCTTCAGAACAGGAAGTCTGATTTTCTGGAGTGGCTCATTATCATCCTGATCAGTGTGGAGATCCTGATATCTGTTTATAACATCGTCCAGGAGCAGATGTAAATCCTTCCGCCTTCCACTACAGGAAGGTTTGGTTAGCAGGACTGAATCTCATCAGCGACACGAATGCCATGCCTTTTTCTCTTTTCTTTTTTTTTGGGGGTGGATTTTGAGTTGGCCTATTGGTAGCCTTTGTAAAGAATACTTACTACTACTACTTGAGGAGTAGATATCCGTTTCTTACCGACAAGACAAACTTGTTTTGGTTTGGAGACACTCTCAACCCGAGGGTCAAAGGCTGCAGGAGAATGGTTGATGAGGTACTGCTGAGGTAAGCCGCCGGCGAATGTGATTGATGTTAACGGGACCGGGTTTGGGGAAAAAGGAATATTGCTGCGTCCTCACCTGTTTACACCTAGACTAGACGACGAGTTCGATCTCGGTTCCAGTGACTGGTGGTGGTGGTCGTCGTCGTCGTGTAGTGAACATCACATCCACCCAGTTCAGCGCCAGAGTGGTCTGTTCTTTCTCTGTGAATTAAGTTTTAGTTATGTTCCATCAAATATTAGGATATTAATTAAAAATAATAAATATAGATTGATAATAAAATCTATTTCATAACCCTAAGTTAAATGACAAGATAAATCTATTAAATTTAATTAGATCATGATTAGATAATGTAATGTTATAATAAACATCTTATAATGATGATTTAATTAAGCTTAATAGAATTATCTATTTAATGTTTAAAAGATTGATTGATAATATTAAAATTTAGATTCTAGGAAAAGAAGATGTGATTGCTTGCTTGCACGATGAATATACAAGTGATTGGCATAGTGCGCCCCGGCAAACCAAGGAAGGCATATATTAGTATACAGATACTAGTAGTACTTATTAATTAGCAAAAATCTGGCTGTTTGTCAATCAATTGCTTAGTTTTTGTTCAAAAAATAGGTTTACTGTTAGATTGTGAAATATTCGGATCCAGGTCAATAAGAGTGTTCGATCCGCCAATCTCTGTCCACCACGTGTCGTCCCTCCCCGGAGGAATCTGCCGCGTTCACACCCTCGTCCCAAATTACCGAAGTGCCCACATTCGCTCCAGCGGCGACTTGAGGCCGCACGATCAGGATCCAGCGGCGTTATCACTCTACTAGAAGCTTCTCGGGTTACGGGTATATAAGGCGGCCCACCCACCTCACAACCCACATTCATTCATCGTCTTCGTCCCCATCATCTCCGATCGGATCAGCTCTGCTTCGTCAGCCATGGTGAAGAGCTACCCCGCCGTCAGCGAGGAGTACCTCAAGGCCGTAGACAAGGCCAAGCGCAAGCTCCGCGGCCTAATCGCCGAGAAGAACTGCGCCCCCCTCATGCTCCGCCTCGCCTGGCACTCAGCCGGCACCTTCGATGTCGCAACCAAGACCGGCGGCCCCTTCGGCACCATGAAGAACCCCTCCGAGCAGGCCCACGGCGCCAACGCCGGCCTCGACATCGCCATCAGACTGCTCGAGCCCATCAAGGAGCAGTTCCCCATCCTCTCCTACGCCGATTTCTACCAGCTCGCTGGAGTCGTCGCCGTGGAGGTCACTGGCGGGCCCGATGTCCCCTTCCACCCAGGGAGGGAGGTGAGATCTCGCGATATTTCCGACCTTCATTTCTATATCTGAGTTTGATTGTGTCTCAATCAGTTTGCGTCAATCCCTTAGTTTTCGTTCGAAAAAATAGGTTTACTGTTTCATATTGCTGTTGCCTTGTAGATTCATGAATGCCGGCCACCTCTAAATAAGATTTACTGCTCTGTGCTAAAATTGTGGTTGCAGTTGACTTTTTTTTAGTTATTTTTGGTCATTTGTTTTATTTAAAATATTTGTTTAAATATGAAAAGTTACAAGTTATATTTAAATTTTGTATAGTATAAAACAAATCATAAGAAAATATATGATAATTTTTGAATTAGACCAATGATCAAAGGTAACAAAAAAGTCAATGGCGACAATAATTTTGGAATGGAAGGAGTACATTTTAGAATCGCATCCCCATTCCTTTACCGTTTAGTGGAGATATGCAATAGTTGATCCGGCGCTGCATTGCTCTTTCGTTGTGCTCCAGCTGGACAAATAGGCAAATGGCAAACGGTCACTGCAAGTAGCTCTTCTGCGTAGTACATTAGAGTTGGCATAGGACTCTCGCCTTACCCTGGGGAGAAGGGAACTTTCTCTCACAATCATTTGAAGCTCAATGTACAATTCTGTGATGCGTTGATTTGGGTGCACTGCTCCTAACGCATGTCAAATTAGTTCTCGTTATGGGGGGGCCACTTATCGTCTTGGATCTTTTGTGTATATTTCGTGGTAGAAGTTGATCCATTGTCACTTAGTTCTAGCTTCTCAGATTCCTTAAATCATTGCTTCCTAGCTGTCTCCTTTAGATTTGTTTTGTCACTTGTCAGTGGCAAATGATATCCATTCGGCTTGAACTGCTGTTGCTTCCATTATTGTCATCCAGCTCTGGATGTTGACTAGCTTGTTATATCTGTTTTCAGGACAAGCCTGAGCCGCCACCGGAAGGCCGCCTCCCTGATGCCACCCAAGGTACAATTATACATTGCCTTAGTAGAATTGATATTGCTTCAAACGGGATCTTAATATTTCTTTTTGTGTGTAGAATGAACATTGTTTTTGAATATCATCATTTAGCATACTGCTATTAGCCTTTACTATACTCGTGCATTTTTCTTTGTGGAACTAATTGCTTTGCATGTTCTATTGTTCTCAGTCTTATTTTAAAAATGTTTACACTCTTCTGGGAGCATTATTTTGCATCCTTTTATAGAGCAAAAAAAGTGCATGGAAAAGGCTTTAGCAATATTTCTGGAATTCTTTGTTATGTCAAAGTAACTCACTTTCTTTTCCGTACTTTTCTTAAATACCTGTCATCAGTTATTAGATGCGAGTTAGCTAGACTTACTGGGTCGGGCCTCTTGTACTAGGTTCTGACCACCTGAGGCAAGTCTTCGCCACACAGATGGGTTTGAGCGACCAGGACATTGTTGCACTTTCTGGTGGTCACACCCTGGTGGGTAAAGTTGTGCAATTAGCCTGCCATTTGAGTGTTTGAGAACTTGAAGAGTTGTGCTCATGCATCATCGCTATCTCATGTAGGGAAGATGCCACAAGGACAGGTCTGGTTTTGAGGGAGCCTGGACTTCCAACCCTCTGATCTTTGACAACTCTTACTTCAAGTCAGTGAGCTGCTGTTTTATTTATTTGAAAAATATTGTATTCATGCTCTGTTTGGTTACTTGAACTGAAAGTTGAACATGATGATAGGGAGCTTCTGAGTGGTGAGAAGGAAGGCCTTTTGCAGCTGCCTAGTGACAAAGCCCTTCTGTCTGACCCATCCTTCCGCCCCCTAGTCGATAAATATGCTGCCGTATGTCTTTGATGCTCGCACCATTTTCTTAGTTGTAGAGTTGGGCGTGGCTTGTAATCCGAATTGATTTGGTTTCAATTTTGTAGGACGAGGATGCTTTCTTTGCTGACTATGCTGAGGCCCACCTGAAGCTCTCTGAATTGGGGTAGGTGGTCCCAAGTCTCTCTCACTCATAAATGCGTACTTAACCAACACTTATGTCTCTTGTTTGTTACTTGTGGTTCCAGATTTGCTGAAGCATAAGGTGGTTCTACAGTGTTGGGAGATTGTTGGCGAGCCGTTTTGTTGTGGGTGGATCGGGGGTTAATGTTGTGCTCCTAAATCCATTACAAAAAAAAGAAGCGGCGAGTGTAATAAGCATTTGTTGGCCTGATCTGAGGTCCTCTTTTGTATTAATTTTGATCAAACGGTTGGCTAGAGTAAACTGATTTTACTTTCAGCTCTAGATTGCCTGTGCTTTCTGGACATGTGGGTGATCTTTTGAACTGTGTAATGTCATGGATCATTGCTTGGTCTTTATTGTCTATCAAAGATCATTTGATTCGTGAATCAGGAATTCTGCGGTAATGCTTGTTTCCCCCAGTCTTGTTTTGTTTCTATCTTGTGAGCAAGTATAGTACATTGGTTTGTTTTCTTTTCGTTTATAGGACAGGCAGGAGCTGTGCCGACATATATAATTAAAAGTATTCTTACAACTAGGTCATGGAAAAGAAGCACACAGATAAATCGGTTCTACATTGGCTGAGCACTGAAGGTTTAAGATTTGCAGTGTTCGGTTACACAGAAAGGGCCTGTCTAAGCAACCACCACCTAGAAGCTAGGAAAAAATGTCGGTACAAAAAAATATGAGAGGTCATCGATAAAACACGATATTTTAGAAATATGTGATTTTGTGAACAAAATAAATGATTGTTTAATTTTTTTACATGATTTAAGAAGAAATAATCTTAAATATATAAACTATCATAGTTATATATATAATAAAAATAGTTTTTATTAAATAAATATTATCAATAATAAAATTTTGGTGATAAAAAAATATATCAAACCTTATTGATAAATACGATATTTCGATAAAATTTCGATGAATTTTTTTCCTAGCCTAGAAGAGTCTATGGATTGATCACCAGTACTATGATTCTCAACAAATGCCTCGAGTCCTTCAAGACCATCTGCGCTGCTTTGGTTCTGTAAATAAAAAAAAAAAAAAAAAAAAAAAAAAAAAAAAAAAAAAACTGCTGCTTTGGTTTGGTGGAACTGGACCTTTTTTTGGAAGTCTTTGGGAGTTTGGTGGTTTGAACCGGAGCCGCCGCCGTCCGCCGACTTCCCAAACGAAAACGAAGTGCGGCCGCCGGCATCCCACTGCCATCCGAGATTTCGAGGCAATAGGTAGCCTAGGCAGCAGCAGCAGCATGGTGGTCTCCACCTCCTTCACGGCGGCGGCCTTGCTTCCCATCTCCGCCCGCCCCCGAGGACGACGAGTCGGCCGCACCGTCTCCTTTGTTCCCGTGCCCATGCGCCACTGCCGCCGCCGCCGCGTCTCCGCTTCCGCCGCCACACCGTCGCCGCAGCAGCCGCTCTGTGACGGAGACCCCGATCGCACCGGCGTCCCTGCTCCGACCTCCCGCGATCCCATCTCGCTGCCCCGTAAGAGATCCCTAAAATAAGCCTATATAGTTACTTGCTGTGAAAATAAAAAATGAATCAATGAGTGGAGTTTTTTTTTTTTTTTGATCAGGACCGCTTACGAGTGCGGATCTGATGGAGCCAACAGGGGATGGATTGAAGGTCGCCTATCAGGTTTGCTCTCTCTTCCTCGGCCAATCAATTCGAACCAAATGTCAACTCTTTGTAATATAGTGTTTGCTTGCTCTAAGTGTAGGGTTGCCCAGGAGCCTATAGCGAGGCCGCCGCCAAGAAGGCCTACCCGAGTTGCCACACTGTGCCCTGTGAATACTTTGAGACCGCCTTCCAGGTACCGTGTGCTTTCTATGCACACATTCATCGCCATTGTGTCCTGTTAGTCGGTTTTATCCCTCTTCATTTCAATAAAAAGGTCACCTGCCTCGAATAGCCAAGGCTACAATGAGACCATCTTTTGTTCACCAATGCTGTGTTAATGTCTGAGCCCTTTTGGGAGCATGCTTTCAGTGAGCAACAGGACGGTATTTTGATTAAAAGTTTAGCTATTGCTAAGACTGCTGTCCATGGCAGAATTACCAAAATAACTAACACAATCCTAGCTCTGACCATAAACAGCTTTACCACTTGCAAATGCGGTGCTCCTAGCTTAACCAGACCTGATGCTTCAAGGTTTTGATACATCAACACTGATAATTGAATTTTACAAACTTTTATGCCGTGCTGCCCTTGTCACAGGCTGTCGAAAATTGGGTAGCTGATCGCGCGGTATTACCACTTGAGAACTCCTTGGGTGGTAGCATACATCGCAACTATGACCTTCTACTTCGACACAGGTTGCATATTGTTGGTGAGGTACGGCTTGCGGTTCGTCACTGCCTGTTGGCAAATCGTGGTGTAAAGATTGAAAACCTGCGAAGTGCCATGAGCCATCCTCAAGTAAGTCGCCCTTACTGAAGAGTGATAACTTCTGTACATTTAGTATCAATCATGTTCTGTTGCCTGACAAACCCATTTTCATTTTTGTTAATTTATGCTCTTAAGGCTCTTGCACAATGTGAGCAAACACTGACAAGGTTAGGAATTGAGCACAGGGAAGCTGTTGTTGATACAGCAGGTGCAGCAAAGGTACTATTACGTTTGTTTTGTCTTACCGATACACTGAATCATAGTAGCTTTGCTTCAAAGATATTTTTGAAACTAGTGCTTGGTAGTTAATTAAGCTGTCGCTGATCATATATGCCTTCGCTATAGCTTATTGCAGAACAAAAGCTCCAAGACACTGGAGCGGTTGCAAGTTCATTGGCTGCTGAACTTTATGGACTGGATATTCTCGCAGAAAACATCCAGGTACAACAAACCAATACTGAATTTATGGGATTCCCTTTGCATTCTTGAGGAGTAATCCCAGTTCTAATGCAGGATGACACGGACAATGTAACCCGATTTATGATGCTGGCTCGAGAACCTATTATTCCTCGCACTGATAAGCCATTCAAGGTATGAGTTGCATGGAACCTTCAAACTGTTCATGTTCCATGCTTTCTTAGTGAAATAAGATAAGATGATGATGTCCAGACAAGCATAGTATTTTCTCTGGAAGAAGGGCCTGGGCAACTGTTCAAAGCACTGGCAGTGTTTGCTCTGCGAAAAATCAACCTAACAAAGGTACCTTAGTCATTGTCATTATTGAATGCTCATCCTAAGTTTACAATTTCACCACCAAAATTTTTTAGAGAAGAAACTTGTGGCTGCTGCAATTTTCCTACATGTGTTGTACAGATGGAAAGCCGGCCACACAAGAAAAGGCCTCTACGTATAGCTGATGACAATTGTTCCACTCCGCTGAAGTACGAACTGATCGGTTAACTAACTTGGGTTCTTTTGACAACCCAGCATTTGACATTTTCTTTAAACTGCTTGTATTCTCATATCGTAATTTTGCATGCTGTTGAAACAGGCACTTTGACTATCTCTTCTATGTGGACCTTGAGGCATCAATGGCTGATCCAAATGCTCAAAATGCTCTTGGGAACTTGAAGGTATGACATCCTTGGTTGTTATTATTACTATGGTCATGTGGCAAGTAAGCTACAAAATGACTGTTGCACGATATTTCCAGGAATTTGCCACCTTCCTCAGAGCTACAAAATGACTGTTGCTCAAAATGCATTCATGTCTTGTTGAGGTGGCTCTCCAAAAGTAACCATGAATCCATGACTGTACACAATAGGCTGGTCGTGGAATATCTTCAGTTGCTCCTCATAGTCCTGTCTCTCCGATGCAGCTGCAAGGGTTATGGAGTTGAGGGCCTGAGTGATCATGAATTGTTTGTGTTAATCGGTCGATTGTGGTGCGGCCAGAACACTGTCAAAGGTACTTGTTTATCACATAATTCCAGACTAGGGGTATTTCTGTGTACAGAAAGGGTGTTTACCGAGGGAGTCATGCAGGCTCTCTTGGATCTCGCTCTTGTGTTGCCAAAGTAACAAGGGAAAGGCCGAAAGGGCCCAGTTGCGTAGCGTAGCATTCGCCGTGAAT
Organism: Eleusine coracana subsp. coracana; assembly: GCA_032690845.1. Classification (NCBI taxonomy): domain Eukaryota; kingdom Viridiplantae; phylum Streptophyta; class Magnoliopsida; order Poales; family Poaceae; genus Eleusine; species Eleusine coracana. The sequence continues at coordinate 58,854,163 of CM064430.1, read as the reverse complement.
CACCTTTTGAAGCAGGGCGGCTGCTTTGTGAAGGAAGGTGAATATGAAACTGCAACCGGATTTTGAGTTTTTTTTTTTCCTTTTGAAAAGAAAACTCGTCCCCCTCCATGTGCAGTCCAGGGTTTTGATTTTTAGTCCCCTTTCTTTTTTCCATAATAGTAATTAAAAGAGAGAGAGAGAGAGAGAGAAACATGTGAGAAATGGAATGGGTCAGTCAGATGGGGTCGTCCGTTGGATTGGATCCATCGGAACGGACGTCCAGAATTGCTTATAGTACTAATAATAACATGAAGAAGAAGAAGAAAAAGAAACAAGACCCAGCACAGCGAGACAGGCCCCTTGGCTTTCTCTTCTTCCTCCTCTCCGGCCATCCCCTCCTCCCTCTCCACCTGGAATTCTCCGAGATCCGCGAGCAAAAGAGGAGATGACTGGTAAGGATGGCGGGGGAAAGGGGCGGCTCTTCACGGTGGGGCTGGTCACGGCGTGGTACTCGTCCAACATCGGGGTGCTGCTGCTCAACAAGTACCTGCTCAGCAACTATGGCTTCAAGTACCCTATCTTCCTCACCATGTGCCACATGGCCGCCTGCTCCATCTTCTCCTACGCCGCCATCGCTTGGCTCCGCATCGTTCCCATGCAGCTCCCCCGCTCTCGCCTCCAGCTCGCCAAGATCGCCGCACTCAGCGCCGTCTTCTGCGCCTCCGTCGTCTCCGGCAACGTCTCCCTCCGCTACCTCCCCGTCTCTTTCAACCAGGCCATCGGCGCCACAACCCCCTTCTTCACCGCCGTGTTCGCGTACATCATGACCGTCAAGCGAGAGTCCTTCCTCACCTACCTCGCGCTCGTACCCGTCGTCACCGGCGTCATCATCGCCAGCGGCGTAAGTGTTTGTGTTTTCTTCCTCGTTCGACGTACCTTTCTTGTCTCTTTCTTCTTCCTTGTGTGTGTGTGTCTGTGTGTGTGTGTTTAAATTCTTACAAAAAAAGAGAGAGACCATTTCGGCATCATCAGTCGATTTGATTTGAGATCCCCGATTCCCGGATCTGGCCTTGTGCCGTTAAGAATTGATTCTGTTTCCACAATTCCCTAGTACTAGTAGAGAGGAAAGAAAGAATGAATGAATGATGAATGATACTGAGTGGATGGATCATCCCAATACATTATGTACATTATGTGCCTAAATGTTCTTGCAGGGAGAGCCCAGTTTTCATCTCTTTGGATTCATCATGTGCGTTGGAGCGACTGCTGCAAGGGCACTCAAAACGGTCTTGCAAGGGATTCTCATGTCTTCTGACGGGTAATCCACGCCTTCTTTTTTTCTTCGGATTTTCTGTTGAATAGCTTAGTGAGTCTGTCTGTGTGTCTGTCTCTTAGGGAAAAGATTCATTCCATGAACCTGCTCATGTACATGGCTCCAATTGCTGTTATTCTCTTGGTCCCTGCTACTATTTTTATGGAGGATAATGTCATTGCTGTTACTATGGAACTGGCCAAAAAAGACTTCAACATAATTTGGTATCTATTGATTAACTCTTCCCTGGCGTACTTTGTGAATTTGACAAATTTCTTGGTGACCAAGCACACTAGTGCACTGACCCTACAGGTATGCCATGTTATCCCAGTCTTTACCTCCATCTCTTTCACTGAAAGTTTCAGTAACCAAAGTTCTTCACTCATTCACACTGAGCAATCTATGACCATGAATCATCATATGCCAAATGATTTATGGCAGACTGACAGCATTAAGTTGAACATGTAAACTGCTTTCTTTTCGTATTCTATATAACAAATTAACTTTCTCCAACTTGACTTTGGATGAAAGGAACACTCCTGAGAAGTGGTCAGGATCCCAGTGGATAATATATATAACAAGCAACTTTTGTAAGTCATGATCCCAGTGCATAATAGATGCAACAAGAAACAGTGGTTAGTCATGCTATAGTACATAGCAAGCTAGCAACCGTCATTGGTTAGTGAATATCTTCTGTCAGTAACATACATTCAGTAGATAACTAGTTCTGACATATAGTAACTTGAGATGATTGGTTTATCAGGATCTCTGTTTATCAGATTTTCTTTTTGTCCATTGCATAAGTGTCATTGCAGAAGTTCTTTAGAGATCTTATCTGTTAAGTTCTCCATGTGACCAACTACACTGCCCATTCAGAAGTGCTTATTTCATCAGGCACCACGTCCTGAGTCACACCATGTTTACCTTGGATTTGTTAGGAGATACATGCCAAATCGATTGCCAGCAATGTTGCTTGTTCAGAGCATGATAATTGTATTGTTTTTCCAGGTCTTGGGCAACGCAAAGGGTGCTGTCGCGGTTGTGATCTCCATTCTGATATTCAGGAACCCTGTATCTGTAACTGGGATGCTGGGTTATACACTGACAGTCATAGGGGTGGTTCTTTACAGTGAAGCTAAAAAACGCACCAAGCAATGAAACCTGAAGATATCGAAGAGGCAGTTTAGAACGAACCCGAATTTTTATTTTTAACTCAAAAAATTGGAGACAGCACTGCCAATAATACTTATCCTTCCCTCCCTTAGATGAGGGAAGCATTCATTTTTACACCAGGGAAGGTGAAGTGTAGCTATTCTTTGCAGCGTCTGGTTAGTGGAAACACTTCATATAGTTATTAGTTCTCATTGCTCCTACCTGTTACCTCATCTATCATTGCCCCTACCTATTACCTCATCTACCGTCTATAACATTGATCTGTAGTTTCTTGCATGAGGACTTCTCATAAGTACATATTGTAATACTGAAAAACAATTTCGAAAGTTGAGCTCAGAGCAGTTTGCCGTTCGTTGTCACGGCCACCTACGCCCATTATACTCTTAACGCATGGGGAAAAAATCATTTATCTACTTATGCTTGTTTGGCTTGCGCGTGCCGACGGTGGCTTTCTTTTATTAGAGGTAAAATCATTAGAAAATAGCATTTCTGCTTCCATCAGAGCAAATGATTATAGACCGAGGAACAATCTAACCCAACCATGAGTGTTGAAAGTGAAACAGAACACATGCAAACATAGGCCTCCACCGAATACGGAAATTTGTAGGGGGAAAATACAAAACCGAGGAACAACCCAACCGCATGGCAGAAAAAGAACACAGATAACCCAATTGGCGCCTTCGAATTCCTGTGTCCCCCTTTTTACCAGTGTCAGTGTCCTCTGACCTTTTGCCTCAAACAAGAACAAGGTGCCAAAAATTTGGAAAAATCAACTATTGGCATGTCATGTCACATTGTAACAGCATAACACAATCCACCATATTAAAACATAAATGGTGAGATATACAGGTCTTGAATAATACTGGAACAATTGTTCTAATCAAATCCATGTCCAATTCAACCATGATGTAATAAACCACATGTACCAGCGGTGTACATGGACATCGTTCATAAGTACAAGCATGTCCAGGAAGCCAGGAACGCGTAGCAAATTGGAAAATTCAACTGCATAACATGTTGCATAACATGCATGCCAAGCAACCAAAAGAATGTAGCCAGATTCATCCAACACACCAAAGCAGACAAGGTTAACCCAGAAGATTCACAAGAACACACACTATTTATACAACAATACCATCAGATTTTGATTTTTTTTAAAAAAGAAAAGGTCAAGATTAATCACATCTTCTATGGACCTTAACAAAATATATAACAGGCATTTGTGACGACTAATGCAAATTAATCAGGAAGCAGACAATTCAGAACCTATTCGAGCTCACAACCTCTCTAACCATATGTCCATTCAGCATAAATAAACTCTTGTACACCGGACAAAACAAGGAATTCCCATGGGTCATAGCATAACTTCAGTTGCTGACTATGAAGATCATGTAACTACTTAACATCCTTAATATGATACTAAAATCCACTTAACATAACTATTAGTTAACTACTGCAAAATTACTAACGGACTCTGCAGCTATATTTCAAATGGAATAAATTGAATCACCAGCTGAAGAAAGAAGCATGAGCTGAAATCGACACATCATAAAGATCCACAGCTGTGCAATTACTAGGTAATAAAAAAATGATAAGCTGCGAGCATAAAAAGAGGTCCATCACACTAGACAAGCTACCCTACCATCTAATAAATTAACATAAACTAACTCTGATACCAAGTACATAAACAGTCGTCCAGACGGATGTAACCAAAAGAAAGCCTAAGATTTGCTCACCCGACTCAGTGACTAATGTGACCTGGTCAGTGAGCCGTCCTAATTCTAGGTCAGTGACACGAACTTATGCTCCCTTGCTCCAATCTTCATGGGGGTATTTCCTGAAATTCAGGACAAGGCAATTTTGATTTTTTTTTTTTAAGTAAGCAAGGATAATAAGTGAATCAGGAGATAGATATGGTTGGAAATAGTTGAGAGTGTATTGTACCTCTGAATGGCAGGCTATCCAGTTTAGACTGCAGCACTTAAGAAACCTGCGAGGCTGATGACAAGTATTTAATCTCATACGTGAGAAGCGACGGACCAAACGCGTTATATTTTCCGGAACTGCTATATGCGCGCTCTGCATCTGCTCGCTTAGAGAAAACAACTTTTGCACTCTTTGAGTTGGCGGTGATCTCGGTCTCATGCTCAACAATAGGTCCATGTATGCGGAATATGCTATTGATGTCATCCACGGACGGAATAGCTTCTGCACTAGTAAATTGCAAGATCAAAGCTGCCGGGCCATCTGCGGGCTTGTCATCTGATGAAGGAGGCTGTGCAGGAGTCCCGGCATTAGGCGGCTCCTCCTGCTTGGTCCTCTTATTGGCAGTCCTGTTTTGAGAAGGCCGCTTCCTTTTGCGGCCTTCGTAATCACTATCACCGTCATCAAAGTCGCTGATGATGATGTCGCACCAGTATGAATCTTCTGCCTTTCGAGCCGAGTACAAGCTCCCGGCAGACTTCCTGCGGCCCCTCTGACCATCCGCGGTAACCAGCTGCTGGTCACTAGTATCACTGCCATCTTCTGCCTTTGTGGCTGGGCTGAAGGCAGCGGTGGACTTTTTCCTACCCCTCTTGGTACCAAACATCTCGAGCAGTTCCTTATCTTGATAGACGCTAGGCGCGGTAGAGTCCTTGTACTTTGAGAAGAAGCTAACAATGAGAGGAACAGAGTCCAGAACAGCATTGGCAGGATCAGCAGCAACCGAGGAAAGGCGGATCAACATCTCGGACACAGAGGGGTACACCATTATCTCCTCATCCTTGGGCTTGGTGGCATCCGCAGCAGCAGGAGGAGTTTTCCTGGGCCTCCCGCGAGGCCTCCCAGTCCCGCCATCCCTGCTGCTGGTCCTGGAGGCAACGAGATCCGTGGCATCAGAGTCGGAGTCGGTGGCCCCTCCTCCTCCTCCTCCTCCTCTCTTGCGGGGGTCCCAGTCCTCGTCAGAGTCCTCCTCCTCCTCCACCTCCTGCACCTTGATGCGCTGCTTCCTGCCCCTCCTGCTGGAGCTGGTGTTGAGATTGTCGAGGAGGGGCAAGCCGATGTGGAGGGTGTATTGAGGCGGGTCGGGGAGAGCCCTGAACTTGTCGAAGGCCGTGGCGTGGGCCTTCGCGACGGCGGCGTGGACCCTGTTGGTGAAGCCCATGCGATCGGCGGCGAGGCCGTGGAGCAATGCGATGAAATCGGCGGGGACGAAGGGGCGCCGACCGGAGGAGTGGTCGAGGGCGAGGGTTGCCTCGACGCGGCGCGTGAACTCGTCGAGGGATGCCTCGAGCGCGGCGTCGAAGTCGTCGCCGCCGTCGTCGTAGAGCTCGGCGACGGGGAAGTAGGGCTCGTAGGGCTTGAGGTCTGCGGCGTGGCACCATGCGAAGGCCTTGTCGCCGAAGTAGGAGACGAGGAGCTGGTCGTTGGCGCCGGTGGAGTAGACGAGGCCCGGCCAGGCGGCGTGGTTGAGCTTCTTGCCCCAGACCATGTCGCCGGTGGCGAATCCGCCGACCCTGGGGGCGTCGGGATCCGGGCGGCGCGGGTGAGCCGGGGGCGGGGGATTCTTGCGGGGGCGGCCGCGGCCGCGCTTGAGTGGGGGGGCTTGGGCTTGGGGGTCGGCGGCGGCCATGGAGTTGTTGAGATCGATGGAGGCGGACATTCTTCTTTCCTTAGGGTTAGGGTTTGGAATTCTTCTCCTCTCTCGCTCCTTAGAGATCGAGATCGAGAGAGAGAGAGAGAGAGAGTGGAATTGGAATGGAATGCTCGAGAGAGACGAGTGAGAGGAGAGCGGCTCGCTCGCTCGCTCGCTGTACAGCAGCAACGGTAGGCTCTTGGTGGGCCGGGCCGAATTTGCTAGGCCCAGGAGGAGCCCATCATCACTCGCTGTTGGCTGTTAGTAGTTGCCATTAACTCCCGCCGACCAAATGCAGCGGAGCGGAGTGGGGAATCAATCATGTATTTGATCCGTCAACCTCTTCCTGTCCACTACCACCTCCACTCCACCTGTGTTGTGTGTGTGATTGTGAGGAGACTGTGATGAGTGAGTGAGCTCTTCTTCACTCATCATCTCTCTTCCAACACAATCATCAATCCTTCCTCTCTCTCTCTCTCTCTCTCTCTCTCTCTCTCTCTCTCTCTCTCTGTCTCTCTCTCTCAAAAAAAAAAAGGAACAAATAATCATATCAATCCTCTGTCTAGTAAGTAAGTTAGTGTAATGGCGTCTCCCAAGACCAAGAGCCATCATCGAGGTGGTTCGAAGACGATGAAGGGGAGGCGTCCTGATCTGGTGCTGCGGCGCGCCATGCTGCATTCCTGCATCTGCTTCGTGCTGGGTCTCTTCACTGGCCTGGCTCCTTGGGACTGGACGGAGGCCGCCGCCAACGCCAACAAGCAGGTCTTCCGGGCGCTGCACGCCATCAACAATTCATCCCATTACTTGCCGCAGCAGCAGTATCTGATGATGCTCCATGAGCAGTATCATCAGCAAGCTCCTCCTTCTACTCCTGATGTGGTTGTGGTGGTGACGACGACGGGCGTTTCTGAGCGCGAGCGGCGTTCTGCTGGGCTGACGAGCACGGCGCACGCGCTCCGGCTCGTCTCGCCGCCGGTGGTGTGGCTGGTTGTGGAGGCCGCGCGTGACGCGGCGGAGACGGCGCTGCTGCTCCGACGCACCGGAGTAGTCTACCGCCACGTCACTTACAATCACAACTTCTCCTCTTTGTCTTCTTCTGACAAGGCGCAGCAGCAGCAGCAGCAGCAGGAGGAGGAGGAGCTGCACCACCAGAGGACCCTGGCGCTTGCACACATCGAGCACCACCGCCTGCGTGGCGTCGTCCTCTTCGCCGGCCTCGCCGACGTCTACGACCTTCGTCTCCTCCACCAGCTCCGACGCATCAGGTCTTTTCTCTTCTCTGTCGGTGCTTTTTCTTTTTTCTTTTTTTTTTTACCCGGCCACCCGGGTGCATGCTGGAACTCTCAATAATTCACCAGTAGTACTACTGTACTGCTGACCCATCAAATGAGGAATGGGGAATGGGGTATCGCCGTAGTATATCAGGGTATGGGTCCAGACTCCAGAGCTAGCACAACAGCTGACATCCATTTCATCATTATTCCACCCCCTAGTCAGTACTACTCACTCACTAGTCACTGATTCCACCATGCATATAGCATAGCATGTGCGGACCATGCATCCTGAAAGAAACCTTTGTCTTGCAGCGACCGAGTGTCGGCAGCTACATACACATAATAATCTGGATTAGTTAATACTGTATATAACACTACTGTACTTATTCAGGACGTTTGGTGCGTGGCCCATGGCGACTGTGTGGGAGGAGCGAGTCGCCGTACAAGGGCCCGTCTGCAACAGCTCCGCCGCAGTCACCGGCTGGTTCTCCTCCTCCTCCTCCTCCTCCTCGACAGCAGCTGCTGCTGCTGGGCCCCGCCTACCTGACGTGGACGTCCATGGCTTCGCATTCAACAGCGACCTGCTCCTCGACCCTGCCAGATGGGACCGCTTCCCCACCTCCGAGCCCGACCAATCGCAGGACTCCATCAAGTTCCTCCAAAGATTGCTCGTCCAGGATTACAACAAAACCAGAGCCATCAACTGCTCCCAGATCATGGCATGGCGGGTCGACACTGCACTGCTCTAGGCGCTCCTCAGTGACCACTTCTAAGTTCTAGCTGCTCCTATCTTAATTCTTAGCTACAGTATTTACCTTACATGATGATGACAGGACACTGCTACTATATGAGCCCGGCCCGGCCCAGTTCAGTTTACCTCATACACTACTATGCATAAACAAGTTGCGATGTAGATACACTCATCTACTCTACTCTGCAACTTATATAAGCAACTGGATCCATGTACTACTATTACGTAACTGTTTATCAGAGCTAGTACCAGTTAAATTGTTCTTTTATACCTATATATATACACAAGGAGATAAATAAGAGAGTGTCTTATCTTTTCTTTTGCGTTTTTTGTAGTAATAAATAATAAGGAGATGAATACTAGTCGATAACCTTTTTTCTACTACATACAATGGTAAATCCAGCCAATAGTGTCAACACTGAGCAGGCGTGCGCATAGCGGACGGCCACCTTAGTTTTGTTTTGGGCCCAAAATTGGACTCAAAATATATCCTTTCTTTTAGGAAAGGCTGCGATAATTGGGCCCAGCACTAATTTCCAATTTTTTTGTTGTTGCTGTGAAAAAAAAAAGTTGGCCCAATACGCTCATTCGTTCGCCTTCGGGGCGTGCGCGCATTCGCTTCGTGCGCTGTTCTCAAAAAAAAAAAAAAAAAAAAATTGCTTCGTGCGTTTCATGTGTCTGGTAGTGATAGAGTAGCCCCTACGCATTCGCTTCGTGCGCGCTACGAAATCTTCGTTCCTAGGATGAGGATCCGAGGGCGCTAAGCTCTGCCTTTCCTTCCTGGCTATATATTGACAGAGAACGGGAGGCGGAGGCCATTCTCCTCCACGTCTCTCTCTCTCTCTCTCCCGAGACTTTTTTTTTTTTGATAGAAAGTTAAGATCTTTCCCGAGACTTTTGAGGGAGGAACCAGAGAAGTTGACCTGCTCGATCAGGTCGTTGTCTCCTGTCGCTGAGAGCCGAGCCGCCGGAGGTAAGTAAAAGATTACTACTAGTATCTCCCAAGTAGCTGTTTGATCGATCCCCTAGCTACTAGATAGACTGATCCCCTACTAGATAGACTGAATTACAACAATTCCGTCCGTAGTTGTTTGATCAATCCCCACTAGATAGACTAGGAGTCTAGGAGGAACTACAGTACCATCAGTATTCTCTGTTATCAGTATGTAGATTTTAGCAACCCCGATCCCTTTTTGCTCTAAGAACACTATGGATTGACTAGTTTAATTCTCCGTTCATATTTACATGTCATTCTAAGGTTTTCAACTTTTCTATAATTACATGTCATTCTCATTTTCCAATACATCTATCTCTCTCCTCGTTTTTAGTGTACCCACTTTTTTACTTCTCTTTATTTTCCATGTCCAACTCCAAAACGACATTTAATTCTAAACAAAGGGAGTAGATTTTTGATGTCTCTCTCCCTCTGGATTCAATACCTTGATATTGTGTACATACTGACTATTCCCCATATTTATGGAAATCTGCATGTGTCAATTACTAACTATGTAAAGAAAAGATGTGATTAATTAGTTTAATCCAATTCGATTCTTGGTATGATTAATTAGCGAATTGGAGATGCAATCAGTGCCCATTGTCTAATTGGGGTCCCCGTGCGGGGCATTCTGATATAGGTTTGAATCCTATTGGGCGCTTCTTCTACAGATGACTGTATCTTTTCCACTTTTGCTCCACCGGCAGACTATCATGTCTAATAAGTACTCGCTTTGCCTGTTACTTTCAAAATTGTTATCGTTATTGATAAAAGTTAACAAATAAAGTTAATGACGATAACAATTTTAGAACGGAGGGAGTAATCGTTTATACAATGATTATCATGTTTGTCTACTTCTAGACATGTTTGTATGGCCTAATAGTATCTTTTTTATTTCTATTTGTGTCAACTTTGTTTACACACACTAGTTGAACTAGGTTCTTTACCACTGCTGTTTGTCTCTGCATGATCGATACACAGTTAGTGAGCACTAGCAATGGGGAAGGAGAAGGTTCACATCAACATTGTGGTGATCGGCCATGTTGATTCTGGCAAATCGACCACCACTGGTCACCTCATCTACAAGCTCGGGGGAATCGACAAGCGTGTCATTGAGAGGTTCGAGAAAGAGGCCGCTGAGATGAACAAGAGGTCCTTCAAGTACGCCTGGGTGCTTGACAAGCTCAAGGCTGAACGTGAGAGGGGTATCACCATTGACATCGCCCTCTGGAAGTTTGAGACCAACAAGTATTACTGCACTGTGATTGATGCTCCTGGGCATCGTGACTTCATCAAGAACATGATCACCGGGACCTCCCAGGCTGATTGCGCCGTCCTTATCATCGACTCCACCACCGGAGGCTTTGAGGCTGGTATCTCCAAGGATGGGCAGACCCGTGAGCACGCGCTGCTTGCTTTCACTCTTGGTGTCAGGCAGATGATCTGCTGCTGCAACAAGGTGATGTTCTGCGCTTGGTTATATTATTTAATGATTGACGATGTTGCTATTCTTTTTTTTAACAAATAAAATAAGGGCCTTGTTAATTTTCAGCTGCTTGAAAGTTGAGGGAACTTTCAATGACCTTCTTAAGCCATTAGATCTAGATCTAATAATTTATAATTATTATACAAATAATTCTATAAAAGAAAAATTAAAATACAAAGTAATAAACTATTGACTGAAAGCTTTCAGATGATTGAAATCTAGAAAATATGATAAAATAATTGATGGTTCTGTTTCAGATGGACGCCACCACTCCCAAGTACTCCAAGGCTCGGTATGATGAAATTGTCAAGGAAGTGGGCTCGTACCTGAAGAAGGTTGGGTACAACCCGGAGAAGATCCCCTTCGTGCCCATCTCTGGGTTCGAGGGTGACAATATGATTGAGAGGTCCACGAACCTGGACTGGTACAAGGGTCCTACCCTGCTTGCGGCCCTGGACCAGATCAACGAGACTAAGAGGCCCTCGGACAAGCCCCTCCGGCTTCCCCTGCAGGACGTGTACAAGATCGGTGGCATCGGCACGGTCCCGGTGGGCCGTGTGGAGACGGGTACCCTGAAGCCCGGCATGGTGGTCACCTTTGGGCCCAGCGGCCTGACCACCGAGGTGAAGTCGGTGGAGATGCACCACGAGGCCATGCAGGAGGCTCTGCCCGGCGACAACGTGGGCTTCAACGTGAAGAATGTTGCCGTCAAGGACCTGAAGCGTGGCTATGTGGCCTCCAACTCCAAGGATGACCCTGCCAAGGAGGCTGCCAGCTTCACGGCGCAGGTGATCATCATGAACCACCCTGGTCAGATCGGCAACGGCTACGCCCCCGTGCTGGACTGCCACACTTGCCACATCGCCGTCAAGTTCTCTGAGCTGCTGACCAAGATCGACAGGCGATCCGGCAAGGAGCTGGAGAGCGCCCCCAAGTTCCTCAAGAATGGTGATGCTGGCTTTGTGAAGATGATTCCCACCAAGCCCATGGTGGTGGAGACCTTCTCGCAGTACCTCCGCTGGGGCGGTTTGCGGTGCGTGACATGAGGCAGACGGTGGCCGTGGGCGTGATCAAGAGCGTGGAGAAGAAGGACCCCACGGGAGCCAAGGTCACCAAGGCTGCAGCCAAGAAGAAGTGATCCGTGCTGGTTGGTTGGTTGGTTATACAGTGATTCCGCAAGAAGAAGTGATCCGTGTTGCTTGGTGGTTGGTTATACAGTGATTCCGCGTTGCTAGTTAAAAAATGGTTTTGCTATATTTTTGAACTTTGTCATGTGGTTTGGTTGTGATTATTACGTACTTTTTCTTTTGTTACTCAAGTGTGCTAGTATCGTAAAATAGTATAGTACTAAGTAATGTTAATACAGAGTTATCGTTGGCCTATCGTGCTATTGTTTCATTAGCGTTCTCATAACCTCAAAATATCCATCTGGAATGCCTTGTCACCATCTATTACGTTTTATGTTCTTTTATATAATTCCTGTATTTAATATATTCTCTTTTTCTAAAAAAATAATTCCTGTATTTAATATATTCCCTTTTTCTTAAAAAAATAATTCCTGTATTTAAGCTGCTTGCGCTGCCCTCACCCTCAGCATAAGTTGTGGATCGATTCAGAGAAGATACACACACAAGTTGTGGATGCTGGCGCGGCTTGTATTGTGCAATTGGGAGAAGATGACAACAGCCACCCATGTGACCTTGCAAGCAATATCATTACTCGTCAGTGCGGCCTGGACCTGGATGCAAATGCAATGAGAGAGATTTGAGATGGCATCACCTGTTCCGGGTTGAGGGATACTGGTAGAGATCCACTACTGGCAGGCAAGGCAACCCGGCCTTGAGGGAATGGCTGGGGTTCTTTTTGATTGAAATCTGATGGACGTCAAAATCAGCAAGCAAATGCAATCTGATCCAACTTCAACCAAATTTATGACTTTCATAAGCCGCGTGTCGTTTCTGTACAAGTGAGTGAGTAGTTTTCCTTGTGCCCTGGACGTTTCTGCTGATCTGATCCATAAAAAAAAAAGATCCATATAGGTAACGTGCCCCTGCTTTACTGTTTGGATATAAGTGTCATTTATGCTGGTCCATTTATGTACTATACTATATTAGTAGTACTTGAATGGCATATAGTAGTAGAATAGAAGTGTTGAATTGAATTGAAATCGGTGGAGTTTTAAACGGCTGTACTACTAACTAGTTATATTAGGATGCTTAAGTCGCTTTCGGTCAACAACCACATCACTGAGACTGAGCTCCAAATATATTTTTTTATTTTGTATTTTTGGTTATGCATTATCTCTTTAATAATTTGTAATAATGTTAGTAGCAGGAAGGAGTAGTATATAAGTAAGAAGATGGGGGGCGTAGATGCAGAATTGGCAGGAAGAAGATTTGGCAGGAAGAAGAAGAAGGAGAAGAAGAAGAAGATATGGGGCGGGTGGCCTCTGCTTTGCTGCTGCTCTTGTGCTGGAGCTGCTGCAACCTGGTCGCCGCTGGTAAGTAAAGTAGTAGTAACCAATGTTGTGGTGTTGGATTTGAATCGAAGTTGAAAAGCAAATTAAGAGGAGATGTTGTTGCAGGTGGTGGTCTTCGGCTGGGCTACTACGGCGGGAGCTGCCCTCGGGCGGAGGAAGTGGTGAAGGAACAGGTGACGCAGCTGTACCACAAGCATGGCAACACGGCCGTGTCGTGGCTGCGCGCCATCTTCCACGACTGCATGGTCAAGTCATGCGACGCATCGCTGCTGCTGTTGGCATCAACAAAAGGAGGATCGACAAGAGGAGGAGGAGAATCCGGAGGATCCACAAGAGGAGCAGAGAGCGAGCAGGCTTCGGGTCGTAGCTTCGGCATGAGGAACTTCAAGTACATGGACGTGATCAAGGCGGCCGTGGAGAAGGAGTGCCCTGGAGTTGTGTCGTGCGCCGACATCCTGGCCCTGGCGGCCCGGGACGGCGTTGCGATGCTGGGCGGGCCACGGGTATCCATGCGCACTGGTCGGCGTGACAGCAGGGAGAGCTACTTGTCCGACGTGGAGCGTTTCATCCCCAACCACAACGACAGCGTTTCGGTGGTTCTGTCCCGGTTCGCGGCCATGGGCGTGGACGCCGAGGCCGCCGTGGCGCTGCTGGGCGCGCACTCCGTGGGCCGCGTCCACTGCTTCAACCTCGTGCACCGGCTCTACCCGACCGTGGACGCCTCCATGGACCAGGCCTACGGATCCTACCTCAAGGGAAGGTGTCCCACCAAGGACGCCAAGGAGGACACGCGTGACGTGGTCTACGCGCGCAACGACCGCGAAACGCCCATGCTCCTCGACAACATGTACTACAAGCACCTCCTTGCTCGAAAGGGTCTCCTCCTCGTCGACCAGCAGCTCGCCGACGACCCGCGCACCAGGCCTTTCGTCCTCAACATGGCCGCCGACAACGACTACTTTCACCACCGATTCGCAGCCGCGCTGCTCACCATGTCAGAGAACAACCCGCTCACCGGAGAACAAGGGGAGGTCAGGCGCGACTGCAGGTTCATCAACTCGGCTTCTTAATTCTTTATCAATCATCATCCTTGTATGACTAAGCAGCAGCAGTTTCTTCTCTTCCTGTTACAGTACGTTCCTGGAATAAGGTGTTCTGAATTCTCAACCTATGTATGTGTAATGTGTATGTCAAGCAAGTCTCGTTGAATGCAAATCTGTATGTGGAGTTGAATCACAGTCGTATCCATGACTTCGCATCATGCTCTACATGTTCCTCGCGCTCAGGGCCGGTCCCCCTTTATCTGACAATATACTCCTAGTACGTAGCTACAGGCACATGGCTATATCCAAGATAAAAAATAAAGGAAAACTCTCCAGCTCTATAAATTGTTCCAGGCTTTCAGAAGATAGCACACACATCTCTAACTTTTGGTTTAGACCTGTTACTAAAACCTGTAATAACCAGTACATACTACGCTTGGTTAATTATCTTGCTGTGTGCCAAGTGCCGTCAAGACGAGTGCAGGTGAAGTGCGGACGAAGGTCATGTCGCCGACAATCTAATCTAGGTGTTGCTGGACAAGGCATCAATCCGCCATAGTGGTTAAGTCAGAAGTTCAGTGCACATGATTATATAATTTATGATTGCTGAATTGATTTTGTTCCACATTTTTTGTTAATTTTTAGTTTGGTGTGGTATCATCCAAAACACATCCTCTGATAGAGAGAAAGACCAAAAGAAAAAAGACAATCCAATAGATGAGCTAACTCAATCGCCGCTACAACCTACAGATAAATATATACACCATGAATAATAACCCATAGTTCTCCGTTCATCCTCATGGAGTCATGGTTCAAGTACCACTTTGACCAACTTATTATCAATGAACACCCTAATATACACTATATTATACATTAAGATATAAGAAATAATATGAGATGATATTATTAATGATTTCATATCTAGAAACTTATATTATACATGAATCAGCTATTACTGAGATTTATATATATATGTTTATATCAGTATAAATTACAAATACATATATATAGTAAAATTAAAATTTATGTTTATATTAAGGGCCTTAATTCGTAGATCCGTAATAGGCCCTCAAAATCTCAGAATCGGCCCTTGACTTTTTTTTTACAAACATTTAGTATTTAGCTTGGAGGAGCCTTGGATTCTTTTATTATTACTTATTAGGTGGTGGATCGTTGTCAAAATTATTATTGTGTTTATTTATTGGGCCTCACCCCCTCCGTTGTCACTCTTGCCTGCTTATTAGCCCGAAAATACTTAACGACCGGGGCATCCATGTGCGTGCCCTTTCTTTCTCCTGCCGACACTGTTGTGGGTCCGGTCCAGGGAGTCCAATACTCTCCAATGTTGTACCACTATTGTACGAGACAGAGACAGATAGAGAGAGAGGGGGAAAAAAGAAAAATGAGAGAGAGAAAACAAAAAGAGATAAAAGGAACACGGCCAGCAAGATACAAGGAAGAACAGGTGCCTTGCCCTTGCTTGCTTGTCAGTTGATGCTGGTCCGAGTGTGACATCAATCAATGGCAACGATTCCTTGCTTTCTTGACCCATTCTATTGATTGGCATTTGTGATGTTTATATGTTTTGTTCCTTTGCTTTGTTGGTCCCTCCTCTGCTATACTGATCGTAGCGCAAAGTTGTCCTCTCCCTCCCCTGAAAGTATGATATCTGAATCGATCAATGGAATGGATGAAAGAGGAATCGTCCCATGTTTTGCGGGACTGGATCACTGGACTGCAATACCAATCCAGAACTGGACGCTTCCTCTTTTATTTAGATACCAAAATTATACACAAACTTTGACCACTTATTGATAGCAAGATACACGGAAAAATTAATATGGTAGCTAAACCACGAAACTATCGCTCAAAATGAATATGTTTTTTTCATTAAAATATTAATAAAACAACATTTAAAGAGATACTAGCAAAATGTCCGTCCGTTGCTACGAGTTTTAAAAAAGTAAAACTTATTTACACAATATCATTGTTCATATTTTTTACATAAAGATTATATTTATATTATCATTGATGTTTCTTAATGTACAATTTTATATATCATATAAGTAATAATTTTTCTATCATTTTTTACCGTATTTTTATTATAAATATATTTTTATCTCTAATATTAACGATTTTTACATGTAGTATTATTTAAGTGCTATGTTACAAAATTAAGTAAAATGACATTAAAAATGCTCAAATATGACTAGTACCGATATGAAGCTTAATTTATTATGTAAAGAGGAATTCTCATAAGCTCATGACGCCTAGAAGATATCATTAGACCTCTATGAAGCTCAACATACAAGACCAAGGTCATGACCTAATGTCTAAAGATTTTATAAGGTTTATTTGATAAGATAAATCAATTCACGTAGAATAGAAATAATACTGTACAATTTTAGACTTGAAAACATGCTCTAATGAGAAAAGTTAAAACACGAAAGTTGTAGATCTCGTCGAGGCTTTTTTGAAACATATATGGATCACATTATCTGGACTTCAGAGGTAGGAGATATGAGTCCCGTATAGAGACCTGCGTAGAGAAGTTCGAATCAAAACAAATATTTTTTACATCGTAAAGTTGGAATTCAAAATGACAGAATCTTGACTTTCATTGAATATCAAAGTTGTAGAACTTTCTGAGGGCTACGCAATAGAGTTCGAGTTTGTCTTATTTGAACTTCGGACGAGTAATTTATGATTTTTTAAATTTGGTACTTGATATGAAAGGTACGAAACTGATTTGAATTCAATCTCTAACTTTGTGAGCTTATATTCGAACCAACAATAGACAGACTCACCTAAATTAATAATAAAGAGATATTGTTGGTTAAAATTTAAAATACTCCGTCTGTTCGCTAATTACTGTCATTCTCAACCGCCAGATTAAACTACAAAACAACTAGCCAACGCTGTTAGAATGACGTTATTTAAAAGACGAGGTAGTATGTGATAATAGCCAAAGTATTATATTGAACACGTGTGTTATACTTATTGACCAACTATTTTTTTTTTTTTGGAGACAGATGCGTCGATACCAAGTTTTTGTTGGTGAAATCGCAAAAGTATGTATTTGTATTGTGTTTTGAAAATAATTAATGAAGCAATGACTAGGTGTACCTGGACGAATCACAGCAACACACTTCATTAGAGTTGAGAGTAATAATATTTGGCTTATCCGGGCGGGTGCCGACATTTGACACGAGGAGCAGGACAGGCAGTTAACACCTCTCGCGCTCTTCTTCTTCCTCTCCCTCAGCTAAGTCAGCTTCAAAAAGAAAAGAAGCTGCAACGGCGAGGAGAGAGATGGGCACCACGTACAAGTGCTGCCTCATCTTCAAGCGCCGCTTCCACTCCCGTGACGCGCCGCCGCCTGATGACGTCCGCTCCATCTTCTCCCAGCACGCCGCCGGGTGCCCACACATGGGCGCCGACGGCCTCCGCCGCTACCTGGACGCCACTGGCCACGGCGGCGAGGGGGGCCTGGACGACGCCCAAGTGGACCGCCTACTCGAGCAGATCCGGGTCCAGGGCCGCCGCATCCCGCGGCTCGCGCGGCCGCTGCTGGCGCTCGACGACTTCCACCGCTTCCTCTTCTCCCCCGACCTCAACCCGCCGCTGGCTCAACCGCAGCAGGTCCGCCACGACATGACGCAGCCTCTCTCCCACTACTTCATCTACACGGGCCACAACTCCTACCTCACCGGCAACCAGCTCAGCAGCGACTGCAGCGACGTCCCCATCATCAAGGCGCTACAGAGAGGGGTCAGGGTCATCGAGCTTGATATGTGGCCCAATTCCACAAAGGACGACATCAACATCCTCCACGGCAGGCATGCTCTGGCCCCTGCTAATTAATCTTCTTCCATTTTATTTTATTTTATTTACCACTGCTAGTATTGTATTGTACCCCTATCATACCAGGATAATAACACGGCCAACCATCACGCAGTTAGTTGCTTTCTGGTACACAGTACTCTTGTTGATTAGATGATGATTCTGTGCTTACATTGTGTCCTTTGTTGCAACCCATAGGACGCTGACCACCCCAGTTTCACTAATCAAATGCCTGATATCCATCAAAGAACATGCCTTTGTTGCATCTCCCTATCCTGTTATCATAACGCTCGAAGACCACCTTACATGTGACCTCCAGGAAAAAGTTGCCAAGGTACCTCTATTTTTCTTTCTCAAACGAGTGCCGCTTTTTAATTTTAATCTCCTTGGATTGCTCTTTTTAAACATGTTTCTGGAAATCTTGCTAGATGGTTCTTGAAGTATTCGGCAACATACTGTACTACCCTGATACCGACCAACTCAAAGAATTCCCTTCACCTGAAGAGCTCAAGGGCCGTGTACTCCTCTCAACGAAGCCCCCCAAGGAGTACCTGGAATCAAAGGTTGGTGGCACCATGAAAGATGGTGATGCTGACCTCCATCTTGGCAAAGGAGGCGGTGATGATGCGGCGTGGGGAAAAGAAGTACCGGATTTTCAAACTGAAATCCAGTCTGCTAAAAAGGTATTGGTTTGATGTTCTGCTACAATTTTATAATCCTTTCCTTTCCTTCTGCGACATTTCACCTGCACAATTGTGATTTTCTCCTAGCAGCATGACGATGATGCCTCAGTACACCAAAGAGACGATGATGATGATGATGACGACGACGATGATGATGAAGAACAGAAAATGAAGCCACATATAGCTCCGCAGTACAAACACCTCATTACTATTAGAGCAGGGAAGCCAAAAGGTTCTCTAGCCAATGCATTGAGTAGTGATCCAGATAAAGTTAGACGCCTCAGCTTGAGCGAGCAACAACTTGCAAAAGTTGCAGAGGATCATGGCACGGACATTGTGAGGTACATGGATTTTCTCTTATAAACACCGTTCTTTGTTTATCTACAGCATGCAGTAGAAAGAGGGGGCAAGATGGAGACATGGGTGAACAAAGCATAGGGCCCAGCAGGGAAACATGCCCTCAAATCAAAATCTTATTTCCTTTGAACTTGAGCATTCTTTATCCTGTATTTAAAAGAGTAGGACACTCAGTATCCTCATTTGCTTCCCTTGCTAAAATGCTCGTTTCTCCTGAATAGATTCACACAGAGAAACATGCTGAGGATATACCCCAAGGGCACTCGTGTTACTTCATCCAACTACAATCCATTTCTTGGCTGGGTGCATGGTGCTCAAATGGTGGCCTTCAATATGCAGGTATTATTATGTTTCTCAGATAGTATTGATCCTATGTGTAGCCAAGTAAAATTGAACATGACATGGCGTAAATACAAACTAAGATTATATTAGGCAGTTAGCCCAATTATTTGACAGGTTCTAACTTCCAAGATCTCAAGTGGGATACACGGAATCTGGCAAAGGCCGAGGATGATCATATTTGCAGACAAAGAAACTATTTATATCTTATGCCCGTTTTGCTGGTCATAGGATTGACAATCGTGTTTCTTTCAGGGATATGGAAGAGCCCTTTGGCTAATGCATGGATTTTATAAAGCTAACGGTGGATGTGGGTATGTGAAGAAACCAGATTTCTTAATGCAAACAGAGCCAGAAATATTTGATCCAAGAAAGCCCCAACCTGTAAAGAAAATCTTGAAGGTATGCCATCTAGTATGTTGTCTGCATTAGGAAAATTCAGAGACCAATAAACGTTTGTGTTTTAGGTCAAAGTATACATGGGTGATGGTTGGCGGATGGATTTTAAGCAAACACACTTTGATCAGTACTCTCCTCCTGATTTCTATACACGGGTATGGTGGAATTTGCTGAAAATTTACTTTTTAATTGTGGTGAACTTGACTCTTGATTGATATCTGGCGTCTATCATCCACTGGTGGAATAGGTTGGGATAGCTGGAGTTCCAGCAGACTCTGTAATGAAGAAGACTAAGGCAATAGAAGACAATTGGGTACCGGTGTGGGAGGAGGAGTTTACCTTCAGTCTCACCGTCCCGGAGATCGCTCTGCTCCGGGTGGAGGTGCACGAGTACGACATGTCGGAGAAGGACGACTTTGCTGGGCAGACGGTGCTGCCGGTGTCGGAGCTGCGGCCTGGGATCCGGGCGGTGGCGCTTTTCGACCGCAAAGGGAACAAATTGAACAATGCGAAGCTTCTCATGCGCTTTGAGTTTGAGTGAGTCCGAATTTTCTGTAATCTATGATGGTTTGATTGCGACACTCGTGCTGCTATGTGGATGTGCTTGGTTTGGTCGGGTTGTTTTTTCTGTTCGTTTTATGCTTCGTGTATATATATTTCATTGGAAAGATGTAATGTATTCCTGATCAAATAATAAAGTTTGTAAAATAAAGTGCAAAAGATTTATTCGTTTGATGAATTTTACAGCTTTGCACTTCAATAAAGAAGCAAATTGGTGCAAGTTAGATATAAAATTCACAAAACTGTAGCCTAAGGCACCTTGGAACTTGCTTACTTGCTTGGGAAAACAATTGGCGCCCCTGCTCTTATCAATGTGACGAACGATTCGTCTCCTTGTGTCTTTACCGATCATTGTTGGCCCATTCCTTTGGACTTCACATCCTTACGCACATAATCAAAATGGGACTACTGGCAAAATCATTATTAAACATATATAAGTTGTATTATACTAGACACGAATCCTTTTTAATGTCAGAAGCTACTACAACACAAATATCTTCAGTTTCTACTGGCTCGGAATATAGAGGATACCAAATTTAGGTTCCCTTTCACTCTTGAAGATAAATAATGTTATGTACACTAATTAAATAGCCTATAAACCAACTAGGTCCCTTTAAATTCACAAAGCAGCAGCCGTCATGCTTTCCTATAAATATTAATATCTCCTCCATTCTCCATAACGTACTATCAAGACGCTTCCTTTCCAGCAAAACACAGAAAGATCTTGGATGCTATACTCTACAAAATGGTTGGCACTTCCCTGGCGTACAGAAACACAAGCTGAAGCATTAGCACATTCTAATCGAAACAAGTAGGAACATCATTGCTGAGATGACTGCCGGTATATAGTAATACATAAAACCAACAAGTTACAAGAGAAATTTACCAGCGCTGCATAAAGGATGTTAACTCGCAGCAGAGGATTCTTGAGTTACTTCTGCAGTCGCATCTGCAACAGAACTACTGGTTTCTGCACCCTGGTTTTGGCTGCTTTGTGCTTGGGTCTGGCTACTTTGTGCTTGGGTAGCTGGAGGTGGTGGTTGCTGTTGCTGCTCTTCAGCAAGGCCCAAAACCACCAAGGAAGACCTGACATAAAGCAAAAGTTGTGAATCATATATTTGGCTGGTTTGCATAACATATTTATACCACATTCAAGGTATAAAATTGAGTGAAAACAAAGAAAACCTTGGCAGAGTTGATCGAACATTTGGCTGGTTTGCATGCTCAACCAAGGGCGCCTTCAGAATGGGATTCCTGGTCAAGGCATTTTCTAGTTGCGGAGCTGGCAGCTGAAAAAACGGTTGTCATCTTACCTTTGCAGATGAGAAATAAAAAGGTATTGAGATGTACTTGGAATCTGAGGTACATTCAAAATGAGGTACATGTACTCGGAAACAAAAAGGAAAATTCGAACTGAGGTACAACTACATTGTGATGCACAAGGCTCAAGGCAGTCTTTTGGCCTGTTACTGTTTTTGTTCTGGAACAATTGGATAAAAGCTTCATTGATATTACCATATGTGGTGTAACATAACTAGGAGGTGATGATCATGTTACATGTATTTGTTTTAGGGGGTTAGAGTAGGGGAAACCCCTACTGTTGTAATACATTAATATTATGCACAGAAGAACAAACATATTTCATAAGGGAAGCAAAATCGAGCCAACCTGCAGTAACACACCATATGACTGAGGTTTCGTCAAGATAGCACACTTCAGGAATCCTACCCACAACTTAGGGTATTTCCAAATCTGCCATAAAATTTGATTATGTAAATTCAAGAAATATGTAAAAGAGTTGGTACTAAGACTTCAATAGAAAAAATGAAGGACCTGCTTGCTCACAAGGCGTGACATGATATCCATCACAAAATCCACCTGTAAGAAGGTTCACTATCAGATAACAGGTCTCCAAGAGAATGAACAGAAAATAGATAACACAATGGACTCTAATTCCGAAATGTTCTTTATAAAATCTGGGGTCATGTCACCCAGTCATAGCAGCAAATTATCTAGACTCAATAAACAAAAGATCATGTCATCCTCATGCCAGCAAAGTTATCATATTTCACACAAGTGAACGCATGCAGTTAACTCACCAATGCAGGAAAAGCACCTATTGCTTGCATAACAGTCCTCATGAATAGCAAAGGAAGAGGAATCTGTTCAACCTGTAGAAAAGTTGAGTTTGATCACAGCTACATCATATTGTAAGGCACCTACTGTGAAAAGAACAATCATGCACACAGATAAATACCAGTTGATTCAGTGCTTTCGCCAATACTTGCTGGGTGAATATTGTTCGTTGCTCAAAGCAAGTGGAGCATGCATCTATAACCTATAGTAAGTTGTGAATTATCAGTAGGTTAAATTAACTGACCAAGTGGTTGATAAACTGGTGTAAAAATTTTGTTGAAGAAAATAAAAAACCTTTTTGAGTGGTATTCCTTCTTTGTCAGGATCTATTACATGAATCGCGATCAAAATTTCTGATGGATCAAGAGATGGGGCATTTCGCGGTGATCCCTGCGACAGGTAAGAAGTTAAACTGGGTGATTAGTTTGTAAAACTCATTTAAAATGAATCAATAAACAAATCAGAATATAAGTTCACAGGTCCAAAACTAAGGTGACAAAAGCTTGTAATTGACAATAAATCTTTATGAGAAAACTTATGAAGCTCTGGTATAGTGTGGCATAAACGCAGTCTCAGCCAGTACAAGGAGTCTCCAAGGAGCTTAGAAAAGAATGAAAAACTCCAATATCGCTAGTCGTTTGGGAGCTTTGGAATGATTGTGTTTCTAATGGTGCGTCTCCAAACATCTCCAAGGGTTTACAGTGGGTGATGAGAGTGCCCTTTGGTGTTTGGCTTGAGCCACTTCATTCTGTGAACTACTGAACTGCTCCACAGGTCGCTAGCACTAGATGTTTAGCTATGTCTAGGTCATCTTTGCTCATATGTGTGGCGAGTCTGTTAATCTGTTTTAATGAATGTGTGTATATTCCTACACTTGAGCTTCAGTTTCGAGCTAGTATATTATTTTCAAAATCACAATCAAGGAATCATCTGAAATTTTTCAGACGTGCACATGTCATACCGGGGGGGGGGGGGGGGGTGTCTAACCTGCAATATTCGTGAAAGCGCAGTTTGAAACTTGTCCATAGGAAGATTGACAATATTGGGGAATAGAGGCAGGACCTGGGAAGAAAGTGAAATGAACAACCAAATATAAACATCAAAAGTATCTCAACAATAATGCTTATGGAATAGAGTTACTTAAGTAGTGCATCAAGCTACTATCAAAGACTCATTGCACTCCAGTTTGCACCAGGTGGGAGTTTTCTCAGTTGAATAGAATATAGAGCTAGAAATTCGGCAACAATGTGCAGAATAGGATGCAAAAAACGTGAAAGACTCTACATGCAATAGATGACAACAGAATTTGTGCAAGTACAACCATCGCCTTAAAAGCACATCATAATAATGCTATGATCTAGTATGGATGCTTCAAAGTTCTTTTTTTTTTTATGGGAGGGAGTGTCAGTGCGAGGAGGGTAAACCTCATCTTTTGGCAGATAAGCCAAAATTGGAAAAAGGACCTCAATATCCTGCACAATGAAGTTGATAAATTATAATTCAGGATATTTGAGCAAACTCTGATTTTATGAAAGGCAGTAAGAGATTTGCCATCTGGTAAACAGACCTTTGTTTTAGAATACAAGTTCTTTATCGAAGAAATCAGATCTTGAGATGGAGCTGCTCCATCAGTGAGAGTCTGTAAAACCTGCACGGTGCAGACAGAAATTCATTCGATGAATGGACCTAATCATATGAAATAAATCTTCATAAAAGTCATAGTTTTCATGCGCATCAAAGGGAATTTATATCAATAGAAGGGAACATTCTTAGAAGGCAAGAAGAACATGCACCTGCATGAGGAGGTCCCGGCTGTTAGCTGGTGGATCCGAAATGATCCCAAGAAGATCAGGAGATGAGCCTATTGTGCGAATCAGAATTGGTACTTGTCTGTGAACTGCCTGAAAGATGATTTAACATGATACATATAGTGCATTTGCAAGTTGCATGATAGGGAAAAGAATATCTGAGCTGTTTGCATGGGTGAGAGAATGATAGGATGTAAGGACCTGCTTGCCAGCTTGTGATAGACTACCATATATTGCAAATACATGTCGGAGAAGGGCATGCTTCTGGTAAGTAAGATGTTATTGGCTTACTGTTAGCAGAATCATAATCAGAATAAAATAATTGTCAATCAGCAACAACTGACCTTGGTGCACAACGCGAAATACAGTGACATCAGAGTTTGAGCATCAGCCACTGAAGCTGACAAATTATCCAAACCATCATCCTTCAGAAAATGCAAGTAATACCCATCAGCAAAGATGCAATTAGTTCAAGAGTATCAGCAGAGGACCAAGTGAAATAAATGATAGCTGAAACAAACTTTGTGTGCTTCAGGTGAAGCCCTTTCAGTACTTGCAGATTCAGCAGGTGGGGTCACTTCCAGAACTGAATTAAGTTTTTCATTTGCAAAATCTTCAATCTTTTTGGAAATGCTTGCCATGGGAAATAATTTATTTGCTACCTGTTATTGTTGGATGACAAATGAAGTGAGCAAACCATGCAACTGCAGAAGCCTCAGAGGCAGGTAGGATAAGGAATTACCAAACGTATTGCCTTCATACGGATCTCCTCTATATGATTGGTTGAACTCTGCAACAAACACTTCACTTAGCAACACATACAATATGCTCTAAAAGTTATACTTCAACCAGGGTTGTCATACATAAATGTCAGAATGCACAAGCAAGTATGTAAACATATATTTCCTAAGTAGAAATGTCAGTAAATATTTCCTGACATAAGAAAAGCACCTTCAAAGCAATCTCCAGGCATTGGTCCCGACTGGAAGGTCTTAACATGATAAGATTCCAGACAGCACTGAGACCTTGAGTTACCCTATCACCACTCTGAAGATCTTTGTCCTGCTTCTCATTACTTCCAGGAGAACATAAACCTTCTAGCAGCTTTAGCACACCTTCAGGTAAGTATGGTATCTCACAAAGCAGTTTACCAAGAGATTTATCTGAAGCTGGAAACATGTCTCGAAGATTTTCAGCCTATGCACAAAGAAAATGGACAGTCATGATGTGAGAGAAATAACATCAGTCACAAAGTTACATCATTTTTTATGTACACATACTACACTCAGAAGAAACGACTCGTAAACTGATGTTGCAGTTCTAGATGAAAGAAAGTCCTGATCCTGCTCTGCCTCACGATATAACCTGTTCAGGATGCACAGAGTCAACTCGTGTCCCTGCTTAAGGAAAGATGAGTCAGAAATCATTGAATAAAAAAAGAGAGTGTAAACAACGCATCAAAAAAATAAATTCTGTAATCTACAGCTCCTCATAGCCCGGCCAGGAATGAGGAGGCGGTGTTTGTACAGGGCCATTTTTTACTCTCTGTCAATACAAAGAATACGCAAAAACAAATAAATTCTGCATAGTCCGGACTAAATTCTGATTTTGGCTTTACAGATTTGCCAGTCTGACTTAAACTATAGCTATGCTATCTTTGTTCGATTCATATAGCGGAAAGATGATTCCTAATCTGTTAAAGAGTCGAAGGGAAATAACTTTCAATTTCCACAATTTGTTCGATCTAACCCCACAAAGGGTTATATACAGCCCCAGTAGGATGCCACCAGCACAGTAAGCCATCAACAAATTTCTTTAACTGATTATAGTGAAAGGGCTCTTAGCTTAATGGTTAAGACTTCCGAGTAGCACTCTAGAGACCCGGGTTCGACTCCCAGTGGGAGCGAATTTACATGGCCTGGTTAAAAAAAATCCCTCGTTTGACTCCACACCAAAGCATGGCTTAAGGCCCGGCCCATGCTCACATGGGCAACGTGGCTGCCGTGTAAGGGTGGAGGAAAGGAGGTCCGGGGGTTTTCTTGATCTACGTGAGAGATCTTCTCTTATAGCAATGCCCGGGGGCCGTCATACCCCCCCCCCCCCCCCCCCCCCAACCCAAGGTCAAGTTTATACTGATTATATTAAATGGTCTAAGAGTAGTCATAACTTCTAAAAACCAAAATATATGATATTGTACACTAGTACCTCAGTATTTACGTAATCAGATAGCACATGCTTTCGGAGAAGCTCCCAAGGGTCCAATTCCAAAGGAAACTGCAGAAAGAAGTAACATAATTTAAAGACAGATAAAAAATAAACAAAAATAAAAGAAGGGTACACTGAAGTGTGCTCAGAGGTACACTTCATAGAAAACCATCAAACAAAGTTCAAGCAAAAGCATCAATTCTACCAGAGCAAATAATATGCCCTTCGTTAGTACCTCAATACCCAAGTGAGCAAGCAATGGAAGGCGAGCAAGTGAGCCAGCAGATGATTCTTGCTTATCACTCTCAAGAATCCGCATAAACGCTTCTTTCTGAAGGAGATCTTTGGCCTCATCACTGAGATCAATATTATTCACAACCAACTTTGGAAGAACAAATTGTGAACTAAGAGCATTTAAAGAAGAAAACTGCGACTGGTTCGCTTCTATTGTAGAAGAGCTTGGGCTCTGAGCTTCTGATGATTGTGCCAAACTGAGACCTGCTGAGGAGTTATCCATAGGCAGTGAACTGATAAAACTGCCAGCATGCTCTTGTGTTCCCTGAAGCTCCATTGAGGCTTGGGAAGCTTCTGATGATTCTAGAATATCAATCGAATTAGTGGCACCAGCACTGGGTACATTGGCCTCTGCTGTTTCTACATCTAATGGAACTATTGGAGTGTCGCTGTTCTCTTCCATAGGTGTATTTACTGATGTAGGAACAGGAGAACTAGCAGGAAACGTTGCGATGTCATCAGCAACAGATGGCATTACTGCAGAATCCTTGTCTGCAGGCATTTCGTCCTGATTGATTTGACTTGCTCTCTGAAATGCACAGATCATAACCAAAAGGGAAGAAGAAAATATAAAATCAAGAGGGAAAACTAAAGTGACAAACCTTCAATAGAGAAGTCAGCAGAGAAAAGGAAATTGAAATTCCATCACCGGAGCTAGTTGAAGGTAGATGATGTTGTTGATCAACTTCAGGACGAGAAACAGGCATGTGTTCCATGTTAACCATCACCACCTCTGCTAATAAGTCACTAGCGATACTGGATGAAAGAATTTGCAGTGATCCAGCAGCTCTGTCACCTTGTGCAGCTAATGCAGCGAACATACCAATTAATTGGTACACAGCTTCAGAATTACCGGTTGTAGAGATGGGTTGGCTAGATGAAACATCAACAGAGGTTGACTCAACATTTCTCTTGTTTGCCTCTTCAGCATGTTCTTCATCATTATGTGATTGCCTGACTCTTTTACTGGAATGGCCCTCATCATCTTCTACAACATTATTCATGTCCTCAGTCAGACTACGCTTGTTGCCACTGTCAGTACTTCTCTCCTATGAAGCAAGCAAAACCATTTAAAAATAATGAGATGGAGGAAGGAAGTGAGAGTCTGGACAAACAGATCATACCATCAGAGGGCATGATTCTTCCCTGTTTGATGTGTCCCCAACATTCCTGGCATTTGACGTATGTTCTATCAAATCCTCCTGGTTGATAATATTTAGAGCTTCCAATAAGCGAGCTCCCCACTGAAAAAAAATATTAAAGCATCAAATAAGTAAAGAATCTCAAACGGACATAAGAGAGATCTATACAGTCTCAAACAGGAAATCCAAATATTCATACCATATAAAGGCTCGTAAAGAAATGAAATTAATGGCAGTAACATACAATACTTGACAATCAATTCATAGTCTGGATACCAAGGTGATCGTTGATTGCTTGGATATAGCTTATCTAGGCTGGTGAGACAGCTGATTTCATAGATTGATTTTCTCCCTAAGAAACCCTGATTGGTTGCTACTGAAGCTCAAAGCTTTCAATTCATGATGCTGGCGAGAAACATGGGAACAAACTGATCTACTGGAATGGGTACAAAAGCAGAACGAAGAGCAACATGAGAAAGAACCAATCTACTTGGAACGGGAACTTTTTAGGAGTTTCCTTGAATAGTTAGTTGCTTTGTTGAGCTCTAGAAAACATTAGATGGGACTGGTAGAGAATTTTAGTACTATAGTTTCAAATCCACATGCTCACATGCACTTTATCTCTACCCTATCCCATGTGTTCCTCTTCTCTCAACTTCAACCTCGACAGTGGTACCTGTCTGACGAGACCCAGGTGAGACCACTCAGGCACCCACTACTCATTCTGCTACATTCATTGGCACGACAGCACTCAACAGAAAGGAAATGCCAAAAATAGAAGGTAACTAGATTAGTACTGTTCATGCCACTCTGGTGCACATGAAACATACTTCCAATCAGCCAAGTATTTAATATCCCAGTCATCTTGCATCTGTACACCCAACTAACCAAACAGCCACGCTCTAAGTGAACTACAATATCAGGTATACTTCAAAGCCTGGTTAAATCTATACAGGATGGTTGCTAGACTGAAGGTTGTAACTCTACCAGAATCAAACTGAACTAAAAGTTTCCAGTAGTAAGAAGATATTCCTACAAGGCAGGGTATAAAAGATAACACAGCTCTCATAGACAACAAATATATTAACTCCAGTTGTTGAGCATATACCGAAATAAGGTAAAGGAGCTGTACAGTCAGAAGAAAAATATATCAAAAGAGGTAGAAGCTAAAAGAAATACCGGTTCAGCACTTGAATGTGTACATTTCAGGCATGCGGAGAATGCATTCTTCAAAGCATGGAATGCGCCTGGAACTCGCAAATTTATAATGGAACTTGCTGGATCCAAGGAAAGTAGAACTGGCAGTATGCGTCCATAAAAGGAAGGTCTTCTTTGGGCAATAGCTGAGAGACTGGAGCAAGTTCATGTTAGAAGAGTTGGGAAACTAACGCAGAGAGTGGGGCAGGGTGTTGGGTGTAGAGATGCAAGATAAACAATCAAAGTCGCATAGAGTTTTGCAACTGACAAATATGAATGAATCAATGAGTCATGGCCCACGGCAAACTTAATGGCTCAAAAGCATGTACAAACAGCAACATATAGAGACAATAGCAGAGTATAAGTGGGTGAGAGACAAACCTACTAACAAAGACAATTGTCATGGAAGTACTGAGTGATTTTACTTTAGGAGACTTGAGCTGCTCGAGCAACGATCCGAGGCTCTGGCTGGCTTCCATGGCAAGATCCCTGACATTAAGCAAAGAATGACCTCCGCGTAACCATGCTACATTGAATCCCATACCTGCAAAGGGTTTACAGATAGCCAAATCATCATGCCATAGGTCCTAAATATGAAAAACAGCTACCATTTCCACATAAAAGGATGGCAATAAGCTGTACCTTCGGTAGCCTGGTTTGGTGGATCTGATGGGATACTAGGATCCGGCGTGTACATAAGAACTGTCTTTTCAACAAACTTAACAGCCAATAGCCTGACCCCTTCATTACCGGTTGCCTGGCAGCAAGATTCGACATGAGATAACTGCAGACCGAGAAGAACAACTAGAGGTGAGTGACTTGCCTGAAGCGCCATGAGTGACACCGCTGATTTAAACTTGAGCAGCCACTCCCACGATGATTTTAGTCGGTCATCAATCCCTCCAGTTGAGAACAGGCCCTGGTTGTAAAACCAGAAAAGAGCAACGTGAGTTGAATTTCACAGGGGAACAACTCCTAGAGGTGCTGCTGGAAATGGAATCACCTGGATAACTAGGTGTTCGAGTACTTTGGCAAACAAGGTGGTTCCTGTTTTAATAGCTTGCCGGGCGACTGCAGGTGTGTCATCGTTTAGAAGGTGCAGCAAACAAGGAATCATATCTGGTAGATACACCATATGTTTTGACCCGACCTCACCGATCATCCTGCAATGGGGAGAATTTTTCCACAAAGTGAGGAAAAAAGAGCAGTAGCATATAACACAATATTTCAACTTAATTTCGCCTGCTGTGAACACTGAAAGAAGCTAACTCAAATAGTCATTTGCGAAGAGGGAGAACTCACTCGGCGACAAGCTTGCGCATGGGGCTGGCCTCGTCGGCGTGGAGCTCGGCGATGCGAGCGACGAGCCCCGGGGGCGGCACCCTTCGGAGCTCGCGCAGCTGCATGAGGCGCGGCGCGATGTCATGGGCCGCCGGAGGCGGGTGGAAGCTAGCCGGAGCGGCCAGCATCGGAACCCTAACTCGAGCCGGTGGTGGGTTCTGGTGGGAATGAACAGTGGCAATGGCAAATCCTTCTCTGTTCACTCGCCAATCTGTCCGAATCGAATGGAATGACGATCCGAATTAGCTAGATTAGAACCCTAACCCCCTCCGATTGCGACGAGCAGCGCCGCGCCCCGCCATGGCCACCGCAGCAGCAACCTCCGTAACTGCTGTTGGGCTCCGTTCTTTGCTCCATGGACCATGGGCCTTTCTTTTTCTAAAAGGACATGGGCCTTCGCCGGCTACCATAAGCCCATTTGTTTTAGCCCGTGGGACTTGTTAAAAAAATTTATCAAGTTCCGTGTCAACTGTCAGTCTGTCAAAGCAATCCTCTCGTTGAACTTTTTTTTTGTCAAGCCATCCTCTCGTTGAATTTTATTTTTTTTTGTCAAGCAATCAATCACCATCATCTTCAATCGAACAATAAAAATTGTCAACCAAAAGTAAAATAAAATAAAAATAACAGATATATCATATTTGATCAAATACTTCATATGTACAATATCTTACCAAACATGGAACTTTAAAAACAGATACGTGTTTATAAAGTTTCATGTTCCAATAATTAAATCAAACAATTTCTTTCACTTAGTTACATGTACATAGAAACACACTTAAAGCTATCGATAAGACCATTTGAGTAAGATGGTTTTACACTATACGGATGAAAAATGAACATATATGTAAATATTACACTCTTTCTCAAGTGTATCTGGCTCATCAGAGCATTTTGGAAGCAGTTTCTTTTTTGGAGAACGTGCTTAGGAACCAAGAACAGACCAAGTGTTGAGGTCATGCTTTTGCTATTTTCAAAGTCCTTGTAACCCTAGAGCAAACACGTATACAATATATAAATAAGATAATGGGAAACATGGTTACTGTCTCAGATGAATAAGGATATCAATCTCCTGGACTGCTGATCAAAGACGCATGGATTTCTACATCTTCATAACAATTCAGGTTGAGATAATTTTACTCCTGCATCTTAGAAACGTTGCCCAACTCAACAGCTTGGACACCATAGCTCACACAATTCAAAAGGTAGATCGAACCGAACCAAAGTGAAAATGGATGGATCTGACAACCTTTTTACACATAGGTTCTGAATTTTATATTAGATCAAAATTCAGAAGATACAAGCTCTTTCAATATTGTGTTATTAAGATGAGATTGAATACATTTCATCATAATGAAGATCGTTGCTTCAAATGCAAAAGAGAAAAACAACAAAATGTACAGAAGTGGGCCACCTACAGATTATTTTGTATGATGTTACGCTGTGCACCTAAAGCTATTGTTAGAAAATTTATGGCACAACTGATTATATGCAAAGTGTGGGCGGAGTCAACACTCTTGATACTCTTCAAACAGGATATGACACCATTCCACTCATATTAGAGTGTTCGACTTCGATATTCTTTGTGCCTCTCCCAAATCTTCAAGAAATCTGCAATATAATAAGTTTTGAATCTTTTCAAATTTCAAATTCCAAAACTTGAACCTGACCAGAATGGTAAGCTTTCTGAACTCATATCTAACACCAAATAGAGGTACATGGTCCAAAAGGAAAAGGTAGGAGTACATGCTTCTCAAGAACCGCAAAGAAAATATGGTGTATGTACCTCTTTGAATTTAGAACCACGGAACCTCCAAGGAAGAAACGAACTCCAGGATTAGCTGCATTGTATAGGGCTAGGGATCTTGATTCCTCGTAGGTTGTCCCTCCAACAATGAATATGACCACATCTTGCGGCCTGTGTCGAATGCAACACTCATTAATCACTTCAATAGGGGCAAAAAGGGGCATCACACAGGCTACCTGATACTAAGTGGAATATATGGGTCCTTACAAACGATTTAGTTTTGATTATCAGAAATGTCTTGAGGAAGGCTTTCTCTTACAGAGCAAATATTTAAGTTTTTGTAGTAATTTCACATGACAGACATTATCAGACTAACCTGCCCTGCTGAAAGTGATTGCCAACAAATGGATAGTCAGCATCTCGCAATCGCCCTTTCACAATTCCTTCCATCGTTTGGAAGAGAAGAGGCTGGTGTTGGGTGTACACATTCTCAACTCCCTGCAAAACAACAAGTGCATCAGAAGCTATGTTTCATATAACATTATTGCATAGAAAAACTTATGTATAAACCTTAAGCCCGCGAGCCATGTTACGAGCAATATTTAATAAGTCACGGTTCCCATACAAGTCACCAGTTCTCTTATCCACACCAGCTTGCTTGAGAAGAAATTGAACAAGCTGCAGATAGATGCGGCAATACTCATTAGAATTGTGAAATATGCCATTGCACTTTCTTGACCCAACCCTGCAATTTTGCATGATATCATATATGCCAAGGGTATGTCCCATGTGTTGGCACATCAGTAGAATATAACGTATTGAAATTTTGCTAT
This sequence comes from Eleusine coracana subsp. coracana, assembly GCA_032690845.1. NCBI lineage: Eukaryota > Viridiplantae > Streptophyta > Magnoliopsida > Poales > Poaceae > Eleusine > Eleusine coracana. The sequence continues at coordinate 58,821,174 of CM064430.1, read as the reverse complement.
GGCAAATAAATGACTAAACACAAAACCTTGTCCCACCTTTTATCTCCAATAAGTGGTACTTCATGAAAAGGAACATAATATATTTAAGCCCAATCAATACAATTTTGTTTAATTTAAGTAACAGATAACCATGGAGCCCTGCCAACCTCTGTTCTATTTTCTGAAAATTTAAAAGTCATATATTGTGCATACTGTGCGTTATGCACCGTTGACTTGCAAACACAACATTGTCACTGTGAACAGAAAGCACAATTCAATGGTGTCAAGACCGCAGACATGAAACATAAATAGTCAAGACCTCTAAAAGAAAAGGAAGAAAACAAACAAAAAACAGTTAAAAACCAAATGACCAAAGCACCAAACGTCGTCAAACAAAACTTAGAAAAAAAAAATGATATAGCTCAAGACTTATCAAATTTACATACCCCAGACTTGTATTTCGCAGAACGAGAAGCCAATTTGTTGAAAAGTTGCATCAACTGAACTGGGCTCTCTTTTTCATACCGCAAAGCATAGAGCATAACTAGTCGCAAACGGTCAATATCAGATACACTTTCATTGTTTAGCAAGGAAGTCACAGCCTGCAGAAAATCAATTGTAAGTGTCTAAATTTTCTTTAAAACAAAAGAAACAAGCAAACCCTACTTGTGCTTGTTATTCAACTAGCATCAAAACATAAATGAAATCATGCACTATGTGCTTCCATCTTAACAAACATGTCAAGTAGACAGGCCAACAGTTGATAGAAGAGGTACAGTTTTGGCTCATGTAAAAGCAGAAAAATAAGACAAAAATAACAATGGATCTTACATTCCCATTACAATAGCTAGCCTTGCTAGACATGGACCACTACATTGAGTCTTATTGGACTGCTAACTAAGGACTAAGTTGACTGTTCAAAATGTCCTAAGGTGGAAATCTCAAATGCATTGAACATGTGGGAAATTGACAGCCATTATACAATATGTAAGTTTTCAGGTGATTTTTGCATCCCTTGCAAAAATAAATGATAATTTAAACTTTACCAACCAAGGAGGAATTAGATGTGTAACTAGTAAGCATGTGTTCAAAGTTTGAGCTTTGTTTCTTAATGTAATGACACAGAGCTCTGCGTATTTGAGAAAAAACAAAGTTAATACATCGTGTCAAAAATAAACTGAGGGCGATTAGGAAGATGGTATATTTGTCACCAAAGGAGCTGAACAATATATTTTACAAAAAAGATAAAGCATGACACACAATGCAAAGCCTGAATAGCATAAGGTCGTATGTTGACAGCTCTTTCCAGCAGTGAACTCCTTTGAGTGGAGTGAAAATGCACATAGAATATCAAGTGCAATTTTTCACTAATAGTATAAAATATTTTCCACGACTAAAGTGTACCTCAAAGGCTGCGGCTTGTCCACTTGTACAAGCCAGCTCTTGTTCTGTCTGTGAAACTACCATAAGCTTCCTTTCCTCCACGATTCTGCTCATCTCACTCACCAAAGCAACATGTTTTGTTACATTCCCATGTGTCTTTCGATATTCAGGATAGTTTGACACAAACTTTGCCATGTCACCTAGAAACATTAGCAAACAAAACAAGAACATAAACCATACAATCACATTTCGCAATATACTATTTCATGCTTAGTTTTTTTTACACACGAAGCAATGAAAACAGAATTTTATATTACCTATACTCTGGAGATTCAGGCTACTCTTTGAAAGATGCTGAAAGTCATCTACCATTCTTTTGATGTTCATACCGAGGTCCCCAAAGTTCTCAAACATGTTATCCCTGAAGAAATCATCTTGAACCGATGATAGAACCACCTTCTGTATAAGTATATTTCACATGGATCAACATTCCTGAAACATCTAATTGCTGTTTTTACCATACTGTAGAAGGAGAAATTAAATAACCTGTTGGTCTTTAGGGACATTTGCAAATCCCCTAAGATCCACTTTATTGTTCTCGATTCCAATAAGCTCATGAACCATTGCCTGCAATCCATATTGCTTGTGAATTAATAAAGCGGTACACCTGAGGAAGCAATAGATGATCTTCTTATTTTTGCATACCTGATATGTCCATTGGTTAAGTAAAGGTGTCACAGGATCATCCCTCCTGTCAATTACCAACAATAAGGAAGAGTTTTCTGTTCGTCTGAAATCAAACAGGCCACTTTCCTGCTCATACATCAATTTCTGCACGTACCAAATGATAAGTGTTTCAAATTAAGTTTCATATGAATTGCTACTACAAATGAACACGGATTCTTCGCCCAGGTGTGCGCGCGCCCTCAACATCTGAACCGTCGATCATGCTTAACCTGATATGCCCAGTGAACTTGCTTTGATGGCACCGTTAGATGCCCAGCGCTCCAGCCCAGAGCTATGTCAGAAGGCATGGCTACAGTTTTTGTAACTATTCACTCTACGTACGCATGAATCTCCTAGGGCAGTACCAATGCCAAGCTGACAATATACTAATATTTCCTCAGATTTGTTTATGTATGGGTCTCATCAGTATTTGTCCAATGCAAGGGAAAAACACTTCTACCATACTAGCTTTAATAAATATAACATAAAAAAATAGAAATGCCACTCCAAAAGCACCAAAAGTGTGCAACTCCAAACATACAGCTCTCATGTTTAGTTGTTTACACTATTCCGTCCTTTTAGATGACAGAAGATAGTTTTACGCCTTTACCTTTAATAAAGTGCCTACACAGAATTCTCATTGCCTGTTCAAATAGTCAATAACAGTGGTTCATTGCTACTTCCTAGTCCCAAGCAATCCATTGAGATAAAATCCAAAGTGTTATAGTCAATCCTCAATCATACTGATAGAAATCAGTAAGCTCATTCAAGCAAACACAAGGTTACTTCTAGAAACTACATCTCTCTGGTTGAAAGCCTCTTGACAAGCTTTGCTAGAATTAATAAAGATTTCCACAACAAAACGATTTGGAAGTACAAATTAACAAACGTAAACTAGACCTAAGTGAGCTAAGGCTTGACACCCTACAACTGTGCTGAGTGGCAAAATCTAAAGAGTTGTGGTCTGAGGAAACAAGATATTTGGACTTTCTGTTGAAGTTCCTAGAGGTTAAGCATGATTTATTTTCGTACAAATTTAGTCAAATTGTTAGAGAGTGAAAGTTGACCCACCGCGGTTTCTCGTGCAATCCTTTTTGCAACATCTGATGTCCTCTGATATCTAATAACAGGGCGGCGCTTGAGAGCCAAGAAGACAGAAGCAATGCCATCAACAGCTCGATCACAGAAGCTCTGCATACCGGGAGGATCAACCACTGTTGGAAGCATGTAGATGTGGTTATTTGGTATGTTTAGAGTGAAATGGTACTGGTCAATGGCACAAAAATCAGCATAGAACTCCTGCAGACACAGAAAAAATACATTTATACCAATCTGAGTCCCCATTTTCAAGCATTTTCCATCCAAATTAGCATATGCAGTTGTATTCAACACCGACCTGAACATGCTGCACAACCTCCTGCTCGTCAGAATCTGCCAGCACCTGAATCTGCGGAATCTTCAGTATATTGGAGAAGACTGCAAAAGGGCACAAGCCACAGAGTGAACGGGGTCAATCGAAGTCACACCGCACCGAAATGCCATAGCAGATCAGTGATTGGTCACGCACAGAGGTGGTACTCAGCAAAGCGCGGCGCGGCGAGATGTCTGCGGAGCTTCTGGACGTTGTCGGAGGAGGGGCGGAGGAAGTAGACGGCCTTTAGGTGCGCCATGGACTCCTTGGAGCTGGAGGCGTTGTCCACCGTCTCCACTAGGAACACCTCCTTCCGCAGCAGATCCGACTGGCTGTAAACCACGCTCACCATCCCGACCTGGAGGAGTGAGCACGGATCTGGTCAGATCGGAATAGGGGAGCCCACTGAGCTAGGGTTTCGAAGGGAAGGGCGCACGTACAGTTTCCTGGTCGAGGACGAGGACCTTCATCCCCGGGATGTCGTGGAGCATGCGGTCGATGTAGTCGCGGACGAGAGGGATCAGCACCATTGCTGACACTAGTCTGCTGCAGTCGCGTCGGCTGGTTCGCCGTCGGGTTCCGTGTGGAGGGTGGGGTTAGGGATAGATCGTCGGCGGCGAAGTCTCGACGGAGTTGAGCTGTAGAGCGAAGAGGCTGAGAATTCTCAGGGAAAGTGGGGAACAAGGAAACGGTAGGTACCAGATCAATCGAACTGGTTCCCTCACACAGAGAATTGAAGGGATGATGGTTCAGCTTTTTACCTGAATGTTATAAAAAAAAATAGTCTTGATCCATGTATTACTAAAAAGTTTGTTCACATTCTGATCAACTATCTAAACTTTTTTGATCTTTATATCATTCTGTCCGCATTTCGTCTATTTTTACTGTTAGCATCACCTAACTAGTGGGACATCCACTTAGCCCGTTACGTTGTCTCATAGTCATTTTACCTGATTAGCACTTAGTTTCATGGTTATTTTAGCAAAGTTCAATATAATGTTAGCAAAGATTAATATATTACAGTCATTTTATTGAACCACATCGAAAATTTTATGATCAAAATAGCAAAAATTTCCAGAAAGAGGGTAGTGGAAAATTTTTCACACCTTCGTTTTCACACACACGCATGCACTTGCAGGAGATTTTGATCGGTGAAAGACATCAAGTCGCATTATTTATATGCTGCTCAAAAACAGATGTAGGATCCATCGGACACATAGATCCCATATTACTTGGTTATAGATTATCGTTGCTTCCATAGTCATTGTTTGGTCTGCTAGACTGCTACTATTTTACAGAACATACAACAACACGTGGCACCGTAACGATACTGAAGAAACAACCAGTACGAAGGCTCTTAGAACATGAACAACATTGCGCCGAATCAAAGGACCACGGTTCAATTCAATTTTTTATGATTCGATAGCTTCAATTATTGTGGATCCTAGTAGCAAGTAAATAATTATTCCTTTTCTTGACCCAACATGGGAAGAAGGCAATTACTGTCCATCGAATACGCTCGTGCATGTCAAAATAATATATTTTATTATATGTGTCATGATTCAAACCATATTTTTGGTTCGCTTTTCGTATCTGACAACCACGGTTCAATGATCACAATGTTCTGGGTTCGCCTTTTTCTTTTCATGGTTCGATTTTCCTCTATATTACATATTAGATATTACATACTAGCAAAGTGTCTGTGTGTTGTTATGAATTTAAAAAACAAAACACTCTTTATAACTTAAATATAAATTATTTACATAATAGAATTATTAGATATATATAATATTATTTATATTTTTTATATGAAAGATTATATTTATATTATTGTTGGTGCTTTTTAGTATACTTTATATATCAAAAATAATATTTTTTCACCATTTTTACCATATTCTAGAAGTGTTATCTGAAAGAAAAAATTAATTTACGCGGTCTACAAAATAACACTGTATTGCAATGCGATTTTGAACTTGAAACCTTGCTCTAATAGAAAACGTTAAAACACGAAAGTTGTAAATCTCGTCAATACCTTTTCGAAACATATATGGATCATATTATTTGGACTTCAGAGCTAGAAGATATGGGCCCCGTACAGAGACCTGCGTAGAGAAGTCCGAATCAGAACAAATACTTTTGCATCGCATATTTGAAAACCTAAACGGCAGGATCTCTACTTTCATTGAATACCAAAGTTGTAGAACTTTTCGAGAATTACAATATAGAGTCCGAGTTTGCTTAATTTGAGCTCCGGATGAGGGAATTATGATTTTTGAAATTTGATACTTGATATAAAAGGTACGAAACCGATTTGGATTCAATCTCTAACTTTATAGAAATAAAGTGGACGACCGTACCTCAATTAATAGATTGTAGAGATGCTCTTAAAGAGTCAAATTTGCCCAGCACGTGGGTGGGACTTTGATTAGAAGAACATCAATCAGTTCCATGTCAACTGTCAAGCAATCCTCTCGTTGAAAAAAAAATTAAGCAATCAATTATCATCATTAATCGGTTAACAAAAATAATAAAAAGTAGGGAGTGTCTAATTTTCAGTCGATTGAAAATAGAGATCTCTTTCAATTAACACTTTTGACCTTTATATCTAGATTCAATGGATACAAAAGACAAAAAAAATTTCATAGTCTATATATAATACTAATTAATACAAATAATCCTATAAATAAATAAAGAACAAAACAACCAAAAAATAAATAACAAAAAAAAAGTCACCCCGCCGGCCATCGACTGAAAGTGGCAGTCGTTTACAATCGACTGATGAGGAGGATTTCCGTAAAAAGTAAGGTATAGTACACTGGTAAAATAGTAGTCGTGTTAATGTAATAACAATACATCTGAACCACCAATCGCTATCAGATGACAAAGAATCACAAGCTCTCTTTCCTGTCCCTTGACTCCCTTCCCCACCAGCAGCTCATGACAGAAAGAAAAGAATCGCTTTTTGCAATGTAAATATCCATCTCGTGCTAATATTAAAGCTACTCCTATTTTTCATCTTTTCCGCCTCCTCCTCTTATCAATGAATGGATGGAGGAGGGTGATGAGATGAGACTATCGGCTATCGATTGATGTTAGGGTCGGTCTGGTAGTAGACTACATCGCCTGTGTCGCTGACGTAGTGGTCCCGCCTCAAGCTCCGAGTCAGGTCACCAAGCAGGTGAAGCGGGAATGGCCCAGACTTGGCCGGCTCCTTGTAGTATTTGCCCAGCACAGGCTTCGCGGCCTCCGTCTGCAGAGACAGAGAGTGGCATGTAATCAGTGGATTATTTCATATAATTGCAGCTCTTCATCATTTGTTACAGGATTATAGAGCTAGTACAATACTATCTTACCGCTTCGATGAGATGGTAGTGCGGGATCTGAGGGAAAAGATGGTGGATGACATGAGTCCCAATGTCATGGTGAATGTTGTTGATCCATCCGTAGTCACGGTCAAGCGTGGTCAGGCCTCCCCGAAGGTAGCTCCATTCCTAATAATTAATTTACACATTTGCCACTAATTAGATTCTTCTTCTTATTATTATTATAAATAATTCTGAGACTTAGATGGTTGCATCAGGTAAGAGTGAGGCTGCTGAAATGAATCCAAAAGATGCAATCAACTTGCACTATAATGTGGGCCACAGCTGGGGATTTCTGTATGTGGCTGTGTATGTGCCTTTGAATTATCTTCAATTTGATCTGAATTGTACTATACCACACAGACGGGAAGTCCCTGCTTGCTTTTTATTAGTCTCTTAATAATCTAACTATACCAATTTGAAGCAATTAAAACATCATGCATGGCATGCACCAGAAGATTAAGTTGCAGACCTTTCCGCGGTACCAGGGAAGCTTGTCGTCATGGCCGTGGTGGTGCAGGTAGGTGACGAAGTCCAGCCACATAACAAATATCTGCAAAATTCAATTTGATTCACGTAGAATAAAAAGATTTGAAAGAAACCGAGAGGCAGCGAATACAGCAACGTAGCTAGCTCATGCACTGCACAGCATGATAAGAGACATACCCAGTAGGGGACAAAGTAGAGCTTAAGCATCTGCAGCGGCCCCATGAGGAAGGTGAGGCCAGCAAGGAGGGCGGCCATGGCCAGCCAGCACGCCGTCGACGTCATCACGTCCTTGCTCTCGTTGGGCTGGAACAGGTCGCTGCTGGGGTGGAAGTGAGACCCTGACTTGCCAGGGCTTCGAGACCACTTTATATTTTAATTTTGTTGCAAGTCCAAAACAGTAATGAAGCGCAGTCATTACCAGGTACTCGTAGAACGATGGCAATTAGCAAATGAGTAGACGATGATGCATGTTACCAGGTAGAATGGGTATGCGAGCATCGGGAATGGCAGTTTGAAGCGCAGCATCCGGGTGGCACTGTTCAGGCTCCTGTACAGCCCCTCGGGGAGCTGCAAGTAAATTAATCCGATGCAACAATCAGTAGAGGATTAAATTTCATCGAAAGAAGAAAAGGCAGTTGCAATTGCAGAGCACGAAGAAAGACGTACTGGATGCCAGGACTCGTCCTTGTCGACATTGCCGTGGTTCTGGTGGTGCGTCCTGTGGCTAATCCTCCTGCATCATATATAATGCACTTATTGAGGAGTTCAGTTTCAGTTGGGTTGGGTGCATGAATGAACACGCAGCAGAGAAAGCAGGAGCAGGAAAGAGGAGCATGAAACATGCATGGCATACCAGCCGTGGTATGGCACGAGGATGGAGGAGTGGAGAATGTGGCCGACGACGCTGTTGAGGTTGGGGTTGTTGGAGAAGCTTCCGTGACCACTGCATTTGCATTCATAATCCATTAGCTTTAGGCTTTAGCTAGGGTGTGATTATTGGAATTTGCAATTCGCAACAAGCATCCCATGGGAATGGAAACTGAATGAATGAGAAGAAGAAGAAGACAAACCAGTCGTGGCCGAGGACGAAGAGCGCCCAGAACATGGTCCCCTGCGCCGCCCAGTAGAGCGGCCACACCAGCCAGCTGTCGATGCGCGCGGCGGCGGCGGCAAGGCCGAGCACGACGACGACGTCGCGCAGGACGTAGCTCATGGAGCGCCAGGGGTCCTTCACCCAGCAGTGCTTCGGGATGGCGGCGCGGATGTCGGCGAGCCCGAACGGCGGCGGTGACCCGGCGTCGAACACCTCGTCGGCATTGCAATCTGCTGCAGAGGAGACTTGCGTGGGCGCGGCGACGCTGACGCGGAGGCGGAGGCGGCGCGCCGCCGGAGAAGACGGGAGGGCAATGCGGCTGCTGCGGCCGGAGAGCGAAAAGGGGCGGCTGCAGCAGGAGCTCTGGGATTGGTGGTGGGAGACGGAGGAGAGCAGCAGCCGGGCCATGGCTTGGCTGCTGCACCTCTCGCTCGCTTTGTCCAACAAGGCCAAGTCTCCAAACTCCAAAGCTCCAACCTCCAAGAGGTGGGTGGGTGGGTGGTGGTGGTGGTTTCAAAAGGAAAAGGGCGATACGATATGGGTGGCTGATCGATGGGCCTTCCTTACTCCACAGCTGCTACCTCTGTGGTTTTGCATACTCTGTATTTTTCAGAGACAAGAGGCACAAAGAGTCATCTTATCTCTTGTTGTTACCTGTACAGTTCTTGCATAGTTGCTCTCTCTCTCTCAAAAAAAAAAAAGAAAAAAAAGAATAAGAAAAAGTAATTGCATTATTGTTGCTCAAGAGTAGTCCTCCATTTAGGTTCACACTATGTTATTGTCCTCTTCCATTTACCATTGCTCGACTGCCTTGATGGTTGATGAATGAGCAAGCAAGATGGCCGAAATTCTAAATAAAAAGAAAATGTAATTAGTTTCACAAACACTGGTCATGTAACAAGCCGTTTCATTTATTATCTTTAATACACTGTATAAGAAGCAATGAACGCAATGAAATCACCTACACTCATGGACCATGCGAGGCAACCAAAACTACCCCCTTTTTTTCCCCTATATATAATGTTACATGGTGGTATACAACACATCCTAAGCTAACCAACAACCGCAACAGGTAGCTGAGTGATACTAATGTACACAACGCCAGATTGTCGCATGCCACAGAATCCATGCGTCTGCCCGACAATAAAACAACAACCAGCACTCAGGCAATATCAAGTCAACAGAACCGATGCAGCAATTTACAGGCTACGATTCTAAAGCTTCCACCACTTCTTGTTCTCCATTGTCTTTGCAAGCTCCTGGGCAAGGGATGCAAAGTTCTCTGCTCCATTCTGAAGCTCTGCAGTTTGTTGGCTTATTCTCTGGTAAAAAAAAGAGATTAGAAACATGGCACGGGGTCACCCAAAGACTCATCAACAACAGTAACAAGCGTAAAGTACCGAATGGAATTTTTACCTCGAGTTTCTCCTGCCGCTGCATAAGCTTATCTTTCGCATGAGCAGCAGCTGCTGCCGCATCCTGCAGTTGACCTAAATTTAGCTTGCATGCACAGGAAGACCATGACAAATTCAATGCAAACGAAAATTACCCCGCCAAACTTATATTGGGTTAGAATTTCCTGGGGAGTTCTCATCCTAGGTTTCTCGGCACTGCTTGATCCTTCAAATAGTTTCTCTCTCTCCTCCTCTACTGCAAATATGAACACATGCTCAGGGTTTAGAGAAGTGCAACCTTACAAAATTGAAAGTGTCATAAGTCTGACCTGTTGTTTTCTTATTCACGTGAGATTTAGAAGATGATGCTGGCGCTAATGGTACATCATCATCAATATCTATGTCATCTGCAAGGAATTCTCTAAAGTCAACACTGAGCACTTACGATAAAAGTTTAAGATATACAAGGAAGGAGGAGGAGAACCAATTGACAATTCTTCTATTGAATCATCAGGAGTAGGTCTTGATGGTTGCACAAATGATTCTTTCAAGAAAATTGACTCTAACAATTCGCTGGGGCTTTGTGCACTGAAAGTTCCTTTCATTTCTGCAGGTTCTTCAGCCTTGCCTTTGATTCCTTTAATAATGCCACCAAGAAGTCCTGCTGCTGGATTCTGCACCAGAAGTTAAATGTGAAGCCAAAATATTCAGAGAAGGCACAAATAAAGGGGATCAGATAATGCAATACCTTTCTTCTCTGGTCAATTGAGAAACTAAAGGCCGCTTCCGCAGCTGATGCAAGTACTTTGTCATGAAGGCAAGGCAGAGATTCTGGGATCCTATAGCCACAGAGTTAAGGGTCAGGTATATTGCGTCTTAATCTGATAGGACCCAATACAGTCATGCCAGAAAAGTACCTGAAGACATTTTCTGAGGCTATGAGAGAGATGATCACGAATTCAGATCCATTTACCTGTGGTGGAGTACATATTAATATATTGTACGAAAAATGAGAATTTTTCTATAAAACCTCAATATGTATCAAATCCAATGCAATGTCACACCCTAGTTTCTTTTGAGAAATGAATAATTGATGAGGTGTAAGAATATTGGTGAGCAAGGCTGGTCATCTTCGAGTGTGGTTGCTAAGGCTTTCTTTCAATGCAGTAAGTTTGATATGAATTCGGCCACATCAAAAACCAAGGTAGCTAGAAATATGTAGCACTAAAACTCATTATATTAAAATAAACCAACCAATTAGCCAAACCCTCAACAAAGTTAGAGAGGCAAGCAAAAAAAAACTTACCAGAGCAATTTGTCCATTTGATGTACTCGTAGATTTATCCATGCCTGTTTTGTAACTCCACCTTAATAACGACATCAAGGAGCACTCAGCAACAAGAGTCAGGTCTGGCACAGATCTGCCGATGATAAAAGTAAATTGTCATGGTCCGAGCAAACTTTACATGTCCAGCATGCAACTTGTGATGATTTAAAAGCTTCTTCCCTTTAAAATCCAAGGAAATTGGCAACATTCAAAATAAAAAGTTATTATGCCTCCATATCTAACAATGTTCTTATCGGATTCAAGTAAAATAAATGTGACAGATGAGATCAGACTGGATGTGATAATAAACACCAAATATAGATGATGAGACTATTTCCAGATTTTATTTTTATCGGTTCAAGTGGAGAAATAGAAAACTTGTGATTAAGATATAATTTTCTGTTTTGAAGCATATGTAAGCACAGTACACAACATTGCCCATCATACAATGGTAAACATTAAAGTTAAGCCACACAATTCTAACATATAAACTGGAAATCTAAGTCAAAGTTGCATCAGAAACAAAAAAATAATCCGGTATCTAGTATGACAGGGGAAAGAGATGCTAAAACTGTAACCACCTCAGTTCTATTGTGCCTGTCTGGTAAGCTAATATCAACCCACAAATTTTGTCATCCATGTCCTTGAAAACTGCTGTCCAGCAACAAGGTTTTGCAAGCTTCATCTTATGTAGATGTTTGGTGCTTCCCTGTCGGGAAAAGGGTCACCTGTCAGCCAGGGAAGTTTGGAAAATCTAAAAAGCTGTTCATGTAAGCTAAGAACCCACCTGACTCAATGATGCCAGGGAAAATAAAAGCAAGACATCCTCAAAGCAGACCAGAAGAAGTGAATCGGAATCACCATTGCGTGGAAGCGGGGAAGCACTTTTGGGGTGCTTGTCAACTTCTTGTGCTTCTTTTTCGTCAAGATCATTGCGTTCTTTTCCAGACTTACCTTGACTTGGAGATTTGTCTTCTGATATTTGGGTCTGCTTCTGATGTAAAGCTCCATCTAGATGGAAAAGCTTACAAAGTTATGCATTGATCTATAGAAGATAGAAGGTAAGTGCCAATGCAACAAATAGTAATCACTTGCCTATGACATACATGGAAACAGCAGACGTTTGCTTATGGTCTAAGAGCTGAGAATTTATCATGACACCGGTTGTGCTATCAAGTAGAGTAACACGAGCATCCTTTGTCAAGGAAAGAAGAACGTCCATGTGCAATTTTTCACTTTGCGGAGTTCCTTTCTTTGACTGATCTGCATTTGCAGCCGGTGCAGCTACACTGTAAATGCTCAAGGAAACAACAGGAGAATTTGTTCCTGATGCACAATCCCCAGAAAACATGATTGATGTCTGACTTGTATCAAACATTGCGACCTTTCAAGGTGAATAGCGAAGTATCAGACATCTTAATGATATTATCTATTACAAAAGTAGGCCGAATATACCTGACCGTTCTGATAGCTTGCTGCAAGGACCTCCCCTGATGTTGAATATACTAGCGACCGCACTGGGGAATTTGATGCCATAAATGCAATATGACAATAAAATCCTCTCCCATGATGAACAACATGAACTGTATGAAAGTAGGAGTGTTAACTATTAAGGAAAATAAACCATATGCAAATAGAGAAATTATATAATGAGGTTTCCCTAGCAAACTTCTACAATACTGCCTGCCACATTTATCACAGAAACAATGGTTTGAAAAGCATGAGCAGACTCTACCAATTTTTTACGTGGCAGATAAAAGGTAATGCAAAAGATGCACAAAGAGTTTCCAATCATGATCTTTCAGTTTATTTTGTGTTTCAGTAATAAACATTCATAAATAATATATCCAGGTACTATGTATCTCACTGCTAAGAAGCATGACATGGTCTCTGCTTGTGAGACTAGCCGGCATAAATTAACAGGTGTCTTGTACACTAACAAAAGAACTAAATTGACAGAACGACCTCTTGATAAGGATGCCAGAACATATTAACATGGAAGAGATCTTGCATCAAACAAGGGACAATAGGCAATATGTCACTGCAGGGACATAGTTAGGAATTTTCATTTTAGAATGACACATGGCCAAATAAATGTTTACCTTCTTGCTTAGATTCACTCACAAAGTGAAAGCTTGAGCCCCCACTGTGCTCACGGAGTTTATAGATGCGGACCTACAAAGAAAGGTATTAAAGAGATTGTTCTGCATGCTATAAACGACTAATCAATTTTGACTAAGCCACACATTTCACAGAAAAAACACTAACCAAACCACTTGTTGTCCCAACAGCCAATGTCATGTTTGATGAACAAAAATCAAGAGATGATACAGCAGCATTTGCTCCATCCAAATTAACTTCAGCCACCTGTGGTAAAGAATAGTCATAACGATGTATGCAAAACACAATTAAAAACACAGATATATGCATGAGACTGACCTTTCCATCCAAGACAAACATTGGCATCAGAACTGGAAATGTTGCATCCCATATTCTCACCGAGCCATCTTGGTAGCCTGCAATGTACAGTCTCTCAACATCATGACCTTCATTCAGTGACATCTCACTAGGAACCCCACCAGTCAAAGGCCATTTCATGTTCCCTGATATGAAAGGTGTTGTGTTTGGCTTTCCACGGAATTTCTGCAGCAGATCCATGTAAATATGATATTATATGATTCAAAGAGTAAAATGCCATAATATGAGAGCTATACCTTCAGTGAAATATTTGGAAATCTCGTCCCAGTTAGAGAACAAAGATTTGTCACTGTTAAGTTGGGATCAATAGTAGGAACTGTGACTGGAAATTTCTGTGCTTCAGGCAAAGCATTTTCCTCTTTTGTATTATGCATTGAAAATAGAGCACCACCATCATAAAAACACAATTGTCCAGGATTTGTCAAAATAAAAAGTGCAGCAGTTCGGCTTTTATCACGGACTCCAGTATCAGGAATGAGAATCATATCAGCAAAGGATCCGTCAAGCTTGAGATCCATTCGTGACATACATCTTACTGATTCTAATCCAGCAGTTGATTCCAAACTAAGAACCTGCAAAAAATTGCATTTGTTTTCCATTAGCGCCAACTTTTTTTTCAATGCAGAGGTTTGGGAAGCAGTAAAGGAACCATACTTTTCCTTATAAGAAAGTTTTTCTTTGGATGTATCAATCCATTTCTTTATAGCAAACATTAGATATATGGTTGTTCTTGTTCACATATGAACCACTAAAAAAGTCTAAGAATTATCTGAAATACGGATTCTTCCCTCAAGAAATAAACCCATTTTTTTTTAGGAATGTACAGTAGGGGAAGCCCCTACTGTTAATTTTATTAAAAAGAAAAAAAAAAGAAGCCGTTGGGACAGCCAAGCTGTACACACACCATCTGTACAAGGCCAGGAAGTGGCCAACCCGAAGGGGGGAAGAGACAAAAGCAGCTAAAGCGAAATGTACATCAAGGTAGGGGCAGAGAGTCAAGAGAGTCAACCCAGATATGAAAGGCAGGTCTATTTGAATCAGAGATTCTGTGGGCCTGCAAGAGGGCCTCATTTCTAAACATTCTCTTCCAGGAATGCAAGGTTGGAGTACTTGTGTTGAAGACCTTGTTGTTTCTCTCCTTCCAAATTTGCCAGGCTGCAATTATGAAGACTTCCATGAAAAATTGATTTGGGAATGAGTCCTTAGCCTGTTTCAACATGTCAAAGAAGTCAGCTGCATAATTCCACATGATCCCAGTGTGTTCCCAGCATTGTTGGCTGAAGGTACAGCTGAAGAAGAGGTGGAAGGCGGTTTCCTCATAGTTTCCTTCACATAGTACACAATTGTAGTTGTCTGCTTCTAGCTTTTGTTTCTTTCTTTTGAGGATATTTCTTGTGTTTAGTCTGTCCATGAAGAGAAGCCAGGAGAAAACTCTCAGCTTGTTGCTACAGCCTGAGCTCCAAATCCAGAGGAATGGCTGCGGTGGGTGGACAAATTTGTATGGATAGTTGTAGAAGGCAGATGATTTGTATTTCTCAGCTCCCCAGATGTAGAGCCAGGAATCATTCCTGTCCGGCTGGTGTTCCAAAATAAATAAACCTATTTTTGTCCCCCAACAACTGTGATACCCTCGGTAGATATATGGTTGCTCACATCTCAAGCAATAAAAAAGGTCTACTTGATTTCTTCCTGCTTAGAATAAACCCTTTTTCAGCATCCAGCGACTGTGACACCTTTCACCGTACTTATCACAGGAACTCTTTATGAGTGCCAGTTTTCTTTTCTAACCTATGTGAGTTATGCCACCATACACAATTAGTATTCATCTCTACACTAAAAATATATTATCCCATGATATTGTGCCTACACAACACAAACTATTATATTGTACACCGAGCTCAGAACTTGTTTTAGCAAATTGGTAATTGAGCAAAAAAGTAAATTTGAAATCTAAAAATGCATTAGTAATGATAAGAATGAGATATGGGTCAAACCGTGAGAACTTCTTCAGAACCCATATCGTCACCACCATATACAAAAAGATGTCCTCCGCTGTGGGTATCTCCTCCTGACCCATTAGACCAATGCAAGATAATAACAGGGAGCCTACGATTTCCTGAAGCCAGCTGCAGCTTAACAACATTAGATGAAACATCACTTGGCTTGTCTTGTCTAGAGGATCTGGTTGTCATGTCCCACAGAAGTATGTCTCCTGTTATATAGCCCACAGCCACAATTGATCCCCCTTTTGATGCCCAGCAAAGAGAGCAAATTTCCCTCTCTTCTTCACTTTCTTCAGTGGTATTGTCTAATTTATCTTTGCCAGCATCCCTCTGAGCACCAGGTACTTGGTCCTTCATGTGTAAATCCCCAAATCCTCTAACACAAATTGCATGGTCCTCAGATACATCCCAAAGAAGTAATAATCCTTTCTCGAACGCAATTAGCACCCTGAAATATTTAGAATCAGCTGCTTATTCTTCAGTATCTCAGGCTTAAAAACTAAATAAATGATTATTCTGCTTATTAATGAGAATAATCGGCAAAAAAAAAAAGCTATGTGTCTGTTCCTCAAACTTTATTTCATTAAATACACATTTTCGTCCTTTTGGAAGGTCTGATTGAAGACCACTGAACTGTTTTAAAACTAACAAAACAAAGTGACAATAGTATCACAATTTCCTTCTATCCATTTGTGATTTTGGAAGTCTCCTACGGGCCTAATATCATATACTATCGACCATTGTCATGCATTGTAATAAGAGTATGTTGTTATTTTGTTAACCCAGGTTGTACAAGTTAGAATGAACTGAAGACCTTACCTTGTCCCAAAAGTGTCTGGTTGGGGCAATATTCCAACAATAGGTTGAGGATCCAGTAAGGAAATGCCATCGGCTTCTGTGGAGAAAAACATGAACCATAGAATGTAAACTTCCAACCTCAAGCAAAGAAAAAAAGATTCTAATCGAAGTATTATCCAGTTGAAACCTAACAAATAATGATTATCTATCCCTGGAATTGGAATTTATGTTTAGCATTTGATTTCAAATGACAGTCATATGAATAGAAGATTTGTACATAACGGAAACAGAGGGAGAAAAATACTAGCTCTGGTTAGCATTTTGGCGAGAATGACAAAAGGTTTACCAGCAAGGGACTGTATAGGAATGTTGTATGGCATCGTTTGAAGCTTCCCGTCATCCATATCATACTTCAATACAGAAAGAAGACCATTTTCATCTCCAAGGTACCTGAATATGCCAGTTTGGAATTATAGAAAAGGGTTATACACTGCCACAAGTAGATACTGCAAAATCAAGGCTAAAACTTGGTCAACTAAAAAGAAATCATATATATAGCTCACATCAGAAAGGTCCCCTCAATTACTGCAAAAGCAGTGATGTTGGCATCCCACTGAGAAGAATAAAATAGTTGCCTGAACTCAAGATTCCATGCCTACAAGATAGGCATCCAGTATACGCAATTAGATGCTGCTAATGCCACTAGGCAGAACAGCTCACACTCATCGTGGATAGGCAACAAAAGGAATAAGAAGAATTTCAGGTCCAGCCACTGCAGTGTATTGTAGGCAGTAATATTGTAACATTCTTCCGCAGAATTTGAGGAATTGAGAAACTTTTTTGGGGGTTATCTATGGTGATTGAAAGAAGGTTCACATGAACATGCCTGAAAACTATACTGGTAGGAACTTTCTTAAGAGCTATTCTCAGTACCATGATATTCCAGACTAGTAACTGGTTTATAAAATGTCAGAGTTAGACTAGAATCCTTGGGGATTGTATTTTTCTATTCTTAAAAAAAAAAAGTGTAACGTAATGAAGTAAGTTGGAGCACAAACCAATACATGAACATCACATGACTCATTATATAAAACAGACAGAAATGAGGATAGTTTGTATGTGGCAAAGCCATACCTGGATTTCATTGTCGTTAGAAATGGCAACCAGAAGTCCCTGATTTTGTATAAACTGCAAAGGGAAGCGGTTGTTTTTTTTTTTTAAAGTTTTGAGAGAAATAAAATGCAACCGGGACGGGATAGTATTTAAGGTTATCTATGCATAATAAGCAGCATTATTAAGCAGCATTATTAGTTGCTTGGGATAAAAAGGCTTTGTTGTTGTTGTTGTTGTTGTTGTATGCATAATAAGCAGCATTATTAGTTTTAACAGGGCGAGGAGGTATACTTGTTGATTGAGCCTATAATGAAAATTTAGAAAGGAAGATGAAATACGAGAATATGTTGTGACATGGAATGGGGGGAAAGAATGTTGGAAGGAGAAAAGGCAAACCTGCAAAAACTTGTACGGCACACTATTCGGTGATATGAGAAGGCCTTCGATATGATCACCTCCGAATATTTTGATCCTGCCGTCCCTGCAGTTGGAATGGTATGAGGCAGCAACAAAGCTTAAGATATTTGAGGTTGAGATTGAGAGGAGGAGGCGCTTCCTTAGAGAGGGGAACGAAGCTCACAGCGTTGCGACCGCGAGGAGGCGCTGGACAGGATCAAAGGCGAGAAGCGAGGCGGTGTAGGGCACCCCGTAGTGAAGCGCGACCTGGGCATCCATCATGTGGGGCACATCTCCCCCTGGAGCTCCTCCGCCCTGGCAGTCAGAAACGTGAAAGGAATCTGAGGTAAGAAGAGGTAGACGCGAGCAGTCAGCAGTGGGCGGGGTGAAATTCCTCGTGACCTGATGGTGATGATGGTGCAGAGCCTTGTGGAGGAGGCGCTTGGCGAACATGGCGGCCGGCGGCGACGGCGAGGTCGTCTCTGTTTCTGCAGAGTCTGAGTCTGACCCCGCTTCTTCGCTTACGCAATCGAATCGAATCCACCCAACTCCGTCCAAGTAATTGTCAAAAAAAAAAAAAAAAAAAAAAAAAACTCCGTCCGAGTAATTGTCAACTAACTAGTCCGTTTGGAGTCGGAGACGGCCCATTTACATTACATTATTGGGCCGACGAAGCGCAGGCAAGGGATCCGCCGATCCGAGTCGGACTGGACTCACTTGGGATCCGAGTGGGATGGGAGTCCGCCTCTGTTTCGCCTCCTCTCCTCTCCTCTCAATCTCATCATCATCATATAGAGATTAGAGAATTAGAGAGAAGACAGAAGAGAAGAAAAGCACGCGGGGAGAGAAGAGAAGAGGAATTCTGTTGCATTGCTCGAGGAGGAGAAGGATCAATAATGGATCGTTGGCATGCGGTGGTGGTGGAGGCGGAGTTGTCGCCGGAGATCGGTGATCTGCTGATGTCGGCGAGCGGAAGGCAGCAGTTGTCGTCCCTTGTACGTAGCAGGGACGAGAGCCTGAGAACCAAGGTCCGGAAGCACCTGGTGGCGCTGGGATGGAGAATCGTGGCCAAGCGCAACGCCGTCATGGCGCCAAGGCTACGCTACCTTCCCCCTCCTCCTCCTCCTCGTGATTATTCTTCTTCTGACAACAACGACAACAAAAAGGCCTACTACGACTCGCTGCCCCTCCTCGTCCTTGATCATCATCAGCATCATCCTCATGAAGATGATGGCCAACACAAGGAGGACTTGATCGATGATGATAATACTCTAGCGCTAGCAGTGGACGACGAGGAAGATGATAAAGAAGAAGAAGAAGAAGAAGAAGAAGAAGAAGAAGAAGAAGAAGAAGAAGAAGAAGAAGAAGAAGAAGAAGAAGAATACGTCCCCTGCCGCAGCACAATAAGGACGACGGAGGAAGCAGAAGCAGAAGCACAAGGGAATAATAATGGTGGCAGCATTGGCGCGTACATGGCCCTGATGGCGTCGCAACCTCATGCGCGGGGTCCCATGGCGGACGAGCTTCGTGCCAGCGCCAAGAAGCAGCTGGAGTCGGCTGGGTGGAGCTTCTGGATGAAGCTCAAGAGCAACGGAAGGGAGGAGCTCCGGTACAAGGCGCCCACCGGCCGATCCTACATGTCGCTCCACACCGCCTGCCTAGCATTCTCCTCCTCCTCCTCCTCCTCCTCCTCCTCCTCCTCCTCCTCCTCCTCCTCCTCCCCGCATCACGCGTCTCATGCTCAGGGTGCCACCGCCGTATCATCATCTTCGGACAAGACGAACAAATCACCCACCAACAGGAAGAGGAAGAGGAAGAGGATTTCGCAGCTGATCATCTGTGACGATGACAATACTAATAACAACAACGTCGACGCCGCCGTGATCACGACGAAATGCACCACCACCACCACCAGTAGTAGTAGTACTAGTAGTAGCAAGAAGAAGAAGAAGAAGGTTGCGAACCTGCTGCAGACGCGCCGCGTGCTGCGCCCGAGGGGTAAAGATGATAAAGTGGAACAACAACAACATCATCGTCGCTCAAGAACGCTGCTGTCCGTGCTGTTTGACAAGAAGATCCTGATGCCGTGCAAGGACAGGAAGGTGACGTGCAGAGCCACCAGAGACGGGCCGCCGCTCAAGGAAGGCTTCATCACCGGCGACGGGGTCAGGTGCACGTGCTGCAACAAGGCCTTCACAGTCGCCGAGTTCGAAGCGCATTCTTCAACAACAGTTTCGAATTCAAATTCATCAGCAGGATGGGGTGGTCGCATGTTCCTGAGGGACGGCAGGTCGCTGGCGCAGTGCCTGGTCCAGCTGATGACGCAGCACAAGAAGCAGCAGCAGGAAAAGGGTGGAGTGAGGGTGAAGAAGAGGTGCACTGACCTGGACGGCGACTGGGTCTGCTCCATCTGCCACGACGGCGGCGACCTGCTTCTCTGCGACCACTGCCCATCCACCTTCCATCCCCAATGCCTCGGCTTGCCCGGCGTTCCAGAGGGCGACGACTGGTCATGCCCTTCCTGCAGGTGTGCCATCTGCGATCAAAGCGAATTCGATGATGATGATGATCCGATCATCTACTGCGACCAGTGCGAACGCGAATTCCATGTCGGCTGCGTCAACCAAGAAGATGATCAAGAAGCAGCAGCACGACAGGAATACTGGCTCTGCAGCGGCGAGTGCTCAAGGGTGTTCCATCATCTGCAATCTCTCGTCGGCAAACCACCCGTTGCCACTGACATGGAAGGCGTGTCGCTGGTGCTCTTGAAATCCTCCACATCTACTACTGATGACACTGAACAAGAATCACAAACACAAACGGCTTTGCATCACGCCAGGCTCTGCGCAGCCCTGGACGTGCTCCACGAGTGCTTCGTCACGCTGATTGAGCCGCGCACGCAGAGCGACCTCAGCGAGGACATGGTCTTCAACAGGGAGTCGGAGCTGCGCCGCCTCCACTTCAGGGGATACTACATGGTCGGACTCCAAAAGGCCGGCGAGCTCGTCACCGTCGCCACGCTCAGGGTCTACGGCAACAAGGTCGCCGAGCTGCCTCTCGTCGGCACCAGGTTCGCCCACCGCCGCCAGGGACTCTGCCGTCTCCTCCTCAAGGAGCTGGAGAGGATGCTCGCGTCGTTGGGAGTGCAGAGGCTCGTGCTCCCGTCGGTGCCGGAGCTCCTGCACACGTGGACCGGCTCCTCCTTTGGGTTCAAGCCCATGACACACTCTGATAAGCTCCAGATCGCAGACCACACCATACTCTGCTTCCAGGGAACAACCATGTGCCACAAGTTCCTCCCACCACAGCCGCTCCTCCAACAACAAACTCGTTAGCTTCTTGTATGTTTAGCTTCTCTCTAGTGCTACTGATGAACAACCATGTACATTATATTATTCGACAGAAAAAAAAACTATATCTAGTTGATTTTATTGTGCTATAAGTGGTCACTGTTTTTATACTCCATAAATTATTGATATGTCTTATGCAGGTTATTCTGCAACCTGAGACAATACAGGAGCTGACAAATACTTCTAAGCAGCTGTCTGCATTGCAGCGACAAGTCTCTATCCTTTTTCAGACTACAGATGCGCAGAGGGCAGAAAATGTAAATAGCACTGCCACTGTCACACAGAAATTTATTTTTCTTGGCTGAAATGTTTGATATAATCTATATTATGTTTCCTCTTTTATTTGACTTAAGCAAGTATTCCTATCACTAGCCATTAGTTTTGCTCCCCAGCATTGTGATGTTGCACTGACACATAACACAGCCAGTGGCGGAGCCAGATGCAAAGCATAGCAGGGGCCAATTAGCTAATGCCATAAAGGCTGATAATTTTTTTCATAGAAGGTGTTACTGTTTTCAACTTTTTGAGTATTTGATTTTGATTTTGGAAGAAAAAAGAGTGAATTTGCTTGTACCTTTTGCTTGGATAGAGATGGGTTGAGCTTAACTGTTGTCATCTAAGTTATCAAAAAAAAAAGAAAACTAATGTGATCTTCAAAAAATTGTGTGGAGCAAGGGGAGGCGAGGGCCCCTGCTGGCCCAGCCGTAGCTCCGCCACAGCTACCTGTCATATTATATGACGAAAAGGTCGAAACTCATAACTCGACTCGACTCGTAACAAGCTCGGCTCGGCTCGACTCGACTCGTTTTATTAACGAGTCAAGCTGAGCTTATAATTTAGCTCGTCAAATTTACGAGCCGAGTCGAGCTGGCGAGCAGCTCGCAAGCTCAACGAGCTCTGGTAGACTCCTTCCGTTCCAAAATTGTTATCGTCATTGACTTTTTTATTACCTTTGACTATTCGTCTTATTCAAATATTTTAAAAATTATCATATATTTTTTCATAATTAGTTTTATTACTAGATAAACTTATAATATAATTAACAATTTTATTTATTTGAGATAATTTTGAATAAAACAAATAGTCAAAGTTCATAAAAAAAGTCAATGACGACAATAATTTTGGAACCGAGGGAGTAACTATTTTGGTATCTATTTTAAATTGAATTATACTTATAAACTATTTTTATTAACTATATATTTTATTTTTAATTATTTAATGTTAAAATATTCTATTTTACTAGAATCTAATATTTGAGTTATAATGTATGCATGGCTCACAAGCCTAACGAGCCAGTTCAAACTAACTATCAAGCCGAGCCGAGCTAAGTTTTGAGCTCAGTTATCTAACGAGCCGAGCCAATTTTCTAACGAGCTAACACGAGCCGAGCCGAGCCAGTTCGATATCCACCCCTAGTCATATACATCTCATGGAAACGAGATTTCTGATTTGGCATGGAAACATGATGATGAGAAACTGATCTTCCTCTTGAAGTTTCTTATGATTTACATATTAGTGCTCACTGGCTTAGGCTTTTTTGCGTGAGCATATTGATATCGGGAGGCCAGTTACTTATAAATTCTAAAAAATGATGTTTCCTAGTTCTGGGCAATATGTTACAGCATAAATACATATTAGTCGAATGAAAAAACATTTCATTCGTGTATAGTAGTTGGATAACCGAATACTTGATCATCTTTATAGATTATATGACCAAGTCTTAAAAGTATTATTGTAGTTGTATAGCAAGCTTGAATGCCGCCATCAACAGCTCATCAATTGAACTTTACTTTAAAGTTTCATACAACTTTTAATGATGTGTTTTTTAATATTTTAGTTGTTGCAGGCATACTCACAAGCTGAACTTGAGTCATTTCTACTGAAATGGAAAGAAAATCCAAACTGTCTCCCTAAAGCGATTAAAGAGATGACTGAAAGTTTGCTGAAAATTAATAACTTTCTTATTTTTTTATAGGTTCAAGTATTCAATTGTTGTACATGTTCACATTTATCCCAAAAGGAAACGTTCGGTATAGATATGTTTCATCTCCAATTAAGCATTTCTATTTTTGTTGATCTGACCTCTTCTAATAGTTGCCAAATGAAATGTGATCACTTCACTTTTATCTTTATATGAAATTGATTCTCCAAAATTGCACCTTTACTTTTATTTATTCTGAGGCTAAAAAATGTGGGCATCAATTTTCGTTAATGTAAGAAATTAATTACCACCAAAAATGATGTTCACCAAAATCACACTAGACTTTTCTATCGATGCTCTCCATAACATTTGTTTATTAGTAAATAATTGTTCAAGTTTTGTTGCAAATAGATTTGTATTTTATTGGTAAATATGATCACATTGTCAACTTATTGACACACCACATAAACCCGTAGCAATGCGCTAGGTATTTCACTAGTTTTATTATGTATGATTGGAGAGGGTGCTGGGTGGTGCGTGATTGCACAATCATGTTCCCCGTGGTGAACCCAAATAAATGGTGGGCATTTGGTTGCAGGACACCACTTGAGCTGCTCTCTATCAATCAATCTTGTTCCATTTCTAATCACCTGCACGTCAGGTTGGTAGGCGCTTATTAGTACAAAACAAAGGAGTCTACTTTAATGATTTTTAGTATAGTACCAGGAAAGGAGGAAAATAGGGATGTTGGGTCATTCATCATCGCTCGTGTGACCCACTCTCTGTGTCTCTCCAGGACGGCAGGACCCGCTCCTCTCCAGTCCAGGGGACCCCTCCTATGAAATTTTCTCTTCTCTTCATTAATAAAGCCAAAGGCAAGGCAGTCGTCTCCATCACCATCTCCCTGTCTCTCCCTCCAACAGAACAGAAGGGGAGAGGAGAGGAGGAGAAGAGGGATCCCATTCCCATCCATCTCCTCTCTCTCTCTCTCTCCAAAAAGAGCACCACTCTCCTCTAATGAAGCAAGCCGTTCCAATCCAGCACTAGTTGGCACCAGCAGCAATTATAACGCTACTACTACTAGTTAGTAGCATAGAGCAGGACTGCAGGAGATCTCTCCCTGGCCTTAATCTAATCACGGAGGAGAGGGGGAGAGGAGGGAGGACGTCAAGCCACCATTTGAAATTCATCAGTCAATCAAAGAGGACGAGAAGGCTAGCATTCCTGGATCCGCGCCACGCCTCGACGATGCAGCATCGCCGCAAGGCGGCGTCGGCGCCCGCGCCGGCGGCCGCGAAGCAGGCTCCCCCGCGGAGACCCAGCGCGCCGCTCTCGGTGGCGGGGCTCGTCGTCTGCATCTTCCTCGTCGCAACCTTCCTCTACAGCGAGGTCAAGCCCGCCTCCTCTCCATCCTCTTCCTCTTCCTCTTCCTCTTCTACAACTACAAGCAGCAGCGGCGGAAGCGACCTGCCTCTTCCTCTAGAGACCACCGAAGCCGCCGCCGGAGGAGGAGATGGAGGAGGAGCCAACGGGCGGGACCTCCAGGAGGCCTCGCCGCACCACCCCGACCTCGTCGAGCAGCAGGAGGATCAACACCTTGAGCATCAGGAGGAGGACGAAGTGGAGGAGGAGACCAGGACGAGCAAAAGCGGCAGCCACGAACAGCAACAGCAGCAGCGAAAAGAAGAAGAAGAGAAGAATAAGGCGGTGGTGCGGTTGCCGGCGGGGTGCGAGCTGTACAAGGGTCGGTGGACGTTCGACGCCGCCGGTGAGCAGGTGCCGCTGTACAAGGAATCGGAGTGCGAGTTTTTGACGGAGCAGGTCACCTGCATGCGCAACGGCCGCCGCGACGATTCCTACCAGCGATGGCGCTGGCAGCCCGACGGATGTGATCTCCCAAGGTAATAAATCGAATTACCAATTCCTCTTTATTAATTCCTGCCTAAGGAATTCGAGGATTCGAATTGCTTTTTGAGTGATGCAATTGTGATGACATTTTCAGAAATTTTACTTTCACAAACCAGAGGAATAGATGTGAGCATCCCGCTTGCTCCTGACATTATCATTACCGTATCTCTAGTCCTAGTAGTGACAGGAGAGTGGAGAGGAGATGACCTTTGACCTTTCTCCTTTTTTAGACCAACTATCCATCACCAAGGATGACACTGTTTTTCCCCACAACCACAAAGGATACGACTCCAAAGTATCTTCTGTCTGATATATATATATAGAGAGAGAGTACCAAACTAGCTTACAAGCATGTACACTCAACTTGATTCGACTACCCCATTTTGTGAATAGACTTGATTCGGTACCTATACATTGTCATATCCAAGCACTAGATAACTTGCACATGCAGGATGAATGCTACCTTTTTCTGGTAAATATAGAAATGAAATACTGCTGTCAATGGCATGGCAGGTTCGACGCTCGGTTGCTGCTGGAGCGGCTCCGGAACAAGCGCCTCATGTTCGTGGGGGACTCGCTCAACCGCAATCAGTGGGAATCCATGGTCTGCCTGGTGCAGTCCGTGGTTCCCCGGGGCCAGAAGACGCTCCAAAAGTTCGTCAACAACGGATCCCTCAACGTCTTCACGGCGCACGTATGTTCTTTTAACTTTCATCATGATGATGCATGCTGGATCTTCCGGGGAGAGAGAAAATTCACAAAAAATTCCTCCACTGACTGCAGGAGTACAACGCGACGGTGGAGTTCTACTGGGCGCCCTTCCTGGTACAGTCCAACTCGGATAACCCGCAGGTGCACAGCGTCATGGACCGCGTCATCGCCTGGCGCGCCATTGCAAAGCATGCCAAGAATTGGAAGGGCGTCGACTACCTTATCTTCAACACATACATCTGGTGGCTCAACACATTCGAGATGAAAGTCGTGTGAGTAATGTATCCATCCGAATTCAGTTCCCGTTTCTCTCTTTCTCTCTTTCTCTCTAAATGAAAAAAAAAGGGAAGGTCATGATATATAATAATGGCATTCTGATTTGGAACGATCAGGAAAGGTGGTGGTCGTCATCATCAGGATCCTGATCTGCAGCAGGGAGGATGGAGCAAGTACGCGCTGGTGGACCGTCCGATCGCGTACCGGGAGGTGCTCAAGACGTGGGCAAAGTGGGTGGACCGGCATATCGACCCCAACAAAACAACCGTCTTCTTCATGGGCGTGTCGCCCAACCACGTCGTGTAAGTTCTCTTTCTTCTTTCGTTCCAGCCCCGTCGTGTTGAAATCTTGCGATTTTACTCTCCTGGGGTCTCCGTCGGTCTCCTCTTCTCTCCCCCCCACCCATCTTCGGCAAATACTATTTCGAGGTCCCTTTCGCATAGCATTGCTACTCCACCAAGAGTTTGACTCGATCGAGCGTCATTTAATTACCTCTTGACAACTGACACGTGCTCCTGAGTAGGTATAAGGACCCCAGGAAACTTCGCAATCAAAATTTCCTCTCATTTATATAAAAAAATATATTAGGTACTGCATGCATCACATGGCCAAACCCATCTCTTTATTGAATTGAACTGCTGCTGCTTCAAGAGGAGCAGCAGCATGGCTTTGAACTGGTTATTAGGAGAGATGGGTACACAAGAATATTAATTAGAGAAACTGAAGGTCAGAAACAGCCTGGCTGAAAAACGCAAGGATCCAACATAATTAGTACTCCACCTAATGCGGATGATCAGGGTAAAATAAGGATACAGCTCGGGAATCCATTTCGCAGTCACAGGTCACAAAGTAGTAGCAGTACATTGATGAATCAGCCAATGCAGCCGCCTGCCGCCCACGTTGTAAACAGCTGTACGCTTAAATCAGTACTACTGCTTGCTAATTGGAGAACTGCTAAGAACAAACTAAAGCTAGTAGATCCGATAGCAACAACACCGTGGAGCTTGTCGCCTTTTAGCCTGTTGCGCTAGTTGCATGTTTAGCCGGCATAAATGTCGGGGTGTTACCCTTGTCTTTTTTCGTTTGTTGTTCCATCTTTTCTACAACTCAAAAGTATTTTAGCCCTTACTTTTTGGTTGGCAAGCGCCTGTTGCTTTCAAAGGAATCCATCCATCTTTCGAGTTTCGACAAGGAAAAAGTATAGAAACAAATTTGGTCCATTGGAGATCATTCCACCTAATATAAGAAAAGAATCAGAATGATTCCCATTTCTTTGCACGAGCGTCGAGGAGTGCAGGGACATCTGGCCTCAGCGGTTGCATTTGGCAATGCTTTTGTTCCATGCAACGGACTCCCCGGCTTGTTTTTTTTGTTTTATATAATATAATACTACTGGCTGCTAACTTTGGAGAGCCGTGCACATGGGGCAGCCAGTTGCTTTTGTTTTTTCTTTCCTTTTCTAAAAAAAGATCATCACTAGGGTCCTTGTTGCCATGCAGTTTCAAAAAAAAAAAAAAAAAAAAAAACTAACGAAAGAGTTGCATGCAGGCCTTGGGTGTGGGGCAACCCTGGCGGGATCAAGTGCGCGATGGAGACGCAGCCGATCGTGAACCGGACGACGCCGCTGGACATCGGCACGGACTGGCGTCTGCACGGCGCGGCGCGGGGTGTGCTGGCGCGCTACCTCAATCGCGTGCCCGTGCACTTCGTCGACATCACCGGCCTTTCCGAGCTGCGCAAGGACGCGCACACCTCCGTGCACACGCTCCGCCAGGGGAAGCTGCTCACGCCGGAGCAGCAGGCCGATCCCAAGACCTACGCCGACTGCATCCACTGGTGCCTCCCGGGACTCCCCGACACATGGAACCACTTCATCTACGCACACATCATCTCCCGTCCACTCACTACTAGTAGCTAGCCAGCACTGTTTGTTGTCTCATGATTCTCTCCTCCTTTTATTATTACTAGCTTCTCTTCTCTTCTCTTTGCTTTGATTGATGATGATGATGTGTAACAACCAAATCTGTGAGTAATTCTTTTGTTTGTTATGTTAGAGAAGAAAGGCAAGTAGAATCAATCAAACAATACATGTGTTCAGATCCGGCTCTTCACGTGGTCCTCGAAACCAACCACGAGTGCAGTGCCAACCTACCTAGTACTTGTACCCCGAGTACACTAAGCTCAACTCATACACTAAGCTCCCCCACTTGATGGAGGACCATTTCATTCAAGGCAACAAACAACATGCTCTCCATGGACCAAAGTATTGTACTTTTTCTTCTCCCACTCACTGTATCTAAAACCTTTTCATTTTTTTGGAGGGGAGGCAGCATTTACTCTCGAATTATAATTACCATAAACGATGCTGCTACTAGGTTCAAATTCTAACAAACTGTATCTGGACAACGCTAGCAACAAATCAGCATTTCAATAATACATGTATAAACACACAACTATCTAATGCCTGCATTTATCCTTCCACGAGTATGTATGCGCATTTTTTTATTCAACGGTATGGTAGTACAGCAAGGTGCCTTAGCAACTGTCCCAAATCCTATTCAGCAGCTTATGGTCCTGCTATGCTAGTAGCAAATCATAAAGA
Organism: Eleusine coracana subsp. coracana; assembly: GCA_032690845.1. Taxonomy (NCBI): domain Eukaryota; kingdom Viridiplantae; phylum Streptophyta; class Magnoliopsida; order Poales; family Poaceae; genus Eleusine; species Eleusine coracana. The sequence goes on along the minus strand of CM064430.1, from coordinate 58,792,454 downwards.
GAGTCATTGAAAGGTAGAATCATGTTGACACCGTTTCTCCTCCCTTCAAGCCGCATAAATATTTGTTGCTCTTGGAAGGTTTCCAAGCATGACAGGATAACTGCCACCTTCCGGAAAATCTGTGCCAGTCTACACTGAATGACACAACATCAGATATCTCCCCTATCAATTTCTTCACCTATCAATTTCTTCAGGTAGTTCAACATTTCCAAGATGTATTAGCTCCATTTCTTCTTTCCAAATCTGTGGCACAGAATAGAGAGGTAAATTTTAAACAGATACAGGTTTCACAAACAGCACATGAGATATAAAACAGAAAGGTGCTCAGTGTACTTACATTGTGTCGAAATTCGACCCTGATGTGAGGAACATTTGTCTGGTGGATGTCATTACCCTCAGGACCCCTTCTATAGTAGTTTCTCCCAATCCAGTGAGACTATAAAAGACAAAAGTTAGAACTCTATACATCCATGAGCCAGAATTTGAGAACACATGCACACACATACAATAATATCCATACCTTGAGCCTGTGTGAGAAACCAGATTGGCACACAGAATTTCTAGCAATTTCACACAAGTCGCATGAACTGAGCTTCCAAAGCTGCCAACAGGAACAAGCAAAATAAGCAGACCTGAGCGGGCAAGAAACAAATCACATAGATAAAAGAGAATAAGATATTACCGAAGCAGCAATACTGTATTCTTCAACCAAAGGTTCTTTTGTAAGGTGAATTTGCAAAGGGTCATCAGTTGAGAGAGAAACATTAAGACCTCTTAAGAAAAACGTGGGTAAAGGATTCCGGTGGTAATCAATAAACAATGAATTGTTGCTTAACGGAGACATTGCAAGACCAATCTGTATGCAGGCAAACAGAAGATTTTTATTGCTTTAGGTCAAGACCCAGAGAAAAGAATAATGGATGTTTAAACAATAGCTGTTTGGCACGAATAAGATCCAGAACAAATCACATGACTAACCTGAGCAAGATAATACAAGTACTGAAGGACGGGGGATTTCCTTAGGTTCACCCCATGAGCAATATTGTGGCATGTAAGAAACGCTGCAGCAAGGTGATCAACATCACCGGCCTGAAGATCAACACGATCAGGTTCATATGTTCAAGTTAAATCGATAGATGAAGGCTATGCTGACAAGCTAATAATATACCTCCCCACAGTGCGGACGGAGTTTAATAGTTGTCATGCCCTTTGATTCGCGGAGCTGCACGGACAAAAGTTTCTAAGCAACAAACCTAATGAATGTTCAAAGAGGAGCTAACTAAATGTTTCAAAGGAAAATGTTTCCACATTGAATGCTACTTGTCATTAACTAAAGTACTAAACACAGCCAGAGGTACCTGCACAAAACATTTACCTTGTTTAGTGTGTACAGGTTAGCATAGCAATAGTACACATAATATGCATAGGCTGGATTGAAAACATTAGTCCACTGCTCAGGTGTTGGCATATGTTTTGTTGGCCGTCTTTCTGGCTTGCTTTCATCATCCACCAAATCCAACCCGACGACCTGAAAAGAAAAATATTATCAGACCTCAGAAATAAAGGACAATGATGTTCGTAGTCTATGACAAATAAGCTAATATAACAAATCTGAAACAATAATAAAAAGGGAAACATTAGAAATAGTGAATGCTCAAAATTAGTGGTGAATGATGAGTGCCTTTTGTATATGAAATCATTCTCAGCATTTTATATAAATATTATATTTGTACAGAAGCAGACAGAATAAGAAAGTGAAAGACCAATAACAACAACATACAAGTATCTCCACTAACCTGTTTTAAGAAAACATGCAGTTGAGGATGTGAGTCAGGATCAACAGTCACTTCGTAAAGAGGAAGAAAAATATTGTCCAGGAGATTTTGGAATGAGTTGATTGTGCCCATCTCCCTGTACACATTGTATATTCGAGGAATCTGTGGAGAAATGAGAGTAAGTGAAGCTATTCTGGTAAAAAAAAAAATCTTGGAACTATACTCATTCAGTTCAATGTAACCAAAGTTGAATGACTTAGTTATTGAACATGCTTGCATAAAAAACGGTTAAAGAAAGATGATTGATGCCATAAGACCAGAAACAACAGAATAAAATAGGAATCACCTGAATTAACCAAACAACATTCTCACTATACAATTCATTGTTAACTATCCAACTTGCCATCTGATCCCATTCACTTTTCTTTCTTCCGTAAATAGATATCCGATACTCGGCCATCTGATTAGGGTAGTCAGTAACAGCCATTAGCCAGGGCCATTTTTTTAATATAAAGATCATAAATGTAAGATCTAGTTCCCATTCTTTAAAAACCAGTTATCAATTACAACACACCTGATATTTACTTGCTTCAAGATCTGAAAATACTTCTTTCGTCAGTTCAGCTAGGAAGCGACCTGATCATGTACATGTTACATTCACAATGAGTTCAAAGCAGCAAGTAATAATAGTTGCACCGCAATTCCATGTCACATTGACAATAGTTCACCACAACTGAGACTTAAACAAGAAAAAGTGTGTGCACCTTGAATAAGGTTATCCTGCTTTAGAAAGATCTCCCTCAGGCGAGACTGGCCACATGGGTTATATTTCAGATTGAACTTGTCAAAACGATGAAATGTACTCTTATCAGCATGGACATCTAACAGATCAACATTGAGGTCATATCTGGCAGAAAATCAGCAGATTCTTCAAAACTGGCAACCAAAAAACACATAATAATACAATAACATATATAAGTTCCATTACCCAGTCAAATCCAAACTCTCAAAAACCTCCTTAAGAGTCAAATAGGTCCCATCCCTAAAGATTACAACCTACACAGGTCAAATATACTAAGTCAGGTGCAGAACGTCCCAGGTTTCAGGTAAAGAATTATAATATTCAACAAGAGAGAAAATCAGGAATTCATAAAAGAAAAAACAGTGGATGCACCTCATCAGGTTCCTTCCTCAACTTTGACTTGATAAATCTTAACAGATGCTTCTGATTCATGCACGCCGAATGATGAACATGAGTGTCAACCTTTCGTACATTGTAGAAGTCTCGATGTGGTGCAGCTTTCTGAGCAAGTAGTTCTCTATCCGCATTGACCATCAAGTGGAGATTAAATTTCTGACAAACACACAAGTCAACAAAAAATGTCAATGCAAACAATACGGTGCATGCACCACTACCATGTTTTCAGATTTATGAATCAAACCAGCTTTTGAAAGCTGACCACCATGTATAGATGCATAAGGAACCTTGCATACAACAGGACATTCTTGTTCTATGCTAAATGCTAGATAATTTATATATGAGTGCCTGTTAATATGAGCAATCACATGCTTCCATCCATGAAAAGGCTTAGTTGTTTATAGTTGATACATTCCCTTCACTAGATCAAAGCAGAAAGGACAAGTGGTTGAATAAACAAAAGTATCAAGAGAATCACTTGCTCCAGAAGATTTAAGCGGTGATGACACACAGTTCGGATATCACCAGCAGCCAACACACGGAGTATGTAGTGCATATCAGTGAAGAAGGTAGTCGCATCAGCAACAGGAAAGAGTCTTTCTTTAGCTGCAACAGCAAAAAGAAAATGCAATAATGTCATAATTATAAGGATAGGCGTAGAAACCAAAATAACAAATCCACAGGACACTCACAGTCTTTGCTGGGGAATACTTGAATAACACCATCAACCATTTCAAAATGATGCTAAAAGAAAAGGTAGAAAGGGATAAAGAGAGATTAGATAAATCTGTTTTGGGGCAACTTGCAGATATCAAAATGAATTTACTTACTTCAGTTTTAGCCTGATGTTCATAATGGAATGGGTTTGGATTAGGTTTTGGAGTACTAGGGTCAGTTATGATTTCTTTCTCCCAAGGAGCAACTTCTTCTCTGAACATGTACCTCTCGCGCAGCTCAAGACATTTCTGAAGAACTTTGTATACTTCGATTTCAACAGCGGAAGGAGTTTCTGGGCCCAACAAAAAGAAACAAGTATAAAAGTTAGGATTTGTTAAGACATGGACACTAACAACAGTAGGTTTAATAAGCCAAACATTAGGTGTATCATTCGAATGCCCATCCTCCCTGTAAAAAGAAGCATCCTCTCTATCTTACTCAGTGCAGAACATACCAAACAAAATGAAAAGAAGATCCATGGATACACATACAAAGAACAAATCCATAAGTTGAACATCCAAGACGCACTGATGATATAAATGTGGAGAAAAGCAATCTTCATCTAAATTATGAAAGATCCAATCAAATACATAAAAGAACGGAAATGATCCATACCGACAGCTGTAATGTTGATCCTACTGAAGGTTTCATGTTCAGGTTCCTTTCGAAGTATATCGGCTGCTATTGGGTTAAGCTGGGGCGCATGCAGACTGCCAGTTGCACTATGCGATCTAATCATATGAGTTGATGGTACCGATTTTAACTCCCCATTCTGATTCACTTTATCTGGAAGAGGATCTGATTCCTGAACAACAGAACAAAAAATGAAATAAACAGCTGTTAGTTCATTAGTAACAACACAAGTATAAACATTTGCAAGTAAAATAAATTATTGACTTTTAACAACTATATCAAAAGGAAACATAAGGAATACCCTTTCAATAACTACACAGTGCAAATTACTCGCCCTTAGACTAATAAGCCTTACTTGAAAACTCATATGAATTAAGCCCAGGCCTAAATACAAATATAATTAAAGAAGACGCTCTGATCACACTATTCATTCAACTGAGACAGATATTTTTACCAACAACCAATGGGAACATAATGCTACCAATTGTAAGAGCAAGCATACACATCTAGGACTTACAATAGCGCCATTCGTGCTCAAGTAAGCATCATCATTCTTGGCATCAGGAACAATGTCTTCCTCATCATCTGAATCTTCAATCCTCTCAAACGCACTGACGGTAGGGACAGAGGATTTCGGTGTGGTTGGTCTCACCATAGCACCAATTCTTTTTGTCGAGCCCGGCGAAATTACTGGTCTACCTGATAGATGAAGAGAATCAACATCAGCAAGATGACAGATCGCATATTGCGGCCAATTGCGAACTTATTTGTGCAAACAGTTGAAAGTGAATGAAAAAAGAAAACATAATTACGATTTTCTGTGTGCCATTACAAAGACACGCTTGCAACATTAGACCACAATTATTAAGATCACCGAGAGATACGATTATAGATACCATTTCGAAGTGCCTACTTGAGCACATTTTGAAACTATGGCAAACGCCCAAATGTCCAAATCTACATGATTCAAATGGGGAGAAGGGAATGATTAATCCACTAACAAATTGTCGTTATGGATGATGAGTGAGCCTTATCGTAACTTGTTAACGGGTAGTAATCAGCTCCAGAAAAGCTATACAGTGTCACTAAACAAATGAAACCATCGCGCTCATTATAAAATCACATCGAAATCCTCGACTCGTCACAAGCCCGCACGAGTGATTATCTACCGAGCCGATCACCAAATCGCGAAAGAGAAGTTAATAAAAAAACAAAGGGATGCAGAAGCTGGGGAGGGCGTACTCTCGCGGCCAGTGTGGAGCGGCGGAAGCCCCGGCGGGATGGGCATGGTGCGGCGATCATGGTCCCTGTGCGACAGAGGGGGCTCGTCCTCCTCTCCATCCGTGTGGTCGTAGTCGCTGTCGGTGAGGAGGCGACTGCGGCGGCGGGTGTCGCGGTCGATGGAGCGGGCGAAGCGGAGGAGCTGGTCGAGGGTCTTGCGGTGCATGTAGTAGGCAGAGGCGGCGGCGAAGGAGGCGCCGACGAGCGCCGCGACGGCGAGGTGAAGCGTGTAGGAGGAGGACTCCATCGCGCCGCCGCCGCCGCCGCCGCTGGGGTTTGGGCTTCTCTGTTTTGGGGGTGTGATAAGCGGCGGCGCCGAATGCAAATGGAGACGGCAACCGGCGAGTGCGCTTTATACCTCGGGAACTGACTGCCAGGTGGGCCCTCTTCTTTCTACACCGCGAACATTCCCATGGGCATCTTTGGAATATATCAATCATCTTTCTCCAGTTTTCCTCTTTCCTTTCTATTTGATTTATCTATGCATAGGTTTTAAAAAAAGATTTATTTATGCATAGATTGATCTACAAATTCAGTTAGCTACGTGTAAAATAAATTTTTTGAATGAGGCGCCATTTGTTCACACTACTCAAGTATCATTCGCTCTGATCCAATGTTTAAATCACTCGGATAGAACCTCAATAATATATTACCCCCTCCATTCTATTTTTGTTGTCGTCAGCTAGTTTACAAGTTGAGATAGCCGATAACAATAATATTAGAACAGAGGAGTAAAGGATTTATAGGCTTGGATATTCGCAAAAAAGAAAAAATGGTTGGATATGGAGCACTACGCTGAAGTTACTATTCACTTTATTTATTTAACTGCCCCATGTTTTAAGAAAAAATATAATTATTAAACTAGTTGCCAATACAATGCCACAATGGAAGATACTGCACGGCATCACGCGTAAGAAGTTTTAAGGGTACAAGAAAGATGCAGTGCAGAAACTAGCCACACTCAGACGCATCAATTCGGGGTGGTGGAAGACAATTACACAACTGAGAGCTGTATGTTTGTGTTTTGGGATGCCAAGAGATGCTTGGCTACTCGAAGCTTAATTCGGAAACTTTAATTTGGGATGTCAAAAGAGCTTGCTTTTTCTTGTCCAGTTGTCGTGACCCAAGCAACTAACCTAGGCGAAGTGAGACATGGCGATAACCGAAAACACGACATGTGTATTGTGCGATTAATTGGCTCAGACATGACCAACTTTAGGTACCCGGGAAGATATGCTATTCAGCTGAATTGCATTATTATTTTTCATTCAGATATTCTGTTTAAGAGCATCGCTTTGCCTATTGTAGCTACCCAGTTGATCAAACTACTTGTAATGGTTATTGAAATATTGAACTCGCCTTTTTTGAACGAGAACAAGATACTCAGTTGCGACTCGTGGGCCAAAACACCCAAGGACAGAATTTTAGGGTAAAATGTACATGGCAAATTAAAAGAAAGTGCGAACTGATAACCCTTGTTTGGATGATGTTAAATTGAAGATATTATACAAGTGCAACATCAACAGTGCTAGCTGATCGTCCTATCAGCTCATCTGTGCTAGGAAACGCAGCCACCTTTTTTACATGGAAACATTTCAATAACTTTTAACAAGTGCAACATCAACAGTGCTAGCTGATCGTCCTATCAGCTCATCTGTGCTAGGAAACGCAGCCACCTTTTTTACATGGAAACATTTCAATAACTTTTAACGTTGGATCCGTCCTAGCCATGACGTGTTGATAATGATGAGATGTATCATTGCTAATAGCCACATTCGCAGAGATTAGATAAATATATATAAAAGGTAAACCATGATCCTGTTGCACATCAACATGCCGACCACGCGTGGAGTTTCTTACTGTTTGAGATCCTCTTCGATTTCGAATATCTCTAACCTCTTCACATTATTGACGTCTCCATCAAACAAGGCAAATTAAGCAACAACTCAATGGAAGAATGCTCAAAGAATAATGAACAGAGACATCATTACAGAACACGAAGGTCAGGAACAAGAATTACCGTGAGATGGAAATGACAAGAAAAACAAAGTTACTATTTCAAAGCAATACTGTATCTCTTCCACAAGGAAAAAAGAAAACATGGACGACTACCCCAGCCATTCTGGAAGTGCAGATTTGAAAACTATTGCCAACCTACAGATACCAATCGAACCCAACCAAACAACAATGAATTGTGAACCATGCCCCCACACAACCATATCTAATCTCACACCATGTAAAATGTACCAGCGACCTCAACACGGACCAAACCCACAAGGAGCACCACCCGTAATAACTACTGAAAAACACTGCCTCAAGCCAATATTTGGGAACAAATACCAACCCATACCTCCTCTTCATCTTCATACTCTACAGCTGTAAGATCAATTTATGCTGCTTTCAACAGTAAACATACATTGCCGCTGGACTATAAAGTGCAGTGCATAAAATGGCAGCACCTGAAAAGAAGTATGAAACGTCAAACACATCAGAACATGCAGCTTACAATTGACGTACTGAAAGCTTAGGTAGGTCATTACTGTGTTTGGAATTTTGGATCACCCAGCACTATCATGGAGGCTCACGATGAAATGCACATTTTCCTTGGCATGTTCAGATAAAAAATGAACACCAAAGTCTCAAGTAGGAGTTATGCACATCTCATGCCGTATTCAGGGCTTGCTGCAACTGAGCAAATGCTGCTGGATGAATCCTGCTGATGGCAGCATTGAACGCTGCATCCCCGTGGAGAGCAGCAAATGCTTTCAAGTTCTCTTGTAGCACATTCTCCAGTGATGCTTGTTTGATAGGATCTAAATCCCTTACCTGCTCAAGAGAACTATCAGAAATAGTACCCATACAAATCTGTTTCCTTAAATTGACGGTTAGGTAAAGCATGACATACTTGGCGCTTTCTCAACTCTTTGCTTGATAAGGAATAACCAGAATTATCGTTGCCAAGCCAGGAAGAGCTTGTAATATCACCACTGCAAATAATTTAATCAAGAATAACCGACAGAATATTATAGGCCTCATAGGTTTAACTGAAATTAAAGAGAGAAACTTGTATCAGAATGAAGGACCAAATGATACCTAGTGTCATCTTCAGTCTTTATTTCACGGCTTCCAATAATAACAGTAGTACAGACACTGCATAAATCACATGTTTGATTACTCCGAACTAAAAAACAAGTCAGCTTTCAGTTACATGCCCAAGAAACATCCTACCTCAAGATGTCATCAAGTTTGTCGATGACCTGAGGTACTTGCAATGTCAATATTACAGAAAGTGCCATCGCATATTCCTTCTGCTGTACAACGTTTGCATCATCTACCTGTCAAGGACATAGTGTTTGTTAAATAAAAATAGTAACACGTAAACCACTGAGCACATCCAGAATTCAAAAGTTAAGCATGTCCAAAGATAAAACAAGTCGCAAACACAGCAGGGGTTTCCCTTGCTGTATATTCCTAAAAAAAATCGCAAGGCCAATACTGAGTATTAAGTCATTCTATCACTAGACAATGGTGAGAAACACACTGAACAGAAAAGCATAGATCTGTTAACAACATGACCATAAGCACAGTTTGGAATAAATGGTTGAACCGAGAACAGCTTAGATCATATGCATGGCATATTGTAAACACATATCTAGGTTGAATTATCGGATTGAAAAAAGGGACTTTGTAACTTTCAGCCAACTGTCAATTTGATCGAAATCGGACGGTTTACAAAAAACAACTTTTTATATAGTCTATACATTAACAGATTTTTCTTCCTTCTACATATAATCCTATAAAAAAAAACTAATACACATTCTAGTACAAATCATGTGACTGAGTTTCTCAAACTTTCAGTCGACTGAAGAGGAGGAAAGATGTTGAAAAAATGTACATCATTAATCACTAAAACTATGAGAAGAGTGACGTGGGTATCTGTATTTTAATCTTTAGAGCTGCATGCCCTACGTTCAAGGTCGAAACAGATAATGCCAGAGCGTATACCTTGTCAATCCACATATCAACCAAGGAAAGAAGCAGATTATTGTTCACAGAAATCCCTGCTTGTTGGATGCTTGCGGAAAGGGAAGGCTCTGATAAGAGTTGTGCTGAGAAGTTTGTATTCATCACCAGAAGCCTAGCGAGAATTGCTCCTGAGGATACACGGACAGTCGTCCTAGAAGGGTTCTGCCCATCATCTTGACTCAGCGATATGAAGATAAGTTTCTAGAAGGTTTCATTGATGAACAAATCAGATCTTCCAAAATGAAAAAAAAAAAAACAATGCAGTCGAACAAAGAGTTATTCGAGCACTTTAGACCCCAAAAGAAATCCTAAAAGTACCTGAAGAGCACCGGATATCAGTGGTGGAGCTTCGATAGGAAAGAGCTGCACCCAGAAGCTCTGATTAGATCACAACAAACAAAGAAAAGCAATGAACTAATAATAAAGTGATAGCTCCGGGCAATTCAATTACAGGACATTATGGACTGACAGGCTAATTTTAACTGAGCATGAATGCATCCACAGAGCACGATCCCTAAACCCTACCACCACATGTTCAGGCCTGACACTTTTTTTGTTTTTTCTACCCTGTAATAGAACCTTAAACAACCTAGGAGTACTAGGTGGCATTGTAAACAAGAAGAAATATGTATCCAAATTCAAATCGAAGAGGATACGAACTTGGGTTGTCCAGATCAACATCCACACCCTCAACCGAGCTAGGCTCAGTTCCTCACAGCAGTACGTAAGTCGTAAGACACAAAAGATTCACATTAAGCAACATCAGCAACATTTTTCGGGAATGTCTGTTGCTTAACAAGGTAGAAAATACAATAACCTGAACAAGAAGATCAACGATAGGAAGAGCAGTGAGAAGTCCTTTGTCATTAACATTTCCAAGAATAGTATCAATGATTTTTGCTAGACTTGCACCGTGGCTTTTCAAAAATTCTTGTCCACCAAAAATTGTGTAATCCTCAATTATTTTTATTGTGGCCTGCAAAACAATTAAATAGAATCAAAACTCACAAAATATCCAAATCTGGAGATATTGCATGCAATAGAACACATTTTAAAACTGCATCATGCTGGAGATAAAAATAAGGCACATACAACCTGGATAGGTTTTTTGCTTCCAGAATACTAACAGCAGAAACAGCAACAGTAACAGCATCAAAGTGGTACTACCAAATTAATTACACTGGCATAGTTCAAATAAATAAACATAACATGACAGAAACCAACAACCGCTTTGTTGATTAGTATAATGGTAATTGGCAGTAACTGATCTATAGTGGTGAGTTTACTATTAATAACAGAGGTAAGAATTGATTAAAATAATTCAGATCTTTCATGCTCCAGCAAGTAGTGTGAGTACATCACTGATTACCCTAAAAATAGTAGAGACTGGAATCACAAAACTCAAATAATGCAATGCACATATGCAGTAAAACGATACAATTCTTCTTAATATAATGGTACACAGCTCTCCTGAGTGTTCAAGAAAAAAAGAGGATACAACTATTATGGAGAAATAGATGCATATGTACTTTGTGGTTTTATGTTCTTCATGATAAGATAATATTTTTTAAAATACTAATCTTATTCTCAAAGAACAAAACAAAGTTCCCTTATTGTTTACAGGTAGGTGTCCTAACCTCCAGATAGTCAAAGCTTCTATTCACGATGCCCACGAGATAAGGGAACAAATCCAGGAGTTGAGGTACAACGGTAGGGGCATTTGAAAGGGTTGCTTCCCATAACTGCAGTGAGATGCTCAGTGTTAGAGATTTTGTGCATGCATCTGTGGAACATGTACCTGTTGGGTTGTCTGAGAATCACTTACCAAAACACTGTCCTCGAGAAGATTAAGAGCATCAGGGCTGTCAATATTGATGCCACTTTGGAGAATAGGAATAAGCATGGGGTAAGAAAGAGGTGACTGGAATCCAAGTGAAGAAACAAAAGTTTTAAGTGCTGTTAGCAACTGAATCTGTAGCAAGCTTTCACCCACAGATTCATCCCATATCTGAAGAAAAAAAACTGATTAGCTTGAGGCAGAAGGAAAATCATCAACGTTATTCTATATTGAACTTATAAGCTCCGTCACTGGAGGTACTGAGCCTAGCTAAGTTAGTTCAAAGTGTGGATGTACATTAGACCACCCAAGTTGGAGTCCTTTTTGAATCAAATTTAGGTGCCTATTTCAGTATTTCTTCTTATTTACAATGCCACATAAGTCCTCCTAATTTTGTCCAGATTTTGTACCAATGTCTATATTTTATCAAAACAGCATCTCCATAATTTTGATACTGGGGTGTTATTATTGGTGTGAAAAACAACTAACCAGTTGTTCCCAATGCCATATAGACAGTGTAGAGGAAAAATAAAATATGATGGGAACACGATAATATTGATACATTTGGATGACAGTCAGCAACAGAAGTTGAAACTGTAAAGCATAATACAACAAAAGTGTATTTCCTCAAAAGACCACATTTTATGTATCTTTTAATGTACGGACATACCTTCTGGAAAAATTGAGATAACTGACTTGCAAATGGAATAACCTTGTCTCCCGCATGTTCAAGAAGAACCGAAATAAAATTCAACACTTGCACCTACAAAAAAGAGATAAAATTAGGGAGGGGGGCTCAGAGTTTGTTCAGGTGATCGTAAAAATGTTGGTGTGAAACAAGCACTTGTTATAAACTAAGGACTGCCACTTAATTAATCTATTGTTTCTTGAATAACTTCTACTGGGCATGGTATTGATTTAATAGCATAATGAAGTTCAAATGGGCACAGGAACTCTTGTTCAGAAATAAAAAAAGATGACGGAGAAAAAGAAATGCACTGTCAACATACATACCTTTGAATCAAATTCTTGAACATCTTCTATCAACTTGAAAGACATTGTCCAGCATGTAGGAAGACACTCAAACAAATCTAGTTCAGAAAAACTAGATTCTTGAAAAAGATAACAAAGAGAAGAGCATGCTGCCAGCTGAAAGTTGAACAAAATGAACAAATAACTCAATCAAATAGTTGTACAGAACAAGTATACACACTTATCGCCAAGGAATTGTAAAGGTGGAACATACCCTAACAGCGATGTCATTATCCTGCAGAAGTCCGACCAAAGCATGGTAGACCAATTTCCTAGTATCACCCTTGATCTACAGAGAAACAAATATTACAACTTACTACATAGCAAGTCTACAAGCTGTGGATTTGCTGGGAAAAAAATGTTACAGAAAATGAACCTCAGAAATCCATTGACCAAGTAACAATGCTATTTTTCTACGGATAATGCGCATATTCGGGTGGTAATTTGAAACTTCAATAGATAGAGATCCGTGAAACCTGTAGAAAAGAGAGAACCCAAATGAAATACAGTGAATTAGAATCCGTTATGACCACTGGTTTTCAAAATCTTTTGGTCACTGCCTCCTAATAACATAAGATAACATACTAACATTGGCAAACAGCTGTACAGAGACGAAATTTATTCACAAAGTTACTTATGGAACTACAAAGGTCAACAGTAAGCTGGTCTCAAACTTACCATTCATTGAAGCTTAGGTAGTTTGAGAGTTCATAATAAACGTGCCCAGCAGCTGTATAAGAAGCATCCTTTAAAAGCATTCCAGCTGTAATATCTGTTTCTAGTGGCGGAGAAACAGCCATGGCTTCACGAAGGACAGAAACAACAACAGGAGCAAGTAGCTGACACGACACATGATTATATCAGTATCACATGATTATAGGCCCAAGAAATATTTTTAAATTTACACACCTCTCGGTACTTCTCAAAGATAATAATGAAGAGGGCTTCAGCACACGGCCGTTTTTTCTCATTCCACTGAACCAAATTCTGTTCATGGTGAAAGGACTCTGGGTTTTCTGACCACTCTTCCAAATCTTTTGCAGTGTAAATGAAGTATCTGCAAAGGAATCATGACTTCCTGAGTACTAGAAAGAAACAAAAATCCTAAAGAAAATAAAGAAACCACAGCTAGAAGTGAGAAGAATCATCAAATTTCAGTAAGGCACGTGCATAAATGTAATGTGAATACCCCAAAATCTACAGAATGTAGACCCTTGTGCATAACCTCTACCACTGGTATTATACTATGGACAGATTCAGAAAAGCATTATGCTTTGGTGCAGTAACAAAATGCACCGAACAGCAAATACCACTACACTGCTGTCTCAACTGCTCATCCAACAGCAACACATACATTTCTTAGTCAACGAAGAGAAGTCACGTTTTTGTGTCATTTAGATGGATCAATATACATTACCTCCTAATTAAAATGTTGCACAGCAACACAACTCGGTCACCAGGCAAAACAGCCTTCAGCATGTCATTAGCCACAGCGGCAAAGTTTTTCTTCCTTTGCTCCAAACTTAAAGGTTGTGTATTCTCATTGATCACACGACCTGTGGGACTTGGTCTGTATTCTTTGCATTCCAGTACTGATTTAACCAGAACCATGCTTTGTATAAGAAACTCCTCAAAAGATGTTCCAGCCTGCTCAGAATTTGTAATCATATTCAGACAGAAGTCAACTGTAGCTGGAAGCACAGTTTCGTGGATGAAAGAATATGGATGTCTGCCTTGTAAAGTAACAAGGACTTTCATCAACTTGGTGCATGCTCTTTTTGTGAAGTCCCAGAGTTTAGCTTGTTTGTCTCTAAAGGAATCATCTGTAAAGAAAAACAACAACAACATACAATTTATTTGTGTGATCCGGGCACGAGATTAATGGGGACATGTGTACACAAGAAACTACAGTATTAGTCTTAAATTTCAGAAGGGATGGTACAATAACAGTTCTTTCTAGTAGATTAAATGGCCAGGTCAACCAACAGGGCAAGGAAAAAAATATCCTGTGATGGACAATAATTCAGTCCATTTGGTAAGTTCAAAGCAAAGCCGAAGCAATTTCTGGGTATTAGGATTAATACTCAAGTTATGAAGGAAAAAAAGGGACATGACAGAAGAGATTACAAGTAAAACATGTATCTTACAATGTGGAAGAAGGGATTTGATGGCAGTCAAAACAGTTGGACAAACTTCCCTGACCTGCCAGACTTCCTACAAAGCACAACAGCTAGTTGCAGATATTCAGTTTATGAACATTTAATATAGCAGAACCACAAGCAAAAGAGATTATACCCCTACCTGTGCAGTTCTTGAGTCACTAGCATAACCTGAAAAGATTAGCTGTCGAACGATCTTTAAGCAGAGCAACCACCGGTCGCATATCAAAATGAGGTCATTTGATTGTTCCAAAATGGTATCAATGTCATTCCGCTGAGAGAGCATAGAAAGGTTTTGTAATATAGTCTGCACATCACTCTTCCAAAGGTTCCAGGTATACTCAAACAAGTGGCTAGTGATCTGCACAGAATACGATGTGTAAGAACATTTTGCTCAGTTTGCAAAGAGTATCCCTAAATCATACCTCGTTACAGTGAACAGAATTAGCAAAATGCAAGCTATTAGAACCCACGTTGTTATAAAATAGTAACAGTGAATGCTACAAAGGTATGGCTGATACATTTCTTGATCAGCTCAAGAACAAGTTGAAAATAATAAAAGGCTCACATTGTAACCATTCATCTGATTATCCCATGCTTTTTCTTAATTTGAATAAGGAAAAGAAGATTTAATATGAACTATTGCATAGTGTCTCATGCATCCTGGAAAATTAGAACAACCAATTATGAAGCGGGAGCGCAGGAGGGGGGGGGGGGGGGGGGGGGGGGTGGAAGGGGGTCGAGAGACAAAGCACAAGCGTATATGAGCAGTGATACATAACGATAAATGGCTTCAATCAAATGAAAGTACCTCAGCATAATTCTTCTGATCCACAGTGAGCCGTTTAGTTGACAACTCCTTTAAAGTTCGAAACAGAACCATAAACACACGATGTGAAGCAAGGACATCAGCAGACTGCAGTTGCTGTGCCAATACAGAGAAAATATCTGGCCTGGATGACATGATGAGAGTAATCATTGTAGACTTGAAGTGAAATTCAACTCATGCACAAGATAATTGATGATAGTTGTGCCGTAAATACATACCACTCTTTTGGGTAATCCAAGCGTGCAAGCTTGGAGATTAGCACCGCTAGCTGCAGCGCGATCTATATTGCAATGGTTATGAAGGAAGCCCACATCAATACACATAATATGATTTTTACCATCATATGACAGGACCTGAATGCAATATATTTAGCACACACCTGGCTGTTCTCCTCACGTATATTTAGCAAGAGATTTTTCCGAAGGTGGTCCTTCTCCTCATTGCTAATTCCACTACAGAAACAATACAAATTTCAGTCCTAAGCAACTAAAGCTGGTTAGTACGTAATCGGAGAGTTGTGCTATGGATACTATCCAACACGAGATTGCCAAAATGTAAGGTTGAGCGATGAGCAGCAAGTTCATTTCAGAAGCAGAGTTTGGACTGACAACAAATCTATAGAAAACAAGTGGCTACTGTTCATGAGTTTAAGTCAGTATTGATGGTGACTCGTTAGTATTGACGGTGACTCTAACTACAGGGTGTCAAAACATTTAGCAACGTTATACTGGATGTGGCAGGACAAAGGAATAACAACAAGAAAATCCAGTAAAGCATTCAGAACAGGGGAAACACTCTTCGCAACAACAAAATATCCCGCACCCAATATCACCACTATATCTCATGCGAAGGTTACAAAATCACTAAAGCATTGCGTGAGGATTAATGGTTAGAGTTGAAGGGCCTCACTAAGAATCGCGGCGCTGCCGCCAGTAGCGGTTGATACTGTTTTTGAAGTACACAGTGGCAAGCAGGCGTACGTCCTCGCGGCACGCCAATCCCCTCGCCGAGATGATCTCCTGCCGAGCAGAGAACCAGCAAATTAGCTCCTGTCCCTCAGAGTTACTCCATGGATCGGACACGTGGGGCTTGGACTAGGCGGAAATGGGTGGGGGCAGGGAAGGGAATCCCTAGAACCCGGGCGAGAGGCGGAATGGCTTACCAGGAGGCAGGAGCAGAAGCCCGGGCGGGTCTCGCACTGCGCGAGAGCAGCCTCCGCAGGCCGTCGCGCCGCCTCGTCGGCGCTGAGCGAGTTGACGAGGACGGCGTACATGGTCGGCACATCGCCGGCAGAGAGCGCCATCTTGCACGCACCCCACGGAGAAGGGGGCCGCCAGGGCGGGATGCGCGGGCGGGGGCAAAGACGGCGGCGGCGGCGGCGGCGGGGGTGGGATGATCGGAGATGTCGGGGACCGGAAGGGAACTTGTGTGGGACGAAAAAAAATAATGAACGGGAAATTTCCAAAAGAGATGGCCAAATGGTTATATTTCCTCGTCTTTTTAAGGAGAAAAAAAAAGAGAAATTCTTTTTTAAACAAAACAAAAGGAGAGGGAACAAGAGGCAAAATCAACGCACCATTTTCATGGTTTGCCCTACTAAACTAGGAGTGTGGAATTGTATAAATATTTTCCTTTTTTTGCAAAACCTTTGTTATTGTTAATGTGACTATCTATAGTTTGCCTTATATTCTGCCGGTTTTGTGGCTCATTTTGCACAACACGGTTACACTTGAAATGTAACCGACTTCGAGTTTCTTTCATGAGTACCAAAATTTTGTATGTGGGATGTGCATTCTTTGCCCTCTTATGCTTTAGAGAAGAGAATAAATTGTATATATTGCCCCTAAAAGAAATATATATAAAATAAATGAACATACGACCCTTGTTACACTCTCATCCACAGGGATACTATAGTGATTATCCCTCCAGCTTTGATAACATAGGTAGTTCATGCTTGTTTGGTTAACCAATGACTAACTTCATCTTTTACATAATATTAACAGAGTCAACAACCCGGTGTCACCAAAGTGGCTGTAGTTTAGTGGTGAGAATTCCACGTTGTGGCCGTGGAGACCTGGGCTCGAATCCCAGCAGCCACAGTTTAATTTTTATTTTTTCATTACTTTTATTTACTGAGCGATGCATTGTTTTTGTTTATGTTTATGTTGAGCCCACAAGGCTACTGTTGGGCCAAATGTCGAAATCACAGTTGGGCAAGTATTATTTTGTTTTTTATTTCATTCAGTTTTTTTGATAGAAAACGGAGCGTTGTATTTGAATGAATGCCATCAGGATTTTTGGTATCTCTGCACGGGTTCTTTGTATTGTTTTCCGATGAGCTATCATCAGATTGGTTCCTCTCATATGTATTCGGTAAAAAAAAAAAAGATGAATGAAAGATGGAGCTCAAAAGAAATGTGACATGAAATTCAAGAAGAGCACTTGTTCCAAGATGTAGCATAATAACCAGTGTATGTAGTTCCATGCATGGATAAATTAATGATGAATAATGTTGAGTGACTGAAACAAGTAATTAAGACGTTCTAGTCTATTTTATTGGTTTTCGTTGCCCTCGATGGATTTGTTGGGCGTGCTAGCTACTGTGGATTGGGCGGCCTTGAGTTAGCGGCGCAGACCCTGGAACCCCACTCGAGCAGCTCCTTGCTGGTGTCGTCCTTGTGTGCGATCACCTCGATGAAGCAGAGGCAGTCCTTGTTGTGTCCGGTGGCCGTGTGGACTGCCTCGGTGAGCTCCTCCTCGCAGGTGACCTTGGTGGTCCAGCAGTTTCCGTCGCCGTTGTGGATGGCGTCGATGAGGGCCGTGTAGTTCCAGTTCTTGATGACGTTGTATAGGCCGTCGTGGATCTCCACCTCGATGGTGTATCCGCCATTGTTGATGAGGAAGATGATGCTCTTCTGGTCGCAGCGGAGCATGGTGGAAACGTCCTGAGCCGTCACCTGCTCCACCAATTGATGATTCATGTACATACGTTGTCAGAAAAGCTCTCTCGATCGCTCAGTATACAAGAAAATAAAAAACAACAAGAAGAAGAATAATGCATGGGAGGACCTGGAAGCTTCCGTCTCCGATGCATGCGATGACCCTCTTGTTTGTGGCCGCCTGTGCGTATCCTAGCAGCGCCCCGACGGACCATCCGATGGAGCCGTACTGCATCTGGAACTCGTACCTGCAACAATCAGTAGGTGTTGCTGTCTTTGATTTGATGATAAGCAAAGCACAGTGGAGGAGGAATGATCTATGGAGAGAGAGAAGGATTTAAGTAGAGACCCGCATCCTTGTGGCAGCTTGAGCTTCTGGCAGTTGAACCACGAGTCTCCCGTTTCTGCGATGACCGCGCTGTCTCCGGTGAGCATCTTCTGTATGTGCTTGAATAGGACGTTGACGCGCAGCGGCTCCCCAGGCTGGCTCTCCGGCGGCTGCCCCTCCGGCACGAAGATCCTCCTGTAGTTTTCGTAGGCGGTGGTGTTTGTGTTGTTACGGAGCCGGCCAGCGCGGCGAGGAAATCCTTCATCATGACGCAGCCGAAGGTGGGGCCGTTGCCGACGGTGACGCGGTCGGGCTGCACGATCACCGCCTTATCCTTTTTAAGAAGAAACGAGTAGCCGACGGAGCTGTAGTCGTTGAAGATGGGGCCCGCGAAGAGGTATGCGTCGGCGGACTCCACGATCTCGGCGCAGAAGGCGGTGCTGACGGCGCCCCAGTAGGTTCCGATGAAGCGCGGCAGCGTCTCCGGCACCAAACCCTTGGCCGACGGCATGGTGGCCACCGCGTACCCGCTCGCCTCCGCCAGATCCACCATCACCGGCAGCCTCAAGACCAAGCTGGGAGAAGTCGGGGAGGCCGATGGTGTGGTGGAGGATGCGGTTGGTGCCGTAGTCGTTGGAGTTGGGACCGCCCACGATGCAGATCACGGGGAGGTTCTCGCTGTAGGCGCCGGCGATGGCGTTCAGGACGCTCAGACCGCCGACGGTGAAGGTCACGGCGCAGGCGCCCACGCCCTTCGCCCGGGCGTACCCGTCGGCGGCGTACCCGGCGTTGAGCTCGTTGCAGCATCCGATGAAACGGAGGCCGGGCTCCGCGATCAGGTGGTCCAGGAGCGTCAGGTTGAAGTCGCCGGGCACGCCGAACACGTCGCTCACGCCAACCTGAACCAGACGACGCGCAATGTGACCGCCCAGCGTCGCGTCGCCATTGTTGGAGACAGACGACGACATCATCGGGCAGCCCACCATTGATGCCGGGCACCCCACAGCTCCGTTGCCCGCCACACGGTGACCGTCCACGGACCCAACGCTCGTCTCCATTATGTTATGCGGCCTCCACGAGGATGGATGGATGGAGGAGGATTTGCTTTCAGGATGGTTGGCTGCCTTGCCTCCATCTTTCTTCTTCGCTATTTATTTATACTCCGGGACCCTTCCTCCTCCTAGATTCACGACCCAGACTTGTTTTCCAAGCACCTTCATCACCTTATTATTGTTTTTTTTTTTTTGTTACCAGAGAAAAGAAACAAATACCGTGATTTTTTGTTTGTTTGGAGAACAAGCCAAATTAACCATCAATCAATTCACGTCTTAATTTACACCACCCAAATCAATCAAATCAATTGCAGATTCATAAAACTCCGCTCGCCCAGCCATAACAACATTCATCAGCTCCTGACAATCTAGATTCAAGCCGGTGCACGATCATCTTCGTCGTTCATGACCATACAACTTGAGGAAACAAGTATATTTCTGGTTTGGACAACAACTCAAACTATCAATCAATCAATTACAGATTTCTGTATCCAGATGAATGTAAGGCGTACTACATGTTTTTTTTAAAAAAAAATGGAAATCGTTTTAGGCGTGTGATGAGATGAGAATAACCTGGCCTCCGTTCGCCAACACACCCGGCCATAACAACAATGATAATCAGCTCACATGCTGCCATGTAGGTGCACCATCATGTTTATTTCTTAAACTGTAACCTTGCATTCGCATTTTGCGCCGGGCAGGGCTCAGGGCAAAACAAATAGCTTCGGATCGCTAGACGTGCAAGAAACAGCCAAAACTTCCCAATTCAATTCAAAAAAAAAAATGATCAGTTGTCTGTTGATCAACTGTAACTAATGTATTGCTTTATCCAACTATCAGATTAGACTCATAGCATACCTCCACTTAGTTGTCATGCCTAAGAACTAGAAGAGCAACACATCACAATGAATAATTCTGTCATTTAAGATATCACGATAAGCTATCAACACCAGTAACATAAATTGGTGATTCTGACACTAGAGCAAACTAAGAGATTTTTCAGTGGCAGGCCTCAACAATGCAGTAATCTATTGTTTCTTTTTTTCCTCCTCAGAGCAGACTAGCTAATTCCGAAAGTAAACGGAGACACGAGGAATATCGACGTCTTTCTCCTCATCATCCTCACAGGCTACCACGATATCTATATGCCTCCTGTACTCTGGAATCTCCACCTTCGCGACTTCTCTGGCGACATCAGCAACCTTCTTCTGCAGTCGTTCCTTATGCCTTGCGAACATGCTGTTATACAGTAGACATGTGCCACAGGAAATGCTGTAAGCGCTCAGGCCCTTGTCACTGAACCACTGCAGGAGTTCCGCAATAGTGAGATTGCCCTTGATAGACCATCGGTCCCACACAGTCCATTTCAGGTCTTGATGCTTCATCACCTTGGCTGGAACTGGCTCAGCCATTGAGAACAGTGGTAGAGCTAGGTTGGCAAACGTGTTGCGGTAGTCTTCAATGGGATGCTGCCCAGCAATAACCTTGTATAGCTCAAGGCACACAAGACCAGTGGCCATGGCTGTTGAAGTAGCAATAGCCGGGATGATTCTTCCAGCGATGAACTTAGCCTTCAACTTGTCAACCTCCGGAATGCTATAGTTTCTTGCACGCATGTTTGCAAATCCAGATATCAAATCCATGTGAAAATTGGTGTCATCGTCCTGTAAAGACAAAGTGAATGTAAGACCACCAACTCCATGGACACAGTTTGAAGGTCCAATCCAGTTTATCTCATAAGAGTCTTGAACTGGGAAGATAATAAAAAGACAGATGATCATAGGAAAACATATAAATTATAAGTTTTGTTGGGGAAGCATTAAGTAAAGCACACATGGAGAAGGGAAAAAATAAGAACTCTTGTAGATCATTCCTCAAACATGAAGAAATATGATAGCATAAAAATCTGGAGAAAAGAAATGGAATATCTGAAATCTAAGCTAGCAAAAAGTATGTAGTTGGAACACAAACCTTCTCAAACTGGATAGGCTTCATTTGGAATCCTGGAGGCAGGTTCTTGGCATGTTCTTCCAACTTGGACAGAAGATCATTGATAACAGAGGCATCATCAACTGAGGCGCTAGAAAGGTTGGTAGCCTTCTCATCTGTCACAATATTCACCCCTTTCTTTGGCTCAAATTTAGGAACTGCAACCTTATTGACTGCATCAGCCAGCTTACTTGTGTTCTTTGCCCAGTCAGGTATAGCAATTCCAAAAGACTCTGCTCTCAGTATTGAAGCAGACATAACGAAATGAATGTGTGATGAATCAGTGGCCAAGAATTGCAGAGGACGAGGATAGCGCTTTGGGGCCGACCAGAAAGGAGCACCAGTGCTAGTAGCAGCATCTTCAGGAAATGTGAACGTGAGCTGCTTCACACGGTTTGAAAAATAATCCTCGAATCTGCCAAAA
Source organism: Eleusine coracana subsp. coracana (assembly GCA_032690845.1). Taxonomy (NCBI): domain Eukaryota; kingdom Viridiplantae; phylum Streptophyta; class Magnoliopsida; order Poales; family Poaceae; genus Eleusine; species Eleusine coracana. The sequence goes on along the minus strand of CM064430.1, from coordinate 58,770,235 downwards.
TTGAAAGGAAAATTAGTTAATATATTGCACTGAAAAATGGAGTCACATATGTGTGTTTCAAGGGGAAAAAAAACAAATATGTCAAAGTACAACACCAAAAGTAATCAAGTGCACATGACATTGGTTACTATACTACTGGTGCAAGGGCTAAATTCGATATTCCATTTTATGATTCATTGGACTAATATCCCTTGTTTGTCTAATTCTAAAGACAGGAAAAGGTAGTGACAGGTATCATGTAGATAGGAATACAACAAATTAAATAATTAGTGATGATAAAATGGTGAGGCGAACATACTTCAGTCTGGCCCAAGTTATGCAATCCTCAAAGGTGTCGCAACGCTCCTTGCCAAGACATTCAGAGACACGTTCAAGCAATTCTCTTGCCTGGGCATCACCTGCCTTTCTCATAGCGGCAGCATATTTACCAGGATCAGACAGAAAAGAATTCACTTCATTTGGTGTTTTCTCTAGCAAGCCCTCAAACTCAGAGCGAGCCCATGTCAAGCAATGATCGATATTGTGTGGAAAAGAATGGACTGTGCACATTGGTGCCTGCTTCTCAGGTGGGTCTCTTGAAGCACCATAATTTTCAGTAAGGTGAGGAATCACCATTTGAGTGTTGCACTTTGCACCCAATGTTCCTGACTCCAGTAGTGGCTTCTGGAAGTACAAGCACCTCATGTCCATATACATCCTAGCAGTAACATTGTCAAGTGCATTAATGACAACATCAAGGCCCTCCCAAAATGTGTCATGGAACACGTTCTCAGTTACTGGACAGGCACGGTTCTGAAGAGCATCAATACTGAGGTTGGGGTTGATAGCACTGGCGGCTGCAGCAGCAACAGTGGACTTTGCCTGTCCAATATTCCAGTCACGGAACAGAAACTGGCGGCTCAAATTGCTTTTCTCAATGACATCATCATCTGTTATGGTTAGCTTTCCTTTGCTGTCACAAGACACTCCCATCAGTGCAAGATTCTTCAAGAATTCACACCCAAGAGCGCCAGAACCCACAATGAATATGTTTGCATCTTGCAGTTTCTTCTGAAGCTTGGAACCAAATACAGAAATTTGAGCATCATAGCGGCTGTTTGATGGCTTCAAGTCGCTGGGGTCCAATGGATATGTAGGGAGGGATTCAACAGAATCAAAGTAGAAGAACTGTATAACATGGAGTTGCATCAGACAAGGATCTGCGTGACAAAATGAAGAAAGGAGACATGATGAGGAACGAACCTGGTAAAGAGGATGGAACTTCCCTGAGCATGCCTTCACGACTTCTTGGCCAACAATACCACCAAACATCGCAGCCATAGGGTTCAATACAGCTCGAGAACCACTTGCAAAATGTCGGAGCAACTTTTCATCAAGACTTTCGAGTTTGGAATCAACGGAGGCTTCATTGATATCAGAAGCTAATTTCAGGAAAATTTGAGCATCTTGCTCACAACCAGCGGCAGGGTAGCGTCCATGCTCTTCCTTGAATCTGTCCAGAGCTTGAAATGCTAGGTGAAGCAGAGGGGAACGTTCAAACTTTGAAAAGTCGCTCAGAAGGAAATCTCCAGGATCTTTCATAGCATCTCTTAGCGGCTTGAAACGCAAAACCTTTGGTTCCTTCACCTGTGTAACTATACCACCTCTTGTATAAATGCTGTAGCTGCTTGTGTCCTCCTCGATGGTAAATGAGAATGGTCTTGCATTTATGACCTTCCTTGGTTTTCCATCATTCAATTCTGACATACCCTGGACCTCAGAGAAAACAACAAGATCACCATCCTGAAACTCAAGCCGTTCATCGTCAATGCAGGATACCATTGCAGGGCTGTCATTGGTGATAGATGCAATAATACCAGTATGCGGGTCTTCACCATCAACATCAAGAACAGTAAACTGAGGTCCGAAATCACAAAAGACGGTACCGAAGAGGCCACAAATTTCAGCCTTGATAAATGAGATGGGAGGCTGGTGGCTGTGACAGTAGTCATCGAATTCATAAGCCTTGTCCAGACTTATATCGGTGAAGACAACAGCCTGTGCCATGAAATATGCTGTGCATTAGTCATTAGGTGGTGATATTAAAGAGATTAGAAGGGTAATCTTTGAGCACGCAACACATAAGGTCAGGTCTTCGCAGTCAAGCATAAATAACCAGCAATTGCAACAAAATGACAACAGATGAATGAAGATGGTAGTACAGAGGAGATTAGAGACATACCTGAAACCTAGACAAGTGGTCTTTTGTCAGCTCCTCTGTTAGAGCAGAGACGAGAACAGCATTGTTGAGGTCTTGCAGCTTGGATACACAAGCAAGTGCCCTGTTGTTGCCAATATCTTGCTCCGAGAGAAAGAAATTGCTAGACAAGTCCCACGTCTCGACATTTTTGACATCATGTAAAGTGACAGATTTAACTCCAGCAAGAGCAAGATTCTTTGCTGCAAAATAACAAGAGGTTGGCTGTTCAGTTTCAATGTGACTGATTCTGCAGTTTTGCTTTGTTTTGTTTTTAATTAGACTGATATAAAAGGAACCGCCACCGGTATGTAATTTTGGCTTTGAGGGTGAACAGGTAAACTAAAAGCAAGGCAAAAAAAAAATGGTAAATGAGTTGGAATTTTAGCAGGGGAGGAAGTTGGTGTGCATTTGTAAATTGCAATCAGGATTGAGGCATTGCAGTTGCAGAAATAGAAAATGGGTGGTGACTAGGACAGGACAAACCAATCTCGGCGCCTAGGCCGTTGAGTCCAGAGACGAGGACGTCGGATGCGAAGAGGCGGCGCATGGTCTCCCTTCCGTAGACGGCGAGCTGCCTGCTGTGGAGGTCCTCGTCAATCTCCGGCGGCGCCCCATTTCGGTCGGGTTTGATCCTCTTGGGTTGGGCTTGGGCGGCCGATTCGTCCTGGTCGGCGGGCCTTTTGGACGGAAGCATGGAGAGCAAGGTCCTGCGCAGAAACCGTAAGCACCTCATCCTCCTCATTGCCCAAATTAGTGACGGCGAGGCGGCGGCGGCGGCGGTCTCCTCTTAAGTAGTAGGAATACTAGTAGGGGAGCAAGCAAGCAATGGGGAGATGCTTACCTGGGGCGGGCGGCGAGCTCGTCGGCGGGAGGAAGGAAAGGATCGATCGAAGGGAGGAGGTGCTTGGCGTGGCGGCTAGGGCTTTCCTACCTCTCTCTACTACCTTGGTGTAAGAGTAGGGGAGGCGGCGCCGCTTTGCTGCTGCTTCTCTGGTCCCGTTCGGCCTCCCCTCTCTCTTTCTCCCTCTCTCTCTCTCTCTGTCTGGGTTGAATGGTGCCTGGTATTTATACGGGCTTCCGTGGGTCCCGCGTCCAGGGCACGGCAATTGGCTGGCTGGTCCGCTGCTGTGTTTTTTTTTTTTTTTTGGATTGAAGGAGTACGTTTCCTGACCTGGTTACTACCACAGTTTCAATAAAAAAACAAAAAAACTTGGTTACTACCGTACGTTTGACAAACTTGAATACGATTTGTGTGTAACATAAATAAAGACTCTGATCAAGGATGAGGTTATTAAGGATTTGTTTGGTTAATCTCAATCCATATAAATTAGAGTGGATTGGGGTGAAAAATGAACTAAATTCCCTTCTAATTCATCTTAAACTATATGGATTGTAGTATATTGTTTAGTATTCAAACAAGTTCTAAGGATGCTCTGATGAAGAACATTACCTCCACTGCCCCACAAGATTCGTGCTGACATCGAACTCAAGTACTTCCACTTGGACGGCGTCCTCTAAGGACGCCATGAGGAAAGCTCAAGCTGCTGGAAGCAAGCATGCCCTGTCAAGATGAAGATAGTGGCCGCTCCACTCTATATTCTCACCACGCAGACGCTGGACAAGGACCAAGGGGATCTTGGTTCTCACTCATGTCGTCAAAGCTTGCAGGAGGGAGATTAAAAAGCACCACGGGAAATTGGTCCTCAGAGTACCGCTCAGAGCTGTAAGTTCACTATTATTCCTCCCACATTACGTATATTCCTTTTTTTTTCTAAAAAAACATTACGTATATTGACATGTTTGTTGTAACCTTATCAATGGAAACTCTTACATCTACGGCATGCAGTGGTTTCATTGCAATGCACAGAAATTCATTGATGTTTGTGTCGTGTGTCCAAATGGGCCAGGCCTTTCCGAGAAGGACATAGAAACGTTCAACGCAGGCCACACGAGGAAGAAATGGAAGCAGCCAAGGATGTTCTGCAAAGCACCACGGCCCACGGCGAGAAAATTTCAGGACTAGTGATTGTACTGCGGTGTTTAAGAATTTCACACCCAAAGTAGGTTCCTAATGACAGAGCACCAGTGGTCTAGTGGTAGAATAGTACCCTGCCACGGTACAGACCCGGGTTCGATTCCCGGCTGGTGCAAGCTTATCCTTTTTTTTCTTCTTCCAAAATGGACCTGCTTTTATTTTTGCTAACGAAGGATCAAGAATGATTTCAGTAGTCTTGTGCTAGGAACAAACCAGTGCAGATCATGCATGTGATAGACAAGTCTGTTAATTATGACCAAATTCCGACAAGGAATAGCTGAAGAAAGAGTGGACGGATCATGGATGCATCATCCAACGATACATAAAAATAAAATTAAGTGAGATAGAGAGCACAGGCGTCGTTTTGGTAATTCGGTATGTGGAGGTGATGGCTCAACAGTAATAAATCGCGTCAAAGCGGAGGAGGGCCTTCCCTTTTCATTTGCTTGTAACATACTCCCTTCATATTCAGTTTAGAGGGCGTCCCAGCATTTTCACAAAGGTGGACGTTCTCATGTTTCGGTAGAAGTGCAACAGAAAAACAAGGCTGTTGGGAGTCGAACTCCCAATCTCAAGTCTTGGTGGAAGCGCAGTAACCAATCAGGTGAAGCAACTTTAGTGAATAAAATGGATCTGGGACTGTATTTATTAAGGGCATACCTCTTGATTAATTGCTCCTTGGTATTGTAAATCATGCCATAAACGCTTTCTAAACTGAGTATGGAGGGAGTACATCGACTCTTTCTCCGGCAATATATAGGAAGATGGGCCAATTAAGATCCTAGTTACACATCTTGAAAATGCAACACATACGCATGGACACATGATCGATCACCATTGCTAGTCAGAGCACATCCATGACAATGATGACAACTCAAGCTTGTTCTGTTTGACAACAACAAGAGAAGGATCCAAACAGCTGATAATTAATCCTAATACGACTAACTTCAAATCTCATTCATCCCTTTCGATCGAGATCCTAATTAATGGTGTCAGTGGTGCGGCGAGAGCTTGTGTGCGGTTCGTGCGAGGGAATGGAGGTTGCACTTGACGATGGTGTCGACGAAGACGCGCGTGTCGTCGGGGGTGTTTCCCGGCGGCACGTCCACGACGTACGACTCGACGACGACGGTGGTCGTCTCCGACGCCGGGTGGACCGTGGTCACCGACCTGTAATTCCTCAACCTTGACGTGGCGGTCGTCGTCGAGGATCTCGAGGCGCTCCCGGCTGGACGCCGCCGGGATGCCTGACACCACGCGCACGTCGCGCAGGGTGCCCACGCCGCCGTCGCCGACGACCACCGCGCAGCTGCGCACGAACCTCTTGTACGCCTGCGGCTCGTCGAACCGACGCACCACCGACCACACCGCCGCCGCCGGAGCCGGCACGACCTGCACCACCGCCGAGCAGCAAGCATCATCAGCAGCAGCAGCGTCGTGCTCGTGGTGCCGCGCCACCTCCTCAGGCACCACACCGTCGTGCTCAGCGCACCTCCTCCTGCTTGTCATCATCCTCATCCTCATTCTCCTCCTCCTCCTCCTTCTTCTTCTTCGAATCAATGAATGTTGCAAGCAAGCGCACCGTATTATTTATAGGCGAGGGGGCCAATTCTTTTCAGGGATCACGCCTGCTTCTCCTGTCAGGACTGAATGCTCCTGCGTGTTGGCAAGGAAAGTGGCTTCAAATGTTAAATATTCCGCACCTTCCTTAATTAAATCGGTGTTGCGTATGGATTGTTCCAAAACAATTTACGAGCTCGTCATCTGAGAACGATGTGCACTGTATTTTACTCGTATATTTGGGATTCGAGATGTTTCTGGTAAGTACAGGAGATGTTCAGTCACTTTTTCATACGTTTGCAGTAACCTCATTCGGTAGGAACGATGTGCTCCTAAAGGAATCAGAACAACTGAACAATGGTTTTCAATACTACTCCCTCCGTTCATATTTAAATATCGTTTTAGCGTTGGACACGAAAAATAAGAAGAAATAAAAAGATGGGTGTATTGAAAACGAGAAAAAAAGAGATAGAGATAGAGATATAGTGAAAAAAGAAAATATTGTATTAGAAAAAGAGAAAGATACATTGAAAAGTGAGAATGACATGTAATTGTAGAAAAGTTGAAAAACTTAAAATGACATATAAATATGAATGCTGTTTTTGTTTCCTACTAGGCTACTACTCCGTATAATGAGGCACTCACCACCACCAGACTGAACATAAACAAGCTTTATCCAGAAACATGCACACATGGATAAGTACTAGCATCATTAGTCAAAGAATCAACATGATCGGGGCACCGGGCCGAGGCATTCAGAGGACCCCAATCCGTCTCAGACTGTGTGAAAAAAAAAAAGAGAGGCAAGTTGGTTGCCTCGGAATGGATGCCAGATTGGAACAAGTTGATCGACTTGCTCTGTGCCGCTTGGCCTGGCCAATAGCCATTGTCACTCTTGCATGTGCTTGGCTTCTCTCCACTCCACTTGGTACGGCCATCAGTCTTCCTCTCCTCTCCATTGGATTACTGCAAACGAAGCTTGATAGCACTTGTTGTTTGGACTCTGGAGGAAAATGATGAATAATCATGCTGTTCCCCAGGCAATCAGCAGTCAGGAGGACACTCTCCATTGGCAGGCAGCGTTTTTCTTTTCTTTTTTTTTTAAAGAGGAGTGGGGTGGCGGACTGCTGAGTAGTAAAGGAGTTGAATGCCCCCCATGCAAAATCATCACCTTTCCATTTCGATTCGCTATAATGAGTGCACGAAAATGCAATAGTCAGCTGCCAAATCCATGGGCTGAGCATGAGCAGGTGGACACGGACGTGGCGATGTTATAGCAAGCTAGAAACTTCCAGCGTTCCACAATCTGGCAAGTAGAGGAGACAACTAGCTAGTTGTGACTTTCTTCAAGGTTTGTTAAAAAGGAAAGAGGAATATACTACTCTTAGCACCGGACAAAGTGGCCAAATCTGCGAGCAGTGTTCCTGTAATGTTCCAATGTGCAGAGGAGTGGTTTAAAGAAGGATGCGTTCTTGACAAAATCAGCATGTTGTAGTACTAGTATTTTTTTACTCCTATTGCAGGCTGAAAAATAACATGAAAATCTTTCCAGCACACATTCTGATGAGAGCAATTCTCAGATCGCATCCTGCTGTGGGCACACAATCAGTCGAAAGCATGGCAATTTCCATGCTGCCGTTCCTCTTTCACAACAATAGAAATAGAAAAAAATCCGATGCCCACAAATAAAGTGGTCCTTGGCATCACGCAAATGATCTTTCAGATACCACTGTGCAATTCTAGAAAAATATTAGGCCAAGTAGTTACAACAGATTTGCAACCTTTTGTCTGAAAATGAATTGTAGCTCGTAATATCATCGTCAAAGTAGTAGAGTAAAATCCTCCCGAGCAAATTGTCGAACCACTTGTGTGAGTGAGCCAGGCCTAAGCAGAGAAGCAAGGAGATGCTCCCTATCTACACAGGGAGCATGAGCATGATTACTACGCTTAAGTAGTACTAGTAACAATGCTCATACCAATCAGGACATCAGACTCACTGCCATGTTTCCTTCATCTTTCTGCAGACATGTGTTATGTCCTTTTGGTTCTTCAGAACTTTGTTATCCTAAGGAGTAGTATATTTTTTCAGTCGCGTGGGACAAAAGAAGTCAACAAACTGTTGTTTCTGAGTTCCACTGGTGATAGATTTTCAGTTCCGATTATCCATCAAATATTCACCTAATGCCGAGAGTATCTTTGTGAGGACAACAGAAAATCTATGAAAACGGCAAAATCGTTTTCCTATTCTTTCGGGTGCGTCTGTAGTCTTCTTTAAAAAGGGTGCGTCTGTACTCTAAAACTTCTTAATATAATGACACACAACACTCCTACATGAAACGTGAACAAAAAAATGATTTATGAAAAATAAAATATGTCAAGGCTTATTATGAATCTTAACCATGTGTACTTTTGGGATAAAATGGTCAGATATACGATATGGTGATCTTATAGTAGCACCACAATACAAGTTTAAGCATGAAGTTTTTTCTTTAAGCGAACATGAGAAGGCTTATAGGACATTAGAATGACGCAGGACCTACAAACACGCATACATCATTTTTTTTAGTCCTGCTTGACAATCTTATGGAAAGTTTTGGTCTTATCTTCATCAACAAGCTCCTTCAGAACTTCGTCATCAATTTCAGTCACAGGGTTTGGCGATGGGTCATCAAAGTAACGTCCAAAAAAGACCATATTTGCAATCCAAGCTTTCCTCCTGTTGCTGTTGTATTTATCTTCCTCCCATGTCCCAGATGCCACAAGAAGGTAGACATACACCTTTCTCTCCTGCCCGGGCCGGAATGCCCTTGCTATGGCCTGCCGTGTCTTTGAATGGTTCCACTCTGAATCAAGCATGACCAATCTTGATGCGCCAGTCAAACTGATACCCTCAGCACAGGCTGTTGTTGAAGCAATAAGCACCTTCCTATTTCCTTTTCTGTCACCGTTGAATTTATCCATGACATCTGAGCGGACAGGCAGCTCTTGATCGCCTTGCAGAACCAGTACTTCCTCACCAAGACGCCATCCAAAGACAATCTCTATAAGCTTGACAAGGAAGTTGATTGGAGACACATTGTGGCAAAATATCAGCACCTTCTCACCTTTGAATGAGGACTTGTGCAGAAGATCAATCACAAACTTTGCCTTACAACCGGCAGTGCCGTCCTTCTTATAATTCTCAACTCTAGCTACTTCTGTTGGACTGAAGTAAGTGCTAGCGCACTTGGTAGTTTTTATCAGCCAAGGATGGATAGAAGCAATAGTGATGAGCAACTCAACCTCCAGAGGGTAACGAGCTATGGGCATTGTTACTTTTGTCAGTACCTCTTCCTGGATGTCAGTAGGTTTCATGAAAAGGGTATACACACATATCCCGGGAAGACTGTTCTGTTTTGTACCTTCAAATGAATCAATGAATCCACAAGTCAGTTTATTTAGCAAAGAGATGCCATCTATTCTGTCGTGTTTGCTGCCAGACTCGATCTTTTGGCCCACTCTTTCCACGAAAATGCGCCTCGCCAATGTTTCTTGATGTTTGCCAGTCCTGGTACATGTTTCCTTCTTCCTCTCTGGAGCTAGCACTGTCATAACATCATTGACAAAACGAGGTCTTGCTAAAGATAAGGTGTTGAAATACTCTTCAAAGTTGTTCTGAAAGACTGTACCAGACAAGAGTATTCTAAATTCAGTCTTCACCTTCATCAGTAGCTTTCTCAACTTTGATTTGTTACTTCTTGGGTTGTGCCCCTCATCAAGAATCAATAACCCAGGGTTGTTCATCAGAACATTTGCCATGAACGATCGATGCTGCAGTTTTGAGTCTTCTTTCGTAAGCGCTAAGAAAGAAGAATATGTCATAAGGAGAATGCTTGGCTGTTCATGCCACTTGCTTATTTTGTCCAGACAATCCAGAATCCGTATCATTTTCCCGGATGGTTGGTGAAAATTCTTCAAAACTGCCTTCATTTTTGAATTAAGATTTCCCAACAGTTTGCTTCTTCCATTAGAGTGGTGGAGCACGTGTAAAGGAAGAGCAATGCCCCATATCTCAAATTCTCTCCTCCATGTATGGATTGCAGCTTTTGGTGTAAGGACCAATGGTCGACTTCTTGGGTGAATTTTCAAGTAACTGACGAGAAATGAAATCAGCAACAGTGTTTTCCCGGCCCCAGGAGTATGTGCAACCACACAGCCACCTCTACTGTCTGTTGAATTATCCATTTCCTCAAGCTGTAACGATCCTGTCAAGTTCTTCCATATAAATTCAAATGCTTTTCTTTGATGAGCGTGTAGCTTTGGTTTAAGACCGCTGATGCAATCCCACACATTCCCATACCCCTTTAATTGTGTTAACTCTGGTGCACAGATTTCAGAAAAATAAGACTCAAGCATGTCACCATCCGGACAAAAGTTGCTCCGCCCTGGCCGCTCGATGTCCTTACTAGTGAACTGCACAAAATGAGAATATTATCCAGTCAATAAGGGGGTTGGCCCGAGCTAAAAATGAAAGGAAAACAAAGAGTAGTGATTGCTAATTTACAGTTACCATTGGTGGAAACATATGCTTTGCCTCAATGCATACAACACCGCACAATCTGCAGGTTAGTCCAAGCTTCTCAACCAGTATGCAGTCATGATGACATTGTTGTTCTCGTTTGCCTCTTAAATCAGCATTGCTCACAATAACAGCTTCTGAATCTGGCATCTGTAGGTCCAAATTATTACTGTAATACCATGCACAAAAAATATAATTGTCCCAACAAAGAATATAGCATACTCAAAGGCCGTATGATTGCTTGCCATTGAAATATTAACAAAATTAATTATTTAAGTTCGTACAATTGATCAACACAACCAAATATTTTTATGGCATAACATGTAGACAATAATACATTGTGATGGATTGTGTAAGAGCCCAAGTAAACTAGTTTCCAGCTCGCAAATTGGGGGAGTTCGTGCATACTCAGCATCCCAGCATCCTTATGCTTGAGTAAGACAGCATGTGTTAAAGATATATATCAACCAAAGTAAGGTTATTTACTTATTATTATCATCGAAACCATTTCTCAAAAATATTAGAGAAAAAATGTCAGAAATTTCGCATCCCTTTTGGTACTACTCTTAGTTCACGGTCCCATGAGTTATCACAATGCTGTCTGAAATAATTTCATTTTTGTGTTTGAATGCAAATATTCACCAACTTATGAACATCAGAATTGAACTAATTAACTGTCTGTATCTTAAATAATGAAAGGTAGAACGAAGATATCCATAGAAAAAGAGAAAAGCAATTGTATGTTCCTAAACTTTATATCTTTTCACAAGGAAGTGCACAATCATTAAAAAAAAAACACGCACCTGAATTCTCTCAAGAAATGCTAGTGTGGCCAATGAATAATCCATTTTTTCCCACAGTTCTTCGTGCTCATCCTTCTTCTCTTGGCTATTAGCGGAACATGGCCATGTAAAATCCTCTTCTAGGTAAGCATGTCCACCAACATTCATCATATGGACATCTAGTTTGAAGTCACAATCTCTCTCCATTAGCCATTGGATATTCCCAATGCATTGGTCTATCATTTGTTTATATTCCCTTTTGCGCATTTGCTTCTTTCTTTTCCTACCCCTCTTTTGACAGAATGCTGGTTCACTATTGCCATCAAGGCTGCGTGATGAAGTAAATGATTTCAGTCGAAATGATGAAGCCGAACGATTGTTCTTCTCATTATTCTTCACAGGTGTATGTGGAATGTGGGAATCTGGACACTTTTGCCCTGTCGTTCTCTTCTTCACTTCTACTGAGGTTTTTCTTTCCTTCATAGGCGAAGAGGATTGCGTTATTTCTGTTCGGTTCTTCTGCTGGCCTTCCGCCAGCCTTGGATGCTTCTTGATGATGAAAGACGTCGTAACATCTTCATCGCTTGATTCTCCCGGTACCGGTGAATCCCAACTCACAGAGCTATGTGAATTGTCATTCTTGTTAGGTGATGCTTGTTCCTCTTTCCTTTTGTTGGTTCGATTGAAATTAGGTGCATCATAACTAGTAAACCGATCTGGTTGAGTTTTCAGACGCTTTGAGCGTCTCAAGTCCACATGCTCATACAAGTTTTCAACATATTGTGCGCTATCCAAGTCACTCTTCACAGTGATACATCTGCCTTCTGAGAGATTGTTTGCATTATGACGGATGATGGGAACTATACTGATCATTGGACGCAAAGCCTCATCTCGTCGTCCAAACGATACTATCTCCATGTTTTTTCCGAAACCTGGAGGTATATTCATGGAATCAACATTATACCGTGCTTGATCATCTTTGATGATTTGGTAAATGATGTTGCCTTCTACCATCTTGATGCTGAATTCCATTCCTCTCAAGCTAGACAGAACTACCAAGTACGCAACTTCTGCAGAGAATCTGGAACTTACTAGCTTGCCTCTATTGCGACGGAGGCAATCCTCTGCAGAACTCCATTGCATACTTCCATCCAGGAGCTCCTCAGATTGGAGCTTTTGTAAGATGAAAATGTTGTCTATTGTCACTGCCTCAGTTATTCTATTGAATATCACTTTTTCCTTACTGCCTGGACACTGGTCTTCATAGAAAATAACAGCAAACAAGCAGGGACATCGATCAGTATGATCCTTTCTGTTTATATGGATGAGCCTTGCATCACGACACAATAATGCCTGCACAAATGTGAGCGAAAATAAAGTAGTAATTAAAAGATATTACCAATCTGGATGCACAGAACTGACGCAATAGATGCCTATGGTGGCATGGTCATATGGGTACTATTTTTATGTTCATAGCGCTATAGTCCTATGAAGAGGACCTCCAAAGATATTTTAACAAAAAAAATTTCAAAAGGAAGTGGCATACAGAAGCCTCCGTTTCTCCTGTTAAAGTTCCTTGACGTACACAGACATCAACACCTGGCTTGAGAAAATGTGAGCAATCAACACAAGTAGCCCTTCTTGAATGTATGCGCAGATAGTCCCCATGGATGATATGCTCGATGGTGGATCCAGAGTAGACAAACTTAACAAACATACTTCCATTCCTTATCCTTATAGAATTAACTCCATGCCATGAGCCATTATGAAATGCCTCAAATGCTGCAAGAAAGCGAAGGATCCGGTATTTAACTTGTCAGCAATTTTTGAGAGATTTATAACAATAACAACAGTGGTGATACAGCAGATGAGAACTTACGAACTGCACCGATAGGATGAGTACGATTGGCTGAGGATCCCTTGATCATCTCGTCAGAGATATTACTTGAGCCATATGATGCCAAAGTTCATTGTCTGCTAACAAGCAAGGGAAACATGGAGAAAGTTCACAGCACATCAGAAAGAATCTGATGATGATGATGCTGGAAAAGAACATCCACATGCATGCAGGTTTGTTTACTGATGATAGTTAATAAAGCGGGAAAATACTCTATTTTCAGAAAGAAAGGTCATGGTGCTGCAAAGTCTTTTCCTTGAGGAAATGCATTTGTTAAATAAAGTTACGCAAAATCTAGTATCCTGTAGCCCAAAAATGAATGCATGCATGGTTGACTACCCCTGTTTTTCTGCCGATTTCATCTTTTGGCCTACAGATTGAAAAGGCACACTAGATTAGTGGGGATTTGGAGAAATCGCGTCGGTTCTTGTAACATATAGTATACGATTTTTACTTTCTGCCACTGGCCGCGCTGATACGATGCATTCGAGGTCTAGATAAGATAGAAACAGTAACTAGAAAACCAGCATTGTTGACTTCTTGCGCTATTCTTAACAAAAGCAAAATCTCTCGGCAGCTTGGCGTTGTTCTAAACTCCTCTTCCCATATCAAATAAAACTGGAGCAGATTGCAAGGACGAGTTGGATTCGAAGGCCACAGCAAAAAGAAATGCAGAGCCACTCCTACCTGGAACTGACAACACAACAAAGTGGAAGAAGGGCAGGAATCGACCGGATGGACTTGCAATGTCCTGAGCAGTCGTGGAGAAAGGGTTTGATATATTACTTGTTGTGGAATGAATAGTGGAGGGCAGAGGCGTGCCTTTTCATTGCATTTGGGGGAGGAGCCGACATGAGGAGGAAGACGAGCGAGGATGAACAGTTGGCTTCGTTTTGGGGGCAGGGTGAGCGGGACCCAGTCAGCAGTGAAGTCCAGTGAGTGGGCCATGGACGACTCCACGTGGCCTCGGTTGCAAGCTTTCGCTGCCGTCTCAGTCAACTGTCTCACTCATCCTTGCTTGCCTTCAGATGGAAGTACGGAGTACACGAAACTCGTCCTTGCTTGCCTTCACAACACTCTCTGAATGACGATACTAATTAGGATTAATTTTCACCCCTCTAATTTTTAAACATGTTCTATCGAATATTATGATACTAATTAGGACTATTAAATATAGATTACTGACAAAATCTAGTCCATAATCCTCTCTCTGAATGATGATTTAATTAAGCTTAATGATTTTATCATGTTGATGTGAATTCAACTCTATAATTAGTTTTATATTTAATATATATCTAATAATTATATATAGCATTTTAATGATTGATATGACCCCACTAAAATTTAGACCCCAGAAACAAACACACCCTGACTCCAACCGAGTATTGCAAATTGGAGAGGCAAATCGCGATTTGCATCATGCGCACAGTAAACCAAAGAAAAGGCAAAAAACGAGATCTCCAACAATAAGAGGCATTCCAGAGAGAGGCAAATCGCAAGCATATTGGCCTTCGCGCTCCGCTCACCGCCGTCGTCGCGCTTTGCCGCTCCCGCGTGTTGCCCGCCTCCGTGCGTCGCCCACCCTCGCACTCCGCCGCCCTTGCGTTTTGCCGCATGCATGCCCCTCCGTGCGTCACCGCCTCCGCACGCACTGCACGCTGCCTGCAGCTCGGTCGCCCTGAGCTCAAGCGGCTCCACCTCCGCGCGTGCCTCTCCGTCGGAAGGAGGAGGCGTGGATAAGATTCTGAGGCGCCTCTCCGTCGGATGGACGCCGATGAGACCGGGGGGAGCAGCAAGAGGATGGATCTGAACCTTTACCTCGGTCTTCCTCGTGTCCCGCGCCCACGCTGCTCTGACTCTCTCTCGACACCTCGATGCCATCTTCGCCATCTTCCTCTGCCGCGTCCGTTGACGCGCCGCCGCCGCCGGAGCTGCTGCTCCCGCCATACGCCCCCTCCCGCGCCGATCTGTCTCTGCGTCGCCGGACACGCATCTGCGCTCGTCTCCCGCGTGGCTGACGAATGCCTCGGAGGAGAAAGGCCTCGGATGCATTTTGCATCGGCCGATGCATTCTCCCGTTGGAGACAAAAATCATATGCACAGTACAAATCAGAATGCATTTTTGCATTTGCCTATCCACAATTGGAGTCAGTCTAACAAGTCATTTGCTGCAGTACAATTCGATTGCAGCACTGTCAACAACCATAAAACATCCACTTAAAAAAAGGGCAAACTCACATTAAATTGTACTCCGACCATGTTTACTCTCTTTCCTGGTGCTATTTTTCACTAAACTGAAAATCAAGTTTCTTTCAGTCCGGCCATCATGCACATGCTGTTATTCCTATATATATATATATATATATCATTATCGGGCGTGGCCGCCACCTCCCAGCGGCCGTCTGATGCTCTCTCTACGAATTACAATTCGACACGTCGTCATAAACACACCTGAGTCGTACGATTTCACCGGAGACGTCATCTTGCTGCTGGTGGCTGCTCGATCACTCTCGGGTGTCGTCTTGTGGTGGAGGACAAGCCACGTCGACGCAGCACCCCGTGGCCTCGTGTGGTGGACAACGTCCATTGCTGAAGATCTTGTGTTAAACGACAACAATCGACGTCAACCGTGACAACTACAACACAGGAGTGGACTGAGGTGCTGCCTCACCAGAGAAGGCATGACCAGCCAGATGAGGCTCGACGGCGGCTGGCTGCTTGGTCGCTGACCATCGATTTGGTGCCCGAGGTGAGGAGACTGCGGCGCACGTGACGGCGCAACACGCATTGGTCGTCGGATCCATGGCCAGGCTGAGCCAAGGCAAGAAGTACGCCGGCAACTGGACAGGGGCGAGGACAAGGACGCCACAGCGTTGCATGGGAAGTGGGGAGGGAGCCGCGGCAGTTTCAGGAGGAGGCATAGTGGTGGTGGAGTGGTTGCAGCCTTGACCTACGAGTTCCTTTGCGGCTGGGCGGTGGATGGAACAGGCGGATGCGGCCAGGCAGTTTCAGGAATGAAGGAGACGAGGATAAGAGGAACAGGCGGAGAGAACGAGGAAAACCAGACCAAATACGCTGGGCGGTGGATCCCTGATCCCTGGTGGATGGAGTAAATAGCCGTTGAACTGAGCAATAATAGCATTGACTGGTGGCAAATGAGTGGAGAGGGTGCCTCGACGTATGCTTGTGGACGAGAGGAATCAAAAGAGGCTAAGGCTCTGTTTGGGACAGGTTGCTACCAACATGATTCCATTGAAAACTAAATTCCTAACAATGCAATCTGGAGAGAAGCGACCCGTTTGGCAGTTCCGCTTCGAGAAGAATCGTGACAAGGCCTCGTCGACCGGCGAGGGCTCTGGACGGGGCAGGCGGATGGTGGCCATCTACGCGGGGGCGACGGATGGAGGCGGGGCTCTGGGGGAGGAAGGCAGAGCAGGGAGCCAGGACAGAACGACGGGGCTCTTCTCTGGGTCGTGGGAGTGACCGACGGTGGTGGCTCGGGTTCCTCTGGTGGGGTCTCGTGAGTTCCATCCATCGCCGTTCGCGCCGCACACCTTGGCTTGCTCCTCCCCCTTCTCTTTCTTCTCCAGCGGCGTGACGACCTTGGCCTGCTCCTCCCCCTTCTCCTTCTTCTCCGGCGGCGCGACGACCTCAGCCCGCTACTCCTTCTCCTTCTCCGGTGCCCCTGCTGCTCCATCCCTCACGCGACCTCGTCTCCGGCTCTCTGATAGGGAGCCGGACGGTGACAGGCATCCGAGAGGCTGCCAGCCCGCGCACGTCGGCCGCCACCCGTGCCTGCGTCGCTCACACCCACGGAGGCGAGGCCGATGGCGGAGGCGGCGGAGCTCGGGCTGGAGACGGGCGTCCAGGGTTTCCTCCGCCGACGTCTCTTCCGGGCGAGTGCCGAGGGACGGTGGGACGGACAGGGAATCGCTCGGCGTCAGCGAGTATCCAGCCCGGGAGCCGATTCCACGTTGCAAGTCATTTGCGGCATTGGTTGGAATCATGCTGGATGGAAGCGGCTTTCAAATCACCCTGTTTGGCGTCGTCCTCCGGATTAATTTGGATGGAAGCTGTAATAATCTGTCCTAAACAGGGCCTAAAGTTCATTCTGATACTACTTCACACGGCTTAAATGAATCTGCTGGGCTATAAAAGGTTCAGTTAACAAGTGATATTTTTTCAAATTAATCAATAAAAACTTCCTGAACTTGAACATGAGGGCGTGGCAGGATTCGTTCCCAACGCTGGTCCAAGGAAGCAAAATAAATCACTCAATTTATTTACACAGAAGAAAATCAATCGATGAAATAAAAACTTTTCCATCCATATAAAAAGATAACAAATTGCAATTGTTTTATATTAGTTGTTGTTACATAAACCCCAAAATAAATATCGGGTGTAACCTATAGAACATCTATTAAACATACTCTAAAATCAACAAACCCACCATCAAAACAGCTGTTGTAGCCCGATCGTCCGATCATGATGATCGATCACATGCGGAGCTAAAAAAAAAAAAAAGCAAATACAATGTCATCTATAAAACACAGCATCCTACAACAACAACAACAACAACAACAACAAAGCCTTTTTATCCCAAGCAAGTTGGGGTAGGCTAGAGATGAAACCCATGGGAACCCAAAAAAGAAGAGAATCACGGTTCCGGCACGTCTATTGCTAGTCTCCAAGCACTCCTATCCATAGCTAGCTCCTTAGGGATATCCCACGCCTTCAGGTCTCTCTTAACCGACTCGTCCCAAGTCAAGTTAGGTCGGCCTCTACCTCTCTTAACATTAGCATCTCTCTTTAGAACCCCACTACATACCGGCGCCTCCGGAGGTCTCCGTTGGACATGTCCGAACCATCTCAACCGATGTTGAACCAATTTTTCCTCGATAGGTGCCACTCCTATCCTGTCCCGGATATCTTCATTCCGTATTCGGTCTCTTCTTGTATGCCCGCAAAACCAACGCAACATACGCATCTCTGCTACACTTAGTTGTTGAACATGTCGTCTTTTCGTAGGCCAGCACTCAGCACCGTATAACATCGCCGGACGAATTGCCGTCTTATAGAATTTACCTTTTAGCTTTTGTGGCACCCTCTTGTCGCATAAGACGCCGGATGCTTGACGCCATTTCAACCAGCCGGCTGAAATTCTATGCCTAACATCTTCATCGATGTCACCGTCCTTTTGCAACATCGATCCTAAATAACGAAATGTATCCTTCTTGGTCACCAATTGTCCATTAAGGCTAACGTCTCCATCCTCATGTCTAGTCACGCTAAACTCGCACATCATATACTCGGTCTTGGCCCTACTAAGTCTGAAACCCTTGCACTCTAATGTGTGCCTCCACAGCTCCAACTTCCTATTAACCCCATCCCTACTCTCGTCAACTAACACCACATCATCAGCAAAGAGTATACACCAAGGGACATCACTCTGTATTTCTCGTGTGACCTCGTCCATCACTAAAGCAAATAAATAAGGGCTCAATACTGATCCTTGGTGTAGTCCTATTTTAATCGGAAAGTCATTGGTATCGCCATCACATGTCCGAACACACGTCCTCGCGTCCCTGTACATATCCTTGATGAGGATAATATACTTAGTTGGGACTTTGTGCTTCTCCAAGGCCCACCACATGACACTTCTTGGCACTTTGTCATATGCCTTCTCGAGGTCAATAAAGACTATGTGTAAGTCCTTCTTTTGCTCCCGATATCATGTGTTCGGACACATTCCTGCACGGGCGCGACAAGGGCGCGCCGCCCTACCTAGTTGATATGGAGGCATTCTGGGATTCATATCATTTCTGGCAAGGCAAAACGGGAAGGAAACCAAAACAGCCAAAAGCAACAACACAAAAAAGGACAGACAAGGTAGACAGACAGATTTCACATATACCAGTGGCTTGGGCAGGGGTACACAAACATGTGCGCCCCATCTGAACCTTGAGCTCGCATGCATGTGGCTTGTGTCCCCTACCCACACCCAGCCGCTCCAGGTCACAAAATGCAGAAGGTTGAGACGAAAAAGAAGAACGCTCTTACAGACAACAATGTTCACAGCACAGGCGTGCCCGCCTAGAACTACTGTCACTACCTTAACCTGACATTCTGATCACTATCGGATCAACAAACAACCAACACTTTAACAAATTTCCAGCAGCATACAGACAAGTCATACCCATGGTTCAGAGAGACAGAAACAAGGTTGTTCACAAGTTATTACTCAAACAAAGGACTAGGAGGAACCGACAAGTTACTCCCATGTGCAAACCTTGGGAGAATGATGGGGGCCTTTGCCATTATATCTGAAAAGCATACAGAAACTTGCGGCATGGCATGAACTTGAAGCAAATCACTTGAACTAGCAAGCACACCAAATGGAAATGCAAGAATCAAGTGACACAAAATAGTGAGAATGAAATTTCAACAATGATGAATGCAAGCCACAGGAAATGCAAGAATCAAGTGACACAAAATAGTGATAATGAAATTTCAACAATGATGAATGCAAGCCACAGTAAGTTTTTACTGTGAATGTGCAACTACCAGTCATTACTTACACTTTCTTTTCCTTTTCCTTTGAACTCCAATGGTCACTTTAACTACTGATTCTAACAACATAAAACAATCCAATCATCTGTGAATTGCTATGTTTACAGGGAAAATGAAATAAAATATGCAGTCAAAATCTTTTGTCTGTCATCTGTAGTTGAACTCTATCTGCAATAATTCAGAATTCCTAGTATACCAGATGTTTAATTTACCACCACTGGTGGACGAGAACGCCGCTCTCCCGCAGTGAACTGAAAAGGTCCAAGCACTCCTCATAAGTGTTGTCATACTTGGGTGATCGCTCACCGGGGCAGCACTTCTGCCACCGGTTGTAATGGCACTCGAGGAACAGCTCGTCGATCAAGCAGATTGCGCCTGTATCGAACAGCCTCGGGATCAAGTCGAACTCTGTCCCCTCCACATCCATCTTCATGACCACATAGTCCTGCTCCGAAACCGTCTGCTTGAGCCACTCTGCAAAATCGAATGCAGGGACACTCCTGACTTCACCACCAGACATCTTGTTGCCGGCGGTTGGACGGATGCGCCCCATGCCACGGCCATTGGCCTTAGCCTCTTCCTCCTTCCCGGGGTCACCATTGATCTCAAATTTGAGCGTCTCGTTCTTGACCCAGGCGGCGTAAGGAAGCAATGTGACTCCTTTCTTGGTTGCATACTCGGGGTGGAACGTCGGGTCGGCCTCGATGGCAAACACCTGGAAGGTGTGGTTCTGCTTAGGGTAGTGCTTGCGGAACCAGCTTCCAATACTGGAGCCGTAGCTCCGGGCGCCAACATCGACATAGACATACTGGCGCTTGAAGCTGATGTCGGCGAGCGCCGGGAGATACTTGATGTTGTTGATGTTCCTCTTGAGCGTGATCCATGGCTTGAGCGGCTCTTCCTGGATCAGGGGTTCCGCACTTGAGAGGAGCTGGAGCTTATGATCCCCAATCGTGCAGTTGTTGACTGAATTGCCACCACCAACACCAAGGGAGGAGGAAGTGGGAGTGTCATGAAAAAGCTTGTGAAAGACAAGTTCCCGGAGAGGAGGGCTCGAGTCGTCCGGTCCACTGATGTCGCGAGATCGGAGTAAGCGGAGGGACGGGAGGAGGGCCTGAAGCGAGCGGACGCTGTAGGCATCGGCGGCGCTGGAGGTGAGCAGGACGAGATGCCCCTGAGGCTTCAAAATCCTAGCGGCCTCCGCGGCGAGATCCGAGGGGCGCTTGGCGGAGTCGAGTGCGCGGCCGGCGAAGACGAAGTCGACGGAGGAGTCGTGGAACGGGAGGCGGCGTTCGTTGCCGGCGACGACGAGCGGCGGCGCGCGCTTTTTGGCGACGGCGACGGCGGCGGACACGCCGAGCTCCCGCAGCGCGAGCGCCTCCTGCGCGCCGCCGAGGCAGACGGCCCGGGACGCCGGCGCGAGGAAGCCGTCGGCGAGGTGGGCGGATAGGACGGCGGCATGGTAGTCCACGGCCTTGCGCCAGTGGCGGCTTCGCCAGGCTTCGGGCGCGCCGACGTCGGCCTGGACGTGGGTCCTCGCGACGGAGGCAGCGGCCGGGTGGAGCGGCCAGGAAGTGGTGGTGCCGGCGACGGAGAGGAAGGCCCCGTAGAGGAGGCGGAGCGCTAGGACGGCGACGGCGAGGAGAAGCGCGCGCTTGAGGAGGGAGCACCTCCGCGGCGCGGGATCCATACTTTCTCTCTCTAGAATCTCTAGATGGAAGTGGAATGCAAGTAATTGAGGAGGGAAATCGTTGGGATGATTAGCGGGAGCAGAAGCGTGCGGAGGTGTGGTTAGCGCCGACGAGGGAGGCGAATCGGGAGAGGAGGAAGAAGACGGGGAGGGAAGGGGGATAATAATCCATCATGGCAGTGGCGTTTGCTTAGCTACTGGCATCCCACCATCTTCCCTTCTGTCTTCTCCGATGGATGGGAAGGGGAAGGAAGGAAGGAGAAGAGAGAGAGAGAGATGCGCTTTTGGCGGCGGCGTGTTTTCCTTTGGGCTTCGGGTTTACGGATTATTACGAATATGCCCTCCGTCTACACAGGATCAACCTAACGCTCCCGTCTCACGAAAAAGGCGCATCCCGACCGTTGGATGACCAAGTGGCACTCGTTGTAATTACTACTACAGTACAGTAGTATTTTGCTTCCTCGAAAGCAAAGATATCCCCTACGGTACCTGGAAAGGGAAAGAAGCATCGGTGACGGACTGACTGCTCTGCTGGCTGTCCCCACCAGTCCCACACACGGAAGAAAAGGAAAGGGAAGTGCTGACTCGTTGCTTTCTTCATCACGGGCCACTCAACTGGACACGGTTTTTCGTCATTTGTTCACATGGCACGGTTCCCATGCGAATTGACAATTAATTTGGATTGGATTGGACGTTGCGAGTACCAGTACCAGTACCCTGTCTACCAAACAAACCGGAGCAAGCTTCTTGGTGGCTTAACTTGTTCATCGTTTTCAGAAATGGGAGTATCGTCGATAGGTCGTCGTCCTACTATTCCTTCATCATGATTTTCAGGTACTAAATTTTTTTAGAAAAAAATAGATTTTCAGGTACTCGATACATGAGGTGAGTGCAGCCCAATCCATGATGCACACACTTGTCTAGTCTAGAAGAAACGGAAAGGATTGCCTTTACAAAAAGATTTTTTTTTTCGATGAGTCACTTCACCTCACCACATCTGGAGGAAAAGAAAGTACTCGACTCGACACGGCAAGTTTGCGGGTCTTCCTCATTCCCTAGCTGCGTCTCTGCGGACGAACATCATGGATGACTTTCCTCTCCCAAATTATAAAGCCAAGCCAATGGCGCCGTGGAAGCACGAGTCCCCATCCGGTCCCACCTGCAGTGGTGATGGAGCTAGCTCAGAATGCGGACGCTTTACTTGCCCAAAGCAAAGCAAAGCAAAAGGATGAAAGGAGATCAGATCAGGCAAAGCACTAAAATGCAGAAGTATAAAAGAGCCTCCTTTATTTAGTTACCGGGGCAGCACTAGCTAGTAGTAGTGTCTAGACGATCATCAAATTAAGGAGGAGTAACTTGCTTACACGCTAAGGCATGGCGATGGTTCCTGCTCCCGTGGAGACGACGATGATGAGCTCCTCCTCCGGCAAAGGTTACAAGCCGGCCGCGCAGCACAACAACAAGGCGTCGTACAACGCGACGCCGCCGGAGGACGACGGCGAGGCGGTGGAAGGGATCGTGCTTGTGCTTCGCGGCGGCGCGGCTGCTGTGACGTTCGTGGCCGTGGCGCTGGTGGCGTCGTGCCGCCATGGGGACTGGATGGAGTTCGCTCGATACCCAGAGTACAGGTATCTTATTGGGGCCTCCGCCGTCGCCTGCGTCTACTCGGCGGCGCAGGCCCTTCGGAACTTCCGCAGGATGCGACGCGGATACACCTCACCGGCTTTTTTCCTCGACTTCGCCGGCGATCAGGTCTGTTTAATTACTACCGTATACTATATCTAATCGATCGGTGATTTATTTCATTTATATACATGGATGGATGCAGCCAGAAATCTTTCTACCTGAATAAAAGCCCTGACTTTGAACCATTTCCTTTTTGTTGCAACCAAGGAAAGGATGTTTTTCTTTTCTTCTTCTCCTCCTTCTTCTTCTTAGAATAGGATAATTTCATAATTATACTATTAATTAATAAATTTATATTTATTTTCATAATAAAATATTAAATCTACAAAATTATTAAAATATTAGTTTATCTTAAAAAATATAAAATATTATTTATTAATCAAATTGTTAATATAACTTTATTTATAATACTAAAAACTAATTACTATAAATCTATAACTCTTATTTTTTTCCGATATTATCTTTAAATTGAGAAACTACTAGTCGGTAGTTATTATTTTAGATTATGAAATCTATCTACTAGTCAGTATTTTGGACAGTAAAAGTCTTTTTATTTCTTCTTCTTCTTCTTCTTAGAATAGGAAGGAATCAAGGAGGATGCTTTTGTCGGCCCACATTTCTTTTTCCGCAATTAGTGCCTTCTTGGCGAAGTTTATCGAGTACTACTATAAAGATCTCAAAGTAGGCTTTGCTTGTGTTGAGAAACACTAATGATTATCATGATGAAAATATATGATGGGTGCAGATGGTGGCCTATGGACTGATCACGGCCTTGTCGGCTGCTCTGCCCATCACCATTCGCATGAGATCTGCGGTGATCAACATCTTTACCGACGCCATGACAGCGGCCATCAGCCTCAGCTTCATTGCCTTTGCCGCGCTTGCCTTCTCCGCCATGCTCTCCGGATTCAGGATCGCCGCCCGTGCATACTAGTAGCTCTCTAGCCGTTACATCTACCACTAACATGTTATGATAGACTAGTTACTACCTTCCACTGCACTGAAAGAGATTTTCTGTTGCACCTTTTACTAAAAGAAGAGGAATGTACAATCTCACGAGATCATCCCTGCCCCATCACTCGTCGTGAAACATCAGAGTCTACATGATTATGTCTTTTCTAGCGGAAAACATGAACATGATCCAGCCAAGTTTAGTGACACTGAACTGAATGCTCTCTGATTTTTGTTCTGCCTTCAGCCTGACCATGAAAGGAGTTATTTCTGAGAGAGGAACCAAAACAAAGAATTTCGACTTCCACTCTTTTAACCTACAAATCAATGTTTTTTTTTAGCATAGCTACCTACAAATTAAATGAAAGTAAAAAAAACGTCCCTTATTATAAAAAACAAAGGGCCCAGAAACAGTGCAAATGACAGATTAAGCCCATAATGGCAGACGGGCTTCTACTCTAGTTAGCTGCCTTTGCCGCGCATGCTTTGACTCCTGATTCAGTAGAAGCCGGAATACAAAAACATGTCGTGTTGAGAGTGGGATTTGAACCCACGCCCTTTCGGACCAGAACCTTAATCTGGCGCCTTAGACTAACTCGGCCATCTCAACCTGACCGCTCAATTTCATTGAAGACGGTAATTGTTTTGAATTACCACATCTGATTATTAGTAAGCATCTCGAATAACGTTGCCCGCTACAGAGCCACGTGCAGTAAGGATCTTGAAAGTTATCTTATTTCTAATTTTATATTTCTATGCAAACTTAATTTTCCTGTTCAACTGCTCAGCCGCAATCTTCAAATCGCTCTTCCAGAAGTACTATCTATTTCTAGTCCTCACCAGCCAATGAAAACACCATGTATCCCTTTGTGAAGACACCTGTTCGTATCGCAATGGTCACACCTTCACAAGAGCAAATCAACCATTCATCCGTTCGAATCGAGATCGTGGGTTCCAGTTGGATCGACTTTCAGATTCTAAATTGCGAGTTGAGGCCCAGTTCGTACAGTGTGTAACTTAGCTGGACACATGTCCCGACGCGCGCCGGCCCAAGACGCCACTTTCGGCTTACTAAATATTCATGGCCCAGAAGTTGGATCGCGACTATTAACCGCGATCCAACTAGGCCTCGCCCGCAAAGTGATTTGAAGGCCAATTCGGCCCACGTGTAACTCAGTTAGATGTTGCCTGACGTCGGCTGGACAACCTACCACATCCGGCCCACACTATTTCCGTCTCCGATTACTCATGGCCCAGAAATCAGATCGCGACTATTAATCGCGATCCAACCAGGCCTCGCCCGCCAAGTAAATTGAAGCCCAGTTCGGCCCGTGCGTAACTCAGCTGAATACTCCCCGAAGCAGGCCGGCCAACCTACCTCATCCAGCCCACAGTCTTCCCGACTTCTGTTACTCATGGCCCAGAAGTTGGATCGCGATTATTAACCGCGATCCAACTAGGCCTCGTCCGCCGAGTAAGTTGAAGCCCACTTTGGTTCGTGCGATAATTCGGCTGGATGCTGCCGGAATAGGGCCGGCCAACCTGGCATATCTAGCCCACAATCTTTCCCGCTTCGGTTACTCAAGGCCCAGAAATTGCGATCCAAGTTGGGATTGTCTGCGGGTTTGTGTGCTACCAGTTTCCAGCGCAATTACGCTTGTTATTTCAATTTGTGTTTTGGCGAACCAGGCTATATAGTTATTATACACTAAGTACAATTATTTCGAACTACACGAGTATTAACCGAGGAGTGACATGATGTCGCTTCATCGAATCAATCGCTGTCGCCCCAGCCATCCTCACTGTCATTGTCGTCGTGGTCCGCGTGAGCCTGATTTACGAGTGATAGTAGTAGTTCATCATCACAAAAACAAGTAGTAGTATCGTTTTGTTCAAGCATAGTAGGAGATGCAATGGAACTTTATGTTACCTGACGAATGTCTTCAGCTCTCTGCAGAATGGTTGCCACTCTCGAGTCGGTAAAAGACTTCCCATCACATCCGTGGAAGGGCTGCGACATACAGTTACCAGATCAGAATTTTTGTCAGGTTGATCTTTATGTGTAACCTGCTGGAGTGACACTGACACGGATCTTATGCATTACCTTGTCCTTTCTCTGTTCCACAAGTTCTTCACTTGTTTTGTCCAGGAGATTCCTTGAAGGATGGATCAGACTTGGGCCGTTTCTCAACTGCAAAATGAGACATCTTATTACGTGGTTCATGCGCACATCCTTGTTGCTGTACGTACGTAGCAGATGATGCAATAATACAGGAAAAGAGAAATCAATGGAAGACATTCTAATTAACCTCGTATCTGCCATGAGATCCGACGTCAAGCACGGAATATTTGGGTCGTGGCACTGAAGGAGGAGACATCTTTGCTAGCTCTTGTACTGCTGAATGGAACACGCTCTCCTTCCGCAGATTACCACCGCACTCTTGGTTACTCTGACATGCCTTGGAGTTCTCCGCGGCATCGGCTGCGTTGCTATCTTTGCTTTCTTCTGAAGTTGACACCGTACTTCCGTGAGCAGATGCAGTATCTGTTACCTTGTAATCGAAATACTCGTGGTCTTCGATTAGCTTTTCTGTTGGCCTGTGTTCTTGACGCGAACTTATCTCTGCTTCTGGCTGTTGGTCTGTGCACGCCGGTTCAGACAAAGGCTTATCTGAAGGCTTCAGAATTTCGCCTACCGAAGGCTTATGGTGATATTTTTTAAGTGATTTTCGATGAACCATAGGTCCTGTGTGAACCTTGACTGACAGCCACTGTATTGGAGGAATAGGCCGAAGCGGCGGCATAACCACACCGGCATCTTCAGAACAAGAATTTTCAGTCTTGGAGGACATTTCTTCGGTGATTGAATCCTGGTTGGCCTTGGGTGACTTTTGGTCTCTTGATATGATGCCATGACTGAAAAGCCCATTCCAAGTGTCACGATATGATTCGTCCGTAACTTGATGCTCAGGAGTGTGGAAATCTTGTGAGAGCCATGCCTCAAAAGAGCTGGTCCTCTCAAGTTCACCGCGCTGTTCCCCGTAATCTGCTGAACCGGCACCCGAGCAGTAAGGCACATTGCCTTGGTGATTTTCCTTGACCTTTTCAGGCGTAGTGGAAGTATCTACTGCGATATAAAGGTCGGGTGAACTAGTGAAAGACATGCCGACTTCAGAGCGATCGACGGAGGAAGCTTTCTCCTCTGGCCAAGTCTCATCATAGTTCTGAATGTTCTGCTGCAGCTGAGGCTTCAGGCTTGAGAAGACTGAATGTCCACTGGTCTGACGACGTTTCAACTGACGCAGCATGGAAAGGAATCGAGGTGAAGCGCTTTCTGATGTATTTGTCTCTGATCTGAAAGAGAGTGTGCTGCAAATTACGTGAGGAAAAATCTGAGCTATTTATTTATAGGGAGAAAGGCGTCGTGTTACATATACCTGGCATATGTGTGGGCTGCCTTCTTAGGCTTAAAGTCCTCTGAGCTCTGAAACTTTGGTCTATTTTCCTGCATGTGTTGTGGCAGTTTTTTTTTTTGTTTTCTGTTAATCAAACGATATCTGAATTGTTTCCATTATCTAAAAAAACGATACCTGAATTGCATGTACTGACAGCATGTATGACATAGGAGTAATGATGTACTATTATTACCTTGCCTCTGCTGGTGTCCTGCTGTCGAAGCATGGCAGAGTTGGTCCTGAAGAAGGATGGATTTGTATACCTCCTCAAGCATGCTCCATCTCCATCTGCACCATATCTGCATCACCGAGCAGAGGCGTGAAATGAAGAGCAGCAGCACCAATTGCCTGCAGCTGAAAGAGAGAAAGATAGGGAGAGTAGGAGTACTTGTCAAGGATGGACAGTCCCGGAGGTCCGCGACACTGCTTGATGCATTCGGCGATGAAGGAGGGCATGTCTGCTCCTGCCACAACCCCGTGGCTCACCTTGGGATCTGAGTGCCACCTGAGACGTTCTGCCTCAGCCATCAGCGAGCGTTATTCATGGAGCATTCAGGTGGAACAAGTTGAAACTGCATCACTAATTAGAATGGAGGAGCTTAACAATAATTAATAATTACCCGTGTCAGGAGGAGGAGGAGCAGCAGCGTCGTAGATAAGGAAGTCTTCTTGGTCGATGAGCGGGTGCAAGTCATCTTCCAGCTGCTTGGCTCTCGCGGCGAGGCGGCGCCCTCGTGCGGACGCGTCCATGACTTGATCGTGGAGCTCTTGGAACACATCGGCGGCGAGCCTGCAGTAGATTAATTAGTGCAAAGCCAGTGCTTAGTAGTACGAGTAATAATTGAAGAATCGAACAAGAAGCAGGAGTCGAATTAATTGACGTAGTAGTACTCTGAAAGATCCCCGAGCTGGCGGAGGATGCCGACGAGGCCGGCCATGGCTAGTCCCTCAAGGACGGCCTCGGGGGGCTCATTGTTGTCCCGCCTTGTTCTTGACACAGCAGACATTCTTTCTCCTGAACTGGATGCTGCAGACGCCTTAGCTTCCAAATTGTTCTTGAGAACGTCGTCGTCGCCTCTTTTAACATCATCCTGTCTTGTGGACGAAGGCCCACCGGGATTTGGGTTGTACGGGAGCTGGCCCACCAGCCAGTGAGCTACATGTACATCCATCGCTTGCGAAAGAAAGAAAGAAAGAAAGAAAGAAAGGAAGGAAGGAAGGAAGAAAGAGTGCGTTTGCGTATGCTTGTGCCAAGTTTACAGCCGTACGAATGGAACGGAGTTGTACCGTTCTTTTGTTGAGCTGTTTATTTTCCACCCTGTCTCCCTCCTGAATGAAGATGACAACCGTTTTTTTTTATATTTTCTTTCTTTCAGTTATTTAGAAAATAGTTAAAATTTGTATATGATTATATATATTAGTAAAAGGATAAAAAAATATGTTATTATATAAACTATAGAAAAAGTTATGTTTTATAAACCGTTGAATCTAGATACCAAGACTCAAAACAGTAATTGAAAGTTAGTCAAACTTTCAACTGACTGAAAATTAGCAAAACATTTTCTTTCCCGGCAATAATGGAGATGACAACTACTAACTCAATTTGCTAGCTTATTACCTGCGACCAAATATATAACGAGCTTTAATTTACGTGGATCACATGACTTGCGATTTTTCCTCATTACGTGACAAGATCTCCCGCTCACATGACTACATAGTACACAACAAATGCCTGTGTCCTCTGCCAGCCTAGCCTAAAAAAGCAACAGCAACACCTGCACCTGCACCCGTGCTAGTGCTCGCATCAGCTTGACGTCACTACCGCTTCTTCCACTCATTGCGCCCTTGCATATACAGTGGTGGTAAATCTGGCACATACAGTACTTGCTTATCTTCCCACTACCCAGTAACCACAGCTCAAGCAACACACCAATCCCAACTTCCATTCATGTATCTTCAAAAGGACTCATGCTCCTTTCTTGTTGTCGATTGTCGTACTTGTGTTTGCTCCAGTTTGGGATGATCAGACATTCAGACCGAAAGACTTGCCTGGGCCCAGCTTTAGTTTGTTGGTCGCTTGAGCGTAAAGGCCCGAATCCTTTCGAAGTAAAATGACCTACAGTATAAACTTAGATTTTGGGCCCAAAATGTCATAATGCTCTGCTTGTGATAGCGGCTTCTTTCGATTTGTGACATTCTTTGTTTGCATGAATTTTTTTAGAAAAAAGAAATATATACTAGTATTGCAGCCTTTGTATCTTGTCTGCATGGATTAACAACCAGGTGATTTCACTTTGACCATACAACTTACTTACAGCGCGTAGTATTATGTTTTTTTCTGCTATGAGTAAAAACTATGACGTGTCCTTGCGATTGCGATACTCTACTTGGCCTTCTGAATAATTCGGAAATTTGGGCTTGTTTCAGAGATGTTCAACAACACATAACCAGCAAGCAGACAAGTTTATGACAAGAGGTGCGTGATCAATAAGGCACCGACCGGCGACCAATTAGTGTTTCCGTATGAATCTCTCTCATCCGGACGAAGGAGCAGAGAGAGAAGACGGCATGCACATCCGTCATGCACGCTGTATGCCTGATACGTTCTCGGTAGGCGTCATGGTTGCTGACCGGTCCCTGTCCTATTCTACCTGACGTCTTAATAATTGTTTCATTCCTTCGCTTCCGGCCAGGAATCCCTGTCTGAAGAAACGACTACTACTTTCTCTGTACCAAATTATTTGCCATTCTGGTTCTCTATCAGATTTATAAAACATTATCTAAATTTAGATATCATGTATGTTTAGATTTAAAGAATGTTCAATGAACCTAGATAGTAAAAAACACATCAAAAATGACAAATAAATTAGGATGGAGAAAGTACATAACATGACTACAACAGATGCTACTTTATATTGCTACTAGCAAAATATCTATGCGTTGTCATGAGTCTTTGTTAAAAAAAATTATGATTAAAATGTTTTTTTACTATAAAAGGTTTTTAATTAATCAATTTTTTTGGCTTGAGCATTTGCTCTATTTTTATTTTGATTTACCTTTTTAAGTTTTAAATAGAATATTCATTATAATAATTTTAGAGTGAGTTATTATTGGAATTCTTGTTATAATAATTTTGCTCTATAGATGATCAATTGTTGTTAGTATGAAATATCGAATTGAATCGAAGTTCAATTCAACAAAGGATTAGAAAATGGTTCAAAAACGACTTAAACTGATTGGTGAATCATTATAGGATACAAACTGAATACGATAATGTTACGGACACATCTGGACACGAAAAAAGTAGTCTAGAAAACCTCACCTCAATTAATAAGTTGTAGGATTTTATGCCCATGATATCATCTCATACTTTAGCATGCCTGTCGAATGCCAAGATCAAAGTACTATCTGTCCAGTTTAATTGCAATTTCAGCTTGCACATGCTTTACACAACAAGCATAAATTATGAAATCAACCTCTTCCTCTGTTCTGCTTTGCTAGATCTCTAAGTTGATCCTTATTGTTCTGCTTATGCGTATTAAGGCTGCGCATCGGGGTCCGGTATCCGGTACCGGAGGACCCAGATAGTAGATTTTTCCTTGCACCGACGTACTCTAACTCATCGGGTACCTGTCCTGAGGCCAGGATATCCGCTATTCCTAGAGGCGTAGCGGACACCATGCAGGACGCGGACGTGACACTCCTAGGCTCGTGCCTACCCGCCCCGTGGAGGAGCGCCGATGGTTGGGATATAATAGAAGAGAGAATGACGGGTGGGTCCTATTAATGGGTAGTTGGAAAAGTTTATTATATAATATGTGATAGTTGAAATAGAGGATGAGATATAAAGTACCATGAGTACGAAAAAAATTAGTGTAGAGGAAATAATCTTAGAACAAAAAATTCCTTCTAGAGAATGAATATAGAATACCATGAGTGCAGTTAATCTAATACAAAGGCAGTACGTCTTGATCTGTCATTTTTCGCTTTGAAAAAAAAGACAAGTGTATGTGCATGGCACTGTGTGCGTTTTCTTGTTTGTTTGTTTCCTGTTGTGCGATTTAATAAGTCCTAATTAACACAACTCAACGCTACAGTCGGAGTGGTTGATCAGACACTAATTATAACAACACTGCACACACTCTAACTAGAGTATTTAACCATCACAAAATCATCTACGAATCGATTGCTGACGGTACGTGAGCACGTAATCATTCCCTCTTATTAAATCGAACGTGTGGCTACCAACATATAACTCACTTATGTTGTGTTAATAAAAATATATACCATGCTAAGTGGCTGACCGGAACAGATTTTGACCTCTGACCACAAATCTTACAGCTTAAACGGTTTTAAAATATTTACTGATGAGAGGTTTTGAACCACTGTTGATAATGTTTTGTAGTAGTGGTACATGCGTATGACTCTATGATGCACATGCTACTTGAGATTAAGTTCGAAACCCCAAGTGCACTAGCCCTTTAATTTCTTTGTTAAGACAGGAGTACAAAGTGATGAATAATGTATGGGAGTTTTCTTCTTGGTGGGTTGGTTGAGAAGTGATTTTTATCCTGCGCCAAGATTTTATTTTGTGCTCACAAAGCTGTAGTTGAGAGGTTTCTTTCATTGCCTGGGCAGATGATCACGCACAAAAGGAAATAAAAATGAAGCACCTTCGATGTGTTAGTACTGATCCCTACAGTATAATTTAAGGTCAGTGCATGACAGCTATATACATATATTGATGCATGAAGCAAATCGGATAGAGCTAATGGACCATATACTGTATACATGTATACTGATTGTCGAGTCAATAATATATTATTAGGTCCGATCCAATTGATGATTGTCAGATCATATTAATCATACGTCTATAGACTTCTTTTTTGTTACTTAATGTTTGGCTTTATTTGTGCTGATAGTATATATATTAATGCGATAGATTTGATGATAGTGTCACACACAGAAAGGTGGCAGAAGATCTGCGTAATCTCCTTCATCCTAATAATCTGGAAATGATCGGGCGCCGCCTCCATTTATTTGTAAGCATTATCAAGGTGCCAGTAGGAGGGTTAGCAGAGTCTTAAACAATAAATTTTGCGTTGTTGCTAATACTTATATGTAGTTAAACCAAGTGCAAGATATAACTACAAGCTATAAACAACTTGAACAAATCAGTTCAATCAAATGCTTTGCAAATTTCTCGTAAAGAAAAGGCACAAGTACCTTCTTCTGAATGAAACATAGTAGTTCAACCGAGATCCAGATATGCCAACTAATATGAGGTGGACAAAAAAAAAAGGAAAACCACAAAATCCATCTATTATAAAGCCAATATGTGGTGTGAATTTAAATGAATAATATATATGTAGCATATTATACTTGTATTTGTATTACTGAAAGTGGCTAGAGGGGGGGTGAATAGGCAATTGTCCCTGAAAATCACTTAATAATAAAAGTCAAATGCGCAGTGTCGGACTTGTCCGACGATAATGAGGAAAGTCCGATGGACTTGTCCGATGACACGAGTTAGAAAAGTAGATCGGCTGATTAAAACTTTATATTAGTGCAAGGCAAGCTAGGATCTAGTAATTATAAGCTAGAGAAAGTTGTAAAAATAAGAGCAACAACTAGCAAGCAACCTACACAAGTTAATTTAAGAGAAACAAGGCAAATTCTAGCTAGCGAGATATGAGCAAGAGCAAGTAAATAACAAGTATGCAAAAGAAGATAAGGGGAGGCACAAGATTTGTTAACCAAAGTTCAGCTTCATAAAGAAACTTACGTCTCCGTTGAGAGATTCACAAAGGACCGGGTTTCTTTCAACCCTAACCTCTCCAAGTGACCACAAAGATCAAACTTGTCTTTCCACTAGCAAACTCCACGAAGGAGGGGTCAATACAAACTTCCCGAGATGTCACCACACAAGTTGGGAGCTCTAAGGGTACCTCTAACCATTTAGGGGATGAATCCCCAAGAGTAACAAACACAAATGTGGTCGGCGGTGAGGATGAACCAAGAGCTTGAGAGAAAGGAAGCTTGAAGTCGATGGAGCTCTTGAATCTTCTCTCAATCCCTTCACAAATCAAGATTGGAAGTAAGGGAGGAGAGATTTGAAGAGCAAAGTAAGCTTGAGAGTGTTTTTGAGTGGAATGAGTGATCAACCAGACAAGGGACGAAGTGGGGATCTATTTATAGCTCAAGAAGAGAAGGAGCCGTTTGGATGGGTATTTCTCAGTTCTTCATCGGACAAGTCCGATGGTCATCAGACATGTCCGATGGAACAAGTTGGCATCGGTTCTGGAGTCCGAGGGACTTGCCTGATGCCTCGGACAAGTTGACCATCGGACAAGTTCGATGGTCATCGGACATGTCCGATGGAACAAGTTGACGTCGGTTCTGGAGTCCGAGGGACTTGTTTGATGCCTCGGACAAGTTGACCATCGGACTCAAGTTGACCATCGGACGAGTCCGATGGTTAGTGTTTGACACAGGTACTGGAGTCCGGCAGTGAAGTCCGATGGGTCGGACTTGCTGGTCATCGGACATGTCCGATGACCGTCGGACAAGTCCGACGACCCAGAGTGGCAAAGGTTCTGGAGTCCGATGGACTTGTCCGATGGGTCGGACAAGTCCGATGATTTTGCCCTGGAAAAATGTTTTGGCTGTGAAATTTTAGATTTTGCTCTTAGTTCATCATTGCTTCACATTTTTGTATCCCTCTTAATACTACGGTTTTTTCTATACTCAAAAATAAAGTAAAAACTCCATGAGCTTCATATTTGAGCAAATTTTTGAGTATCATCTTGAAATTTCTTGGCCACTTTGTTTTCTCCTTTTCTTTGAGTATTTAAGCTTCTATGCATTTTATCATCAATAATTAAACCATCTTCTACATACATACTTATTAAAACATTAGTACATTCTTAATTATATTGGCGCCAATCACCAAAATAAAATTAGGAGCCTAGATGCACCTTTAATTACCCTATCCAATTAAACAGAAACATGCATATTGCTGCATATATAAATGTATATCTACACATATCCCTGATGCTCATATTTCTTCAGAACATCTCTTTCAACTTTCTTAAACTGCATACGCCTAGAAAGAGAGCTGTTGCAAGACTATTTTTTGGAGTTCGGAGGACAAGTTGGCACGTTGGAATTCCCGATTTGTCCAAATAAAAAGAGCCCATCCCAACAAGTAGAAAAAATTGCAGTAGATCGAGCCTAGGTTACTGAACAAGATTAACAATGATATTAGCGTTGATTTGACCTTTAATTTGACAATTGAGTACCGTACCGTACTCCTCACGTAATTGTTGTTTCGGTCAGTACTTACATTATATAACTAAGATAAGACATGAGATTACATCAGATATAGCATAACCATCTAGTTAATCGTGGCCTCTTGATGGTTGATAAGACTTGAGGTTACATCACATACCCTTTTGAAAACATTCTCCTTTTAACATCGAAATGAAACACGCACCTGACCAGGGTTTAAATAACCGCGGTTAACTGGCCGGTTTTCCTAATTAACCGTATAATCGGTCTGGTTCGGTTACCTCGGTTGGCCGATTAACCGTTAATAACCGACCTTGTTACTATAGCAAATCGGTTAACCGGTCGGTTATCCTGGTTAACTAGTTGGTTTTTCATCGAACCAAAATGACCGGTTATCTCGGTTATTTAAACCTTGACCCTGACTCAACTTTTAATCACAAGATATAAGTTTTAATTAGATGATTGAGCTTCTGTGTGTTCATGTTCCGTACATGGTTCTATTGACAACAATATAGACCAATTCTCAGCAGGGCGAGGTGACTTCTCCCTAACAACATCATAAAGCTGCCAAAGCGTTTGCTAGAATGATATGCCAGACCACATATATGGTAGATTTTAAAGCAGCTTTCTTGGGGCCAGACTTTTAGAGCCTTTTAATTTAGAGCGGAAAGCAACAGGATGATCCACAATCATGTTAGCTGTTGTGGCAGGCTATAAGTCATAATAAAATGTGGGGAGTGAAGGATAGAGGAGTTTTACAGTTTGATCTAACAGTATAGATTTCATAATCTAAAATCATAACTATTTGTTAGTAGTTTCTCAATTTGAAAGTAATATCAGAAAAAATAAGAGTTATAGATTTATAGTAATTAATTTTTATTATTATAAATAAAGTTATATTAATAATCTGATTAATAACTAATATTTTATATATTTTTACAGATAAAATAATGTTTTAATAATTTGATAGACTTAATATTCTATCAAAAAAATAAAAATAAATTTATTAATTAATAATGCAATTATGAAATTAACCTCAAACTACTAGCTAGTAGTTTTTCAAAACTACTGGCCAATATTTTGGACAGTAAAACTCCTCGAAGAATAATATTTATACTCTTGGCTTCGATAATTATCGTTTTTCTCTTATAAGACGCTAGAAATTCTGGAGAAACACAATCCAGCGTTCAACGAATGAGCAATAATATAGTCGAATTTTTTCTTCAAAAAAATTATATACCCGAGTTAGGTTTGGATTTGATGCTAACAAGCAGCAAGTATAAAACCAGCCATTGCTTGATTTTGCATATCTAGAGAAGTAATTGTTGTATCAATTACTATTTGAGATATGCATATCGATGAAAACTCTGTTGAATTTTTATCTAAAAATACACTGTATTGAATGCATTTGGTATGTCATAACTGCACCAGCAATAATCTCATGGATGTCTTTAATTTGGATAGAAAGATATGAGTCACAAAGAAAAAATTGCTAGCTTGTTGCCTTGTTAGAACAATGCGTAGCGGATCGGATATACACAAGGATCAATGCGTAAATCTTGTACCTGAATGATATGTCTCTATACTAACAAGGCAACAAGTTATTAGCATTTGACTTTTTGTTTTGGTTATGACTTGTGAAGCATATCTGTCTATCCAAATAAACAGATCCAGGCAAGCATGACGGCATACTACCGAGTGCATTCTGCAGATCGGACGTGGATGGATGTGGATTTCCATAGCTATCTGTCGTGAACAGGAGGAAAGAGATTCGTCCTCCACGACGGCGAACACAAGAGCCAAAATGGCTGCCATGCCATGTGTCAACTCCAAGCTCTAACTAACTCACCTACAGTGTGGGCGGACTCGATTTATTTATTTTTGCCTCTTTTTTTTTTAAGAAATATTTATTTTTGCCTCAGGAGAGACAATGCAGCTAGTATAGAGAACAGTAGCAGTATATATACGCGGCATTGCCCCCACACCCTTTGCAACTGCGTGGTGGGTGGTCCTCCTCTCTTGTACGCAAGCAGAACTAACCATGACCGCCGTTGAGTACATCTCCGAGAAGGATGAGAAGATCAACGACACGGCCTTGCCATCTTCCATCCATGTCAGCAGTGCCCCCAGCTGCCCAGCGCCAGCATGGGGGAACAGCAGCAGCACCATTTCAACCATGGACAGCGACAAGCAGAGGTAAGTATATATATTAATCTCTTACATACAGTAGTATTATGATTATCGATGGGAGATTATTAAGGGAAATTAATGTTTGCAGCATGAGGAGGAGGAGGAGGCTGGAGGGTAAGGTTTGCATCGTGACCGGCGGCGCGCAGGGGATCGGTGAGGCGATCGTTCGGATGTTCGTGAATCACGGCGCGGCGGCGGTGGTGATCGCCGACATCGCCGACGCGGCGGGGCAGGCGCTCCAAGGAATCTTGGAATCGGGAAATTCGGGCTGCATCATCAGGTACGAGCGTTGTGACGTGTCCGTGGAGTCCGACGTGGAGCGCGTGGTGCAGCGCGCCGTGTCTCTGTACGGCCGCCTGGACGTGTTCTGCAACAACGCCGGCGTGCTGGGGCGGCAGACTCCGGCGGCGAAGAGCATCGCGTCGCTTGACCCGGCCGAGTTCGAGCGCGTGCTCCGCGTGAACGCGGTGGGCGCCGCCCTCGGGATGAAGCACGCGGCGCTGGCCATGGTGCCTCGCCGCGCCGGCAGCATCGTCTCCGTGGCCAGCGTCGCCGGCGTGACGGGCGGCATGGGCCCGCACGCGTACACGGCGTCCAAGCACGCCCTGGTGGGGCTCACCAAGAACGTGGCCTGCGAGCTGGGACACCATGGCATCCGCGTCAACTGCATCTCCCCCTTTGGTGTGGCCACGCCGATGCTGCTCAACGCATGGCGACAACAGCACCAGTACCATGATGATGATACTACTATTACTACTACCACTGCCATGATGAGCAGCAAGGAGGAACAGGAGGTGGAGAAGATGGAGGAGGTGGTGCGAGACATGGCCACCCTCAAGGGCGCCACGCTCAGGGCCACCGACATTGCCGAGGCCGCGCTCTTCCTCGCCAGCGATGAGTCAAGCTACGTCTCCGGCCACAACCTCGTCGTCGACGGCGGAGTCACAACATCAAGGAACGTCATCGGATTGTGATTACCTCTTTCTTGATGAGACTTGCTGTTGCTGGTATGCGAATATGCATGGGACCTCTTTCACATGAACGAACCTGCCCATGCTCTTCTCTTCTCTGTTGTTTCCATTGCTTTATTCGTTGGTCTCCTCCTCTGTACTGTATGAGAAATGAGATGAATTGAATTGATGGATTGACCTTTGATTGCTTTTGTTGCCTGTTCAATAATAATGATTTCTGCCAAAAGAATTAAGGAAATGGATGCCTTTTTAATTTCCTGTCGCCGTCGTGATGTTGCCTGCCTAGAAACGAACTCTGCACTTTCAGATTCCAGTTTTCACTCAACTGAAAACTCTGCAACTGAACAGCTCTCTCAGTCAGTCTCCAGTTTGTTAAATCTCCCATATCTCTCTGCTGGATGCCTGGATATCCGGTACAGTAATCACATGGTCACATCGATCCACCGCGTCAGGCCATTGTAACAAGGAGTTGCACCATAATTGACTTAATAAAATCATACTACTACCAACTTGTACGTATGACTGTATACAATTTTTAACTACCTATACCAACCTAAGGTCTTTGTTTTCCATTTTGATACCAGTATTTTTGCAAGTGGTAGTGTACCTTTCTGCTAATAACATACTCAGAATCATGTAATTCTTAGCTAGCAGCAGGTATTGCAGATCTTTACCTAAGGAAAAATGCATGTTGCTCGTCCTCGGTCGCCATGTCCCTCCATGCAAAAGTAAGGATATATTTAGCAGGGCTTATGATTATATTAAAAATGACTTATATTTTAGTTTATCTATAAAAAGTGTTTATTTGATTTATTGTAGCATAAGCTCTCAAACCGTTTGGCAAAATAGCTTATCTATAATTTATTCTAGGAAGTGATGATCCATAAGCCCAAAAAGCTAGTGTTTGTTGGCTTTGCTATTCTAGTAAAAAAAAAAGTAAATAACTTAAAGAGCTTATTATAATAAGTGCTTATACAAAATAGCTATTTAACAGAGCTTATGGCTTATCACACTATAAGGCACTGCATAAGTCATTCCATAAATTCTATCAAACACACTCTAAGCCTAGTACATTAGGCTTTTTATCCCTATCGTGCTAGAGTAGATGGCCTATGCATTTTAAAATTTCATCCCTTTTAAAAATTTTACTTTCTTAAAATGCCCCGACAAAAAAAATTTTGCATACCTCTCCGCCATGCATACATGATCTTCTGTAATGACAATGCCCACCCGTAAACACTGAACACGACCCTTTGACCTTTGTTCACATTGTTTTAATTTCCTGGTGTCTTTGCGAAGAATTTTTTATTTATAGAATATAATTAAGAGAAAAAATAACTGTATTTATTGATCATTACCATGCTTTCCTCTCATCGATAGATTAATTAAATTGTATGAAAACTAACAAAATATAGATAGATGACTCACCGTTATACTTTTGCTTTTCCTTGTGTACGTGACATGGAAAGTAGAAGAAATACACATAATAAATCTCGCTTGTAAAGTTGTTCTTCATAATAAAATTATAAAAGATGTTATAGTGCTTGAAAATAATAATAACCGTTTATTCACTCAGATCTAACGGTTAAGAGATAAGAGGTACCCTTTAAAAGGTACTGTAGGTTGTTGTTGACCGGTACCAGTACTTGGTGGACCAGTTAATAATTTTCTTTTCCCTTTCAAATTAGACTGAGGCTATTTTAGTATTTCTACATACTAGATATCCACCGGTACAATCTATCGATCCTCTCTGCGTCAATCTGTTCATTCGTTTCAATCCAATTTGTAACTCTAGCCTCCCTTGGAGAAGCTCCATGACTGTATTAGTTGTGGGTTCCGTTTTGCTCATCAGAAAGTCATTTTGTGCCCGAATTGTTTGATCTGTTGAGCCGTCGCAATGAGAAGAAGCAAGCCTCCCCCGGAGCAGTTTTGGGCAGTCAACCGACTTTTCCTTTGTTAAACCAAAGTTTATTTCTTTGGCAAGGTTGAGAATGTTGGATAAATTTCAGAACATACTCACTTTGTTGTATCATTTATAATATGATAATTATGACTTGTAAAATCTTATAATATAGTATGTGTAACTTACATGTGATATATGCAATGTTGATTATCAATGTGCTATGTTACTGGGTGTTGTTTGGGAAGAATAACGGGGGACTACCGGAACTAGATTCTTATTGAATTCAAAAAAATCATAAATCCCTCATCCGAAGTTTAAATAAGACAAACTCAAATTCTATCACATAGTCCTCAAAAAGTTCTACAACTATGATATTCAATGGAAGTCAAGATTCCATCGTTTTGGGTTCTAAATTTACGATTTAAAAATATTTATTCTGATTTGGACATATATGCGCAGATCTTTGTGTAGAGTCTATATCTCCTATCTTCAAAGTTTAAATAATATGATCCATATATATTTTAAAAAGGTATCGATGAGATCTACAGCTTTCGTGTTTTAATTTTCTTATTAGAGCAAATTTTCAAGTCCAAAATTACATTGCAATATAGTGTTGTTTCTATTATGAGTGAATTAATTTTTCGTATCGGATAAAGTTTCTAGAAATCTTTAGGTATTGGGTCATGACCTTGGTCTTGCATGTTGGGCTTTATAGAGGTCTAGTTGTGTCCTATAGGCGTCATGAGATTATGAGAATCCCTCTTTACATGGTAAACTGGACTTCATATCGATACTACTCATATTTAAGTATTTTTTTAATATTATTTCACTTAATTTTGTAACATAGCACTCAAATGATACTATATGTGAAAATCATTAATATTAGAGATAAAAAAATATTTATAATAAAAATACGGTAAAAATAATAATTTTTTGTACTCATGACATATAAAATGGTACACTAAGAAGCACTAA
Organism: Eleusine coracana subsp. coracana; assembly: GCA_032690845.1. Classification (NCBI taxonomy): domain Eukaryota; kingdom Viridiplantae; phylum Streptophyta; class Magnoliopsida; order Poales; family Poaceae; genus Eleusine; species Eleusine coracana. The sequence continues at coordinate 58,729,483 of CM064430.1, read as the reverse complement.
CAATAATATAAATATAATATTTTATGTAAAAAATGTCTATATTGTGTAAATAATTTATATTTAAATTATAATAAGTATTTTATTTTTTAAACCCGTAGTAATGTACGGCATTTTTCTAGTTTGGATTTAACTTGGGTGGTTCTCCACAATTTTCCTTAATTTTTTTAAATTGTTTGAGACTATTTCTGCTTCCCGGGATTTTTACTCCTTGGTTCCCAAACGGATGATGGGAATACATGTCCTGGGCGAGAAATCCCATCAAGAAGAGGAGGATGACAGGGATTTTCTGGCTTGGGTTTTCAGCCTGAGTTCCCAAACTAAGCCTGTTGAAAATATCCCTTCCAGATCCGGGGTTGGCCCGCCGGAATTGAGTTCGTCTTCCTCGTTTTCATGGCTGGGCCAAGCAACAGAAGCTGACGTTAAACAAGTTGGCTTCTCTTCAAAGCCATGTTTTCATATCGTTCGATTAATCGTCCGATCGGTCAGTGGCGTACGATTAGAGGCGGCGATTCGATTAGAGCGATTAATTACCTTTTTTTTTTTGAGAACGTAGAGCGATTAATTACCTGATCGACGTGATTAATCGTCCATTCCGATCGCGGAGGATCAGGTTGTGACCAATTCCGGCCCAGAATAGGTTAGGTGGGCCGGAAAATTTGGCCCAATAAGGCGTGACATAAGGAAATCTGGCCAGCCAACCCATCTCGCTCACTTGCCGGCCCTATCGCGCTCGCCGCTCCAGCCTGAAGGACGGCGGAACCCATCACCACTGAAGGACCCCTCCCTCCTCCCTGCAATCGACGTGCTCCTCTCCTGCCGCCTGAAGCCATCATCGCCGTGCTCCTCTACTGCTCTAAGTCAACCGATTAGTAATCGGCTGATCGGTCCTCTGGCGTCTAGGATCGATCAGCCGATCTGAAAACATAGCTTCAAAACGCTCTTGGGAAAAGCTGCTTCCAGCGGCTGGTGCTTCTCCCACAAGGGCGTTTGGACAAAGCTTAAGCTCCCCCAAACCAAACAGGGCCAATGGAGACCTCAGCAGCCACGCCAACTCGGCCGCCTCACCCTAGCCCCATCGCTGCCTCCCCGTCACCGTCGGCTTCTTCGCTGCGGCTGTGGCGGCAGGCGGCGCAGCGCAACCAGTGGTCGCGCCTGGTCAAAGCCAAGGACGATTGGCTAGCCGCCGCCCAGGAAGGCTCGCCAACGCCCACAATTTATTCAGGTAACTCCTACCCTCTCCTCTGCATTTCAGCATGTTGGAATTTGGGATTTCAGCGACTGATGTTGTGCTTGTCAGGTTCATGCCAGGGACGGATTTGGGGGCGCTCAAGGACATGCAGCGGATCCGCGACAAGGCGAGGGGCAAGCTAGCTCTTAGGGAGGTAGTAGATCCTTCTCTTTGCTTCATGATTTATTTATGTATTTTCCGTCACTTCGAATTCTCCTGATTTTGTTGCTTCTTGCTTGTGTTAGGAGCAATACCGTAGCATGCTTCTGTCATCCTACCAGGAGATGGTAATTTTACTCGGCATTGCTGCTTCGTCGAGTCTAAACTTTTGTATTGATGAGAATTACTAATTCTTTCTTATTTACCCTGTTGTAGGTCCATGCTCTGTCACACTTGGTTAATGCCTCCCGCTCTATGCGCTGCTTTTCTAATGTCCCTGCAGACTCTGCCGTTGCACGATACTCTGATTGTCAAGCTGATGTAAATGACTCAGGGGACGGTGGAGGAATCCCACTGTTCAAGCGGTTATCCATTTTGCAATTTGGTGGGTTACTTCTTTTTTCATTCATGCATATCTGGATTAATGCGCTAAGTCAAAGGGACCTTTCTTTGGACATGCAAACCAGTGGCGGAGCCACATTACGGCCAGAAGGGGCTCCGGCCCCCCCTTGGCAATGCAACTTTTCTGAATATCCAAGAGTATTTGAGCCTATTTCATTTCCATGTGGGCATCAATATAATTAATCAAGGCACATCGACAAGCACCTAAGCATACTAGGGCGCAAACAACCCAGCTGGAACACAAAAACCCACATAATAATACACGTAATTTCACTTGATTTAGGCATATTACTGTTCATGGCCCCTGCTGTGGTTCATGGCTGGCTCCACCAGTGATGCAAACTGCAAAGAATCATCATCTTATAAAGGCTCAAGAAGTCAAATGAGTTTCATATACCAACACGGCTACTCTATGTTCAAATATATTATCCAAATATATGCTGTGGCATTCTGCAGTCCCTTATCGAATAACTCGATAAATAAATTTCTATTGTCTCATTATTGAGAAACTAAGGACAGGCCCCAGTGCTGAACCTCCCACGTGATGTGTGAGGTCTGGGGGAGGAATAACCTCCTATTTTCTTTTTCTTCTAGGGGTCCTTTTGGGAAAGAAAAAAATATCTCCTAATGCTGAAAATCGTTTGCATTTGTAGAGACTGCTAGTATTGGAACTCCTCTGGATTACTTTAAAAGATGTTGGTGAATATGAGGCATCATTAGATTGGGAGGATGAGCTATACGACGGAGAATCAAATGAATTTCAGAGTATTGGCCTTCAAACAGGAGAGAGCTGCAGACTGCCTGAAAATTGGTGTGAATATATTTCAGGGACTCAGCGACGTGGAGATGCCCCATCTTATGAAGTTTTACAGGTGTGTTTTTATAATCAAATTTTGCAGAGGCCCCATGAATTTGGCTTACAAAAGTGAGTCTTTCCTGGTGGATCTGTCTTGTGTTTGGTAGGCTCGCGAGTAGTAAGTTGTCACCTGTATGATGGAGAAACAAAAAAGTTGTAACCTGTATTTATGAAAGGATCATCTTTGTATTACATCAGATATGATCAGCCAAAGCTATCGAGCTCCCTAACCAATGATTTTATCTTGTTGCCTTATTATACAGGTTTATTTAGTCACTTGGCGTGCTAATGTGAACATCAATAAGAACAGGTATCATTATAATGATCTCATTTTGAACGTTTCACAACTGTGTGGTAAAAATAATGATTCATTTGATTATTGCAGACTTAATGAAATATTTGAGCTTGCTATTACTGAGGAGGGGATGCCTGTCAAATTGTCTTGAAGATTTTGACGTATCTTGTTTGGCTATTCAAGTGATAAGAATTTGTTTAATCGATCTGCTTTCCTATTTAGCGACTGTCTTTGCCATGATAGAAGTCTTTTGTGAGCTATTGAACGACTGTAGCTCTGGACATTCTTGGGATCAGAAGGATTTAGCAGCGCCAGACCACATAAAGCTCTGGATGCTTGGAATCAGAAAGATATAGCAGTGCAAACTGCAGAAAGGTGTAAGCGAGAATAAAAGCATCTTAATTACCCTTGGGTCGCCCTTGAAATGCAACAATGACATCAACAAGGCCTTTTAATCCGAAGGGGGCTGGAGTAGGCTAGAGATGAAATCCAAATCTTGAAGTTACCTTGGAAAGGTATTTGGAGAATATTGGATTGCCTTGAGTCATGCGTAGCACTAGTTTATAGTTTGCTCAGGTATACTGTGAAATATTAATATTCTATTAGATGCATAACTGGTGTTGGTAACATGATCGTGCAAAATCCTAATTTCGCTTTGGGCTTTTTTCAGTGAAATACTATAGACCGTATTGTTGTTTTTAGGGAAAGAGCGAGGTGGTGGTGGTGTCTGTGGTACTGAGATCCATCATGAACGTCGGTAAACGTTGCTGCCTGTGAACCTTTCTATACTACATTAGACTTGGCCCACTATAGGAAGCAGACTGGGCCATGGCGGACTGGGCCAGCCTATCAATGCTGTTACCAACCTACTAAAGCCTTTTCATTTTCCTCCTCCGTTTCGTGAGAGAATTTAACAAGCGACGATCGATGAGCTCAACCGATTTTGGAGGCAGTGCTTACTTGCACTACAGAGTAAAGCTCGCTCAACATATATATCTGGAAAATAATAGCAAATGTTCTTTTCTTTTTGTTGTCAGTGACTAACCAAGTTTTTGCACAAGTCTTCTCCAATTTCAAGCGCTGTGCGTGTGAGAGCGCGCTGTTGTTGTTGTTTTCTCCAAGAGCTGTTCATAGTGAACTCCCTTTCCCAAACACAAAATCCAAAACACAAAGAAAAAGAAGAAAGGAAAAAAAATCTCAAGTAACTCTCATTTCGCTTCTGCGTTTCTCTCATGATTGATACGTGAATGAACGCTAAAACTAACTGTCGCGGTGATCGAGATGGTTAGATTCAGATATTTAGTCCTTTCGCAAAAAAAAAAAAAGATTCAGATATTTAGTCCCCTTGCAAATAAAGATTCAGATATTTAGTTCATCAACATCATGAAAACAGAGCTCTTCGCACATTCTAGTAGCCACGCAATTAGTAGCAGTATTTTGATTATTTCTCTTCACTGGTAAGCATTCAGGAGATGTGATGTTTGGTGTGTTGGCGCGTTCTATTCTTGTGGCCTTCTTGATCCCCCACCGACCACCGTCGTCATGGATCTGAGTAGATCGGAGACCATTATTATTACTAATGAGCTGATTCGATGGTGACGTTGTTGAAAAACACATACTATGAAAGAGAATGTTCTTCCTCGATCGAGCATCATGTTCAGAGAGAGAGAGAGAGAGATGTGAACTATGCTATCACCTAGCAGTAGCCGAATTATCTTTCTTACAATATAAGAGAAGTAAGGTATATGATGATGCCATATGCTATGCAACCAGAATCTTCTTCTTTCCGACTTGGAAAGCTACAAAAGCGTAACGTTATTTCTGAGATGTGCTTTGCTATCATAAAAGAAAGCAGTCATTCATTAGCTAGCATATATATTCTTTGAGTTGTACCTGCAAATTCTACTAGTAGCCAATCAAGCGTCTGTGTGTACCTGCAAATTGAAAGAAGGCATCCTCCACGTGGGATATGTGACGTGGGAAAGCGAGAGCCACATGGCGATGTGAGAGCGAGTTCCCTGATTGTATTTGGTCTGTGTGTACAACGAAGCCAAATTGCCAGCAAAACGCCATATAATATAGCACACCACAGTTGAATGAATCCATGGATGGATGGGGGACCCACGTGTGCTTTGCTTCGTATGCAAATCAAAGCATATATATTAAAGGGAGCTTTCCCGGTGCCGGAGCCTGAGGATGCGCTTTTTGTTTTATGGGTAGTGGAGTTAGGAGTTTTTAACAAGAAAAGGGAGGAAACGTCAATGTCACAAGGGCTCTCCTCCCTCGTGTTGCTTTTTTGGGTCCAACCGAATACGTATATATCTTGTAATAACGCAAGCTGGGAAAGTAACATCGTATTTTATTTGGCGCATCTGCATCTCCCTCACGCATGCTATACTAGTAGTAGTATAATATTTACCTTGTTGGTATGGTGGTGGCTGGGCTGGGGAAAGGAATCTCCGGGAGACAAGAAAGATGTTGTTCGTAGGATTCTCTCTCGCGCGCGCTCTCTATATCTAGCTAGTGTGTGCAGGCAATAAGGCAAAAGAATATATTCTATTTACCCTACAGCACGACAGAAGATATGTGCGTCGATCTTCAATACGGTTGCAATCACTGTCCACGTCCATTGGTGTACATAAATCGATCCGCTTATCAGCAACTGATAGGGTGGTTTTATTTACGATAAGCTTCTATTTGCTTTTTTGTATTGTTAAGTAATCTTAGGATTAGAGCTTAGTATATATCCGGAAATTAAAGCAGCAAGCAGCTTATAATATATAAAAGGTACCCCCACCAAATCAATCAGACGAAGCAGAGTGTACTAGGAACGCAAATTAACACATGAGAGAAGAGTAGATGAAACAAAGCGCTAGTTTTATTGTTATTGATATAATTCAAGCACGATAACAACATAGTGGCACCATCACCAATACTAGGGTCGTAGTACAGACGAGCATAAGAAGGCGACGTCGCCATCGTACAGACAGACAGAAAGAAAGAAACCTATATCGTTGCTTGCTGTGATATACTATATATATGATCAGCTGCCCATCCAATTGCAATCGAATCCAATAAGGGATATTATGGATGTTAATTAGATGGCGAGTAGGAGTCCCGGTAGGGAGTTGGTGTTGCTGTCTGGGCGTCGGCTCTGCCACACGCACTTGCACTTGGGAGTTGCGGCGGCGAGGCGTGTGACGGTGAGGTCGGTGTTGAAGTACTCTCGGAGCTGGGTGATCACCCCATCCGGGCCCACGGTCCAGGCGTGCACCCAGTAGACCCCACCACCCTGCTGCGGCTGCGACTCGGCGATCACGGTGGAGCCGAAGGCCTCGACGGAGCGGGGGACGAAGCGGAATGATGAGGAACGGCCGCCGGTGAGGAGGCGCATCATGTGCTGCTGATGCTTGGGAGGGCCATGGAACCACCACTCGAGGTCGGGGGCCAGAAGGGACTGCACTGCGGCGTAGTCACGGCCGTTGAGGGCCTCGTACAGACGGAGCACAAGAAACTTGTTGCGCTGCTCTGCGGTCTCCTCGCCGCCGCCGCCTGAGCCAGGTTCAACCTCCTCAACCTCAACCTCAACCTCAACCTCCTCCAGGTTAGCCAGCTCCAAACACTGCCTTCTGGGCAGACTCTCCTTCCTCCTCGCTTCTTTCTCCTCGATCTGCTACCAAGGGAAGAGGGGATTATTATTGATTCTTCTCTGCTCTTCTTCTCTTTTCTATTTTTACGAGAGAGAGAGAGGATCGATTTGGGAATTGGGAGGAGAGTTTGGAGGGCACCACCGCCCCCGCCTTTTATAGAGGAAAAGGAGAGTGGTGGGCCAGCCCGGGGTGCGCCAGGCCAGATTGGACTCGGAAAGAAAAGCGTCCACTGGATCCTATGCGATGCGACGCGATGGATCATCATAATAAGAAAGATGGGCCAGCAGGACCCGTAATTATTTAAGTTTTTTTAATTACATAGTACAACTCATAACGTATGTATATTCACTCCTATAAATATAATTTTAGCTTTATAGGTATCATCGAAGACTAAATTATTGGTGTCTCGCTGTTGACGGGACGTTGCATTGACGCCTATGAAGTATTCACTTTTGTAGAAATGCAAAAGTTTTGCCATTTAGTGTGACGTTGCATTCACTGAATTTTCTTCATTCTTCGTTATAATAACATCACTCACTAATTAATTAAAGTGCGAGCAAACTGTGGCATAGTATCAAAACACTGTGCTTCTGACGTGTACTCCATACCGTGCCTTGATAATAAAAGTGGGTTGCACACTCACACTCTTTACTTAATGTGATGCATTGGTTACGTCTGTTGGCATGATCGATGTGGCCGCAAAAAGGGAGAAAAAGAGATGAAGATAGGTAGGTGATGGAGGATTTTTTTTTTGTTTTTGGCTGTTGGCGCGCGCATTCAGGAGGAACGAACACGAACCAGCTGGGGATGTGCGCTTCGGGGGAGGCACCATTCATCATATCATCATTCATCAGTTGCGTGTTGTTGATTGATGAGTGGGTGATCCAGCTAGCTAGCTTTCCGTTTCCATGCTGATCGATCGATGAGAGAGGATCGGAATGGATGAGAGGACCACGATTGGGGCTGATGCTGATGCAGCAGCATTGCAAGCTATCTACTGAACTGAATGCTAACTGATGATGCAAGGAAATAGCTAGCGAGGCAGAGCTGGGGAAGTGCCACTCGGGGGAGGCTGCTAGCTACTCACTCACCATGTCACTGCTTGGCCTCGTGCACCACATGCTACGATGCACACTGCTGCATGCCAAGCCGAATCAAACAAGCACCTAATAGTACAATGATTCGCACCCCTCGTCACTTCTCTCTCTCTCTCTCTCTCTCTCTCTCTCTCTCGTACTACAACGGAGGATTGTGTTTGCAAACCGGCCATGCCGGAGAGTCGAATGAAGCTGCCACGAAGCTTCGTTCCTTCGCCTCGCCGCCGTTGCATCGCATTGCTCCTTCCATATGACAGCGATGCCTTGCCCTCTCCTCGTGATAATGATGAATATCCATCCATCCTTTCCTACGTGGCTGTGTCATCGATGTATCATGTAGACTAGTACTCCTGTATGTATTATATTATTTTTCCTGCAAAAAAACTAATTAATAATCCACATCTAGCTCGTTGTGTATCATTTTCGAATTCTCCCTGCCTAAATGACAACATATATACCGTCGTAATCATTTAGGCCTTGGCGATCTTTTTTCTTTTTCTTTTCTTGGACGCAACTGATGATACCTTTCCTAATCAGCTCCTAGCAGAAATATACTGATCGATATACATGATGTGGAGAGGGACAGCAACCGATGATGAATATGACACAGAGCGATGCATTTTGCTGATCCCTTCCTTTTGTTACTACTAACTTGGCTTGTTTAATTTCCGAGCACGATACGCTAGTTGTCTTGTCATCAAATTAAACAGATACGATACGAGCGACATGCTGCCGTATCAACTCGGCGGAGACTCAGGCGCCGATTACATGAATTCCTCCAAAGAGATGCATGCTTGCACGCACAAGGAATTAGCTAACTACACTGATCCCAATTGATGAACAAATGCCTCCCTGCTTATCTCGCTTTGTTGACAAGCAAAACAGATCCATCGAGCAACATGGGTATATCGCCGCACAGCTGGCAGGTCGATCTGATTAATCCTGCTTCTGTTACAGTCTGCTTGTTGACTCGTCGATATCTGAAACAGGACACAGATGTGGCTTGGCTTGGTTTGATTTCCAGTCATCTCATGATTTCTCCTCTCCACACCTAACCCAAATACTTGTGGATGTTCATCGTCCATCCAGAGTTGAGAGTTGTATTATTGTTGGCAGACCAATCTTGAAACGGAAACACATAGTACTAGTACTACTAGTAGTAGCTTGTTAGATGTTTGTGCACGCAACCATAAATTGAATTGTAGTATTACAGTGAAATATTCAACTGATGAACGGGTCATCTATGTGCCAAGGAAGCTATGCGTTCTAGCATTGATGTTGATTGGGCTGATCAAGCCCCCCTGTTCCTACGATGCTTGCAGGAGTAATGTAATAATCCTGGTGATTAATGAACACGGATTGCTCTTGGTCTAAACACAAAAAGGCATTTTGACATCCACAAAGACATCGTTTTGAATGCTATAGGGAAGACGCAATTGTCCAATATTTATAATGAGATCTCTCTTGCCTCATGTTAAAAAAGAAAGGAACTCGCGAGCACAAAGTAAGCACCAAGGTAAAGCGATTTAGTTTGTCTGTCAAACACCTCTCACCAATCAGGGGTAAATTAATCCCCTGATCCACCACAAGCACACGGTCACCATTAGTTAATGGAGTAATTAATTAAGCAGCACGTCTATGGTTAAGGTGCTGGTCTACACGGACAGCACTAAACACCGACCATTACCGGCCACGGATTAATGTCTTCAGTCGCGTGGGAACGGCAACATCTAGGTAGATAGCGAGTGGGTTACAAAGGAAAGGGCCAGCTGAATCCTCAGGATCAGGAATAGTACATTACATTTTCTAGCAACCACAAATTATTCACTCACATTATCCCTTCCAGAACTTGCGGAGGCTTTTATCTTTGTCGTTCTCAAGTCTCAAATATACATGTCTTGGTTTGACCAACAACTCAACCCATTGGACAGTGGATGAAATTTGCGTGGTTTATGTTGGTTTGAATTGTATTTAATATTTTTAACAGCATATTTAATTAAATTTCCTACTCCCTTCTTTTCCTTTTCATAGAAGAGAATACCTTATAACATTGGGAGAATATATAAGAAAGCACTCATGAAAAAAAGATTCAACTTGCTCAAGTAACTGGGTCGATTTTATTAATATAATGGTCCAGAAGATAAAAGACTCAGCAGAGAATGGTGGGCAGCAGCATTCCAACCTTTCATATCTCAAAGTGGGTCCCTTGATCAATCCTTCTTCATCCACCACAATTTTCATTAGCATAACTTACAGCGAGAGGTTATGCGCCAATTTTGTCAATGCACCTTTTTTAAGCTGTTTCACATCCTTTGAAGGGGTGCGCACGGTGGAAGACACCGAGAATTTCACATGCGCCGGCCGCCGCCGCGTTCTTAGGCTTTCCGTGTAGGGACCGTAGTAATGTCGGCACAAATGCGATCAACACGAGTTGGCTGGTTGTCAGCCTTGTGATCTGTTTTCTTTTGTTACTTTGGGCTGGCCTGCTCCAAATCTACATTTTGTTTTTGGGAAAGCTCCAAATCTACATGGGAAAAAATACAGCTAACCTATGCAGTCCTTCCAATTTACATGTTTTTCTTTCTTTTCTTCCCGGATAATAAGAGAGAATCGCCCTTCCGTTTCATTAGATGCTCACAGCACCAGAGCACGTTCATCATCAATGCATACAAATTCTAAATGATTCAACAGCCATACCTTACAGTTCATCACACCGGGTAATAATACAATAAAATGTATGCAGGGTAAGAAAGAAAAAAAAAGAGACCTTATACGCTGCCGTGTGGACGGACTACTGGGAGCTGACGCAACTATTTCGCCCTCTCCAACGCCAAATCCAGAAGAGTCCTGAAAAACTTGTGGGGGTAAACGGGTGGTTCCTCGGCGAGTGCCTGTCATCCATTACACAACAGCATTGTTAGTCAGATTTTCCATATGTCAAGTACCAACAACTGTGGGTCGATCAGAAGGATATTATTTTTCTGTGATTCTCACTTGGTGAATCAGCACAGTGGATGGAGTCATCCCAGGTACAGTATTTACTTCTATCAGCAGTACCTTCAGGACCAGCAACATAAATAATTAATCATCACAATAAAATCATCTTAACTATGTCACATATCCAGAGAGAGACGCACCTCCCCACTACGCACGTTAACAAATGCATCTATGCGCGAAAACCCTTCCAAACCCAGAGTGTTTGCCATGATCTCGATACTCTTCTTGCACCTTTGCAGTGCATCCTCGCTGCAAGCGTTTATCAAAAGATACAATGTTAAACCATCATACAGAGATGAGTTAGGAACAAGTGGTGACAGAATAGTAAGCACACCATATACAGCTTCAAGACTTTGACATTTCACTGATATTGGAAGGAAAAAAAATGAAAATAACGACAACAAAAAATCAGACCTCATGATTGTTGCAGGAGGTGGTGTTAAGTTGATCCCAGTCCCACCTGGAAATCCAGACGGAAGAGGGCTCAGAGATCATAAACCAAGAGATAGTACAAAGTGCGGATTACCTTGGAATTTCTCCTCAAGCGATAAAATGTCACCGCTTTCCTTCACTGTGATGCTTGGGTTCAATGAATGCATTTCTCCACGTTTGCCAATTACACCGACAGTAACCTCAAGCCATTCGTTTTCTCCCTTCCATACAAGATGACGAGCACTACCATTTTCTGATTTATTTGAAATGATAATTTCATCGGTTTCAATAAAAGGCTCAAAGATTATTGACTCTGGGGGAGGCAGTGGCATCTCAATAACTCCATGTGCCTAGCAAATGTAGCTCAGTGTTAAAAATGCGTCTGAACGTTAGTCCACGTGTGCTTAGTTAAGTTTGAAGTACCCTGGAGAGGCAATTAGCAGGAAGACGCTGAAACTTTCTCCTCAACGCATTTGCATAGACTTCTAGGTCCATTGCACAGCTGAAAACAGTTTGTGGGCCATGAATAAGACAGAACAAGATACAGAATGATCCTGCATTTAAATAAATTAATGATATCACTGGACTAGAGCCATGTAAATGTTCACCAGAGTCTTGCTACTCCAGTTGAGCATCCGTCACGAGCTGGTTTCACACATACTGTTTCCGTTTGTAGTTTTGTTGTCAGTTCATTCCAGATATCAACAAGGGATGACTTTAAAACGTCTTCAGTTGCTCTTAGATCTTTTGGTATGGTACGAACTCCATAAGTAATCAACTGCATAAGTACAAGAAATACACGTAAGCTTGCTCCATGTTTACAGTGGCCATAACATGTAATGTTTTTTTCTGTTTCTGAAAAAAATTCTGAACAAGTGAAGACCATACTGTAATTGATCATAGATTAAGTTGTTTGAATCACAAGGACATTCTGAGATATCAGCCTATTGCATACTAGGAAATCATAATGAAATAGTCATGGCAGTTCCCAAAAGAGTAAAATTTCTGAAAGATTCATACATGGTCAACGGCAAGTGAAGATGAAACTTTGTCCATGCATGTTCTAGAAGCTATTGGCCCTGGACCTGCATGGCAAGATCTTTGTAATTATCATGGTTTAATATTAAAAAAAATGGCCATGTACCACTATAAACTGCCAATGAACCTGTGTAAGGAACTCCTGCAGATTCCAACAATGACTGAATAGTACCATCCTCTCCAATACCACCATGTACTGCATATAATAAAAACAAAATAAACCACAAGGAACAAATGCATAAGTAGTGGAACAATCAGGAAGAGGGTAGGCCTCTCCATCTGTAATTTTCGCTCTGAAGCTTATAGAAGCTACAAATCATGTATAATCTGTTATGGGTGATTATTTCCAGTCTTCTATGAATAACAATAGCTTTAGGCACAATATTTCCATACCACATTTGAATTGCACAATATTTCCATGCATATATAATGTCATAAGTCATAAATGCATGAACATAAGAAAACTAACACTGGGCACAAAGAAGCATAACTACAAAAGTTTGTCTGGAAAAAATACCTGCTATAAACACTGCAGCTTCAGCTTCTTTAACATGGTTGATCCACTGTTGCAGCGAGTACCTGATAGGTTGTTCATCAGCAATGTCAAAACCCGCAAACCAATCATGTTTGCTCAATGCTTGCCAAAGCTCCTTCATCACTTGATCACGTAAACGAGATGTTATTTCAACTCGTTGCGGTTCAATCGCTTCAATACATGCAGCATGAACTTCTTCAGTGGTGTGTCGTAACAGTAATGGGTATCTGCCACACAATAAATAGATCCTAGTTGAATGAACTGTAGTGTGCCAATTTATTTTGTTTCATTAAATCAAGGATTATATTTCGTTACTGCAGTATTATAAAGAAGATAAATAACAAGCAACACTTACGGTAACATCCAAACTTCACGTGAACAGTCACTGAAATCTTGGTTACGGGAGGGCGAATATCCATTTGAAGGTGCAAGCAAACACGGTACCACATCAAGCTGAAAGCAACAGAAGAGGAAATGAAACTAGAATATTGGAGCATGGGAAGAGAACATAAATTTGTTGGCACAAGCAAATACAGTATCATCATGTGAAGCCACACAGCCCAAGACAACAATAACAAAATGCAGATTGAACATGATCTGAATCATCATTAACACAGCGGATCAAGAATAGAGACAAAATGATGAACAAGAATAACTTGAAAGCTAGTGATCTTACATCATCAAAGCCTTGTAAATTAAGCCAGACATTGGTGCCACTCATAAGTGATACTTGGCGCTCTGAAGTGTCACCACCAAATATCACGAAAATCTTTTGCTTTGATGGACCTTTATGCATTGCTTCCGCTTGTTTTTCTGATTGTAGTTTTCTGGACAAAGCAGTCCACAAATTATTGCTGGGAATGAGAGAAGGGAATCGCGAACAAGCATGTTGAACAATTGTACGAAGGATTTGAGAATGGGAGAGTCCAACCTGAAAAGTGTTATATTGTTTCAGAAGCTAGTGACGAGATCAAGTATTTCATGAGTCCAGATGTATTTATACAGCAGTTCCAGCAACAGTATGATAAGGGTTGTTAAAAATCTTTAGAATTAGAGTATATTGCATATTAGGGGTATTCACTGCCGGTTTTGGTTTGATAAAACCGGCATCAAAACCATCAGTTTCCACCAGAACTGTGGATGAACAGTAACCCAGCTCAATGAGCAGTGTCACATAGCTTTGACGTGCACTGCCGGTTTTGATTCTGGTTTGGTGAAACCAGCGATCAACACCCCTATTCCATATTATCACCAAAACACGAATATCCTCTATGGTGCTGCACAGTTGGGCAAAAAGATGCCGAAATAGCAGAGAAAATCATATAATCTATTTAAATCAGAAGTTATCAACAGAAGGTTATGATCAATACCGTTGCAGCCTGTTGGAATATGAAACTAGTTTGCTCCATCCCGCTTATCTATCAAATGAAGGGTAACAACAAATGTAATAATACACTAGGCATTGTAACTTGTAAACCATACTTAAACTTGATAATAAATGAGAATAAAGAGTTGTATGAACATGCTTACCAAGTTAATATCAGTGAAAAGGATAGTGCCATACTTGGTATGTCCAAATTTGCCACTATTTTCAGCTGAATGTAGAGAAGTAACTGGAGTATTTAAAAACCAACCATCTATCCTTGCAAAGTCATGCAGTCCAAGGTGGCTAAATAAAAGGGAAGCTCCTTGTCTTATGCAATTAATCACCTCTGCTGGGAAACGTGGAGGTGTGTGGTAAGCAACCTGTGAAGAGATCAATATTCACTTCAAATGTTTCCCTTAAAAAGCTAAGATGAAATACCAATGGAAATCATTTTTTGACTGAGGTCACAGGAAATTCTGAAAAAAAAAAGAACTCGTGGGACTGGAATAACAGAGAGTAGAACAACTGCAGTCTCGCATTTGACCCCAAATATCTGTGCAACAGTCTGGAATCCGTACCTGTTGAGTTGGAAGGTACTTCCTGCGGTAGTTAAATATAGTATCCTCCTTAGTCTCAGAACTACTGGAGGGCTGAAGCTCAACCTGAAAAAGAAAAAAGAAAAAAAAGGAAGAGAAATCCAGACTTTAACACGCCACCTCAAGACCTTATAGAAATCAAACCATCCCAAAAAGGGACAACCTTTTGTTTATTGCATTCCATGAGAGGAAAGTCCGAAATATTTGAAAATGTTTTTTAGCAAAAACTAAAGAGTATATAGTAATGTTTCAAAGATAGTGCATAAGTGTAGTATAAGCAGTTAAACATATCTTTGAAAAAATTAAGAATAAAATATTTTTTTCATAGAAGAGTTCAAACTCTTTTTACATTAAATTTTTTAGGCTAACAGGAAGATTAGATAAAAGGATGGTACGGATCATACTTCTGTCGGAAGCAGAGCAACAGGATCACTGTCATTAGCTGTCCCAGCATCAACAACAATGGCTGTAAATTCACAACCCCCTTCAAGAAAAACCTCTATGATAACCTTATCATCAATTCCCTATCAACAACCAAAAGATTTCAAATTTCAAAATTGTTAGTATGTTTGAAAGGAATGATTCTGAGTCTCTGAGAAGTATAGCAGAGAGTACCACACACCTCTGAAATGATCTCTTCAGCTTTCTGAGCTGCCTCGTTAGCACCATAAGCCACAACCACGCCAATGCTGGATCCAGCTCTTGTAGGTTTTACCTGTGTAAGCCATTTGAAGTTACTTCTAAACCAAGCCAACCAGGGACCAACTATTCAAGTAAAAAACCCTATTTACCACCACTTTGCCATTTTCTTTGTTCATATTGAGGCTTTCAAACCATTCATCCAATTCTGACTTTGCCAACTTATCCTTCTGCTTCACCATAGACATAATTGCATAGTACGGTCAGGACACTATGGAGGAACATCAGAACTAACCACAAACTTTAAAAGTTACTCACAGAAAATTTGACATTGCTTGAATTAATAAGATCAATCCATGAAATTCAAAGAAATCAAGACAGAATAAATGGTATCATTTATTTTCTTAAGAGTCTACAAAATGATATCCTTTTTCTCCTAACTACTGTGATTGTTGCAACGGACCATAAAAAAACTTTTGTTTGTTTTCTTAAGTGTTTGTTTAGATTCAGTACCTATGAAAAGATAATGATCAAAATAGCACTTATTTTATGAAATAAGAAGAATATTCTTGTTTTATAAAACAATATATTCTTATATATTTAAGAATTTTCATGACTTTCGTTTCTATTCTGCATGCTGAAACGACAAACATTAACCAACATGGAAATAAGAACTATAACATTACAGACACAATACAGAAACAAAGAAGTTTACCTCTACAAGAAAGTTTGGTACTGTTAAGAAACCATGTGCACTGAGCTCGAGTGATGCATTGTACTGCAGTCAAATTCAAGATTAAGATCAGCTCATCTGGTTGATGGACTGGCTGATAGTAAATGGACTAATGTAACTGAAACAAGTAACAGATATTGATTGCTATATCATCCTTCACAGTAACATCTTTAGAAGATGGTAGCCATACATATACATTAAGCTGTTAATAATTTGAAGGCTGTGTATGAACACGTAGAGGCTGGAAACTATTTCGACCTCCTAAAAAAATATTTTAAGCCTGTTCATGCGATATATATTTTTTTAAAAAAATCTGCTTAAGGAACAAAAAAGTATCAAGTTTCCAGCAAGTCAAAAGGAAAAAATCATAACGACCAAAAATATTTTATGGGTTAATGCTGGGAGATTTGCCACCCAATTTGGAACAAGGACTGAAAGTGCTAATAATGATGACAAAAGGAATAAAAGAAATTGTTCAAATACGAACCCAACAAGAACATTGAAAGAAGCATATTATGTACCTTGTCAAATGCACGACGGCATTCTTTAGAGGGTGTCCCAACAAATGGAACATTTGCTTTCTCTAGAAGCTCCTGCATATTTCAAAGAGATTTCAAACATCAGTGAACTGAGATTTAACTTCTAAAATGCAATCAGCAGCAATTTGGGGATGTTTCAAGTATGAATCGCTAGTAAGCATGCTTCGTTTTTATAAAAACTGATCGCTAGTGTAATGCCAAGGTAAAATAAGGATCCGTAAGCATGAATCGTTTTTATAATTTTCCATGTAAAGTATTTTATCTGGTAACCACTAACCTGAATGCCACCATCTTCACCAAATTTACCATGGATCACCGGGAAGACAATGTCAACAGTGGCAGCAAGATGCTCCGCAAAGTCAGAGAGTGAGTGAAATTTGTGGGCAAGGCTGCAAGCAGAACTGATACTTAGTATTGAACATCATGAAATGAATTATAAAATTACTAAGTAACAGAAACAATACTGACAGTAGGTTTACCTTTCAAGCTTGAAATCAAAATCCGAAGGTGTGTTGGAATACAGCTGTGGGGTAAAAAAAAAATGACAGATAGTCAGGATTCTTAAAATACAAAATTAACTACAGTCAGTGCTCCTAACAACTGTTTATTTTTTCTAAGTAAGCTTCTAATAACGGTTGCAGTAATGGATAAAAGGCTCCAACATATCCACAGCTCAGCTCACATAATCAACTGAATAGGTGTAACGAGAATAGGATATTTCTTAATCCAAATTCAATAAAAGGATCCTACCCTATAGGTAGTAGTAGTAACATAAGCAAAGTCATACGAATCCCCCAGCCAGTGAGCTGATCACAGGAATTGTTCAGGTAATGTAAAGTTTTTTTCCCCCTGGAGGGGAAAGTACTGAAAAGTTGAGCAGAGATTAGTGTGTTGGTCAGCGAATACATATGGTAGTATTAGTGGCTATTTAAAGAAGAAATGGGCATGGATTCAGTGGTACGAACAAACAACCAGCGAGCATCCACACACACACACACTGCGATTCAATTCAAACAAGCCTACCCAGCAGTATGAGTAGGTATAACCAATTTACTGTATTACGTAAAACGAACAAAAAGCTGATCTCACTTGGGCAGGGGATATCGCGAAGGCATTCATAGTAGAGTCAATGTAGTAGCAGTTGACCACGAGATCCTCACCCTGCATTTCCATCAGGAAAAAAATAAATATATCACTGGAGAACATGTGCGTGTGTGTTAAAATAATCAGGCACAATTCAGTTGGTG
Organism: Eleusine coracana subsp. coracana; assembly: GCA_032690845.1. NCBI lineage: Eukaryota > Viridiplantae > Streptophyta > Magnoliopsida > Poales > Poaceae > Eleusine > Eleusine coracana. Next base: position 58,711,674 of record CM064430.1, on the reverse strand, counting down.
TGGATCAGAGGACATGCTGATCAAAAGTTGACCCGAACCAAAGACGCGGTCAACTTATATAAAATCAAAACAAATTAGTAGCCAAGTATTCCAAGCCGTATGGAAACTAGCGAGCAATCCTAGCAAATTATCCGGACCTGAATGTGATCGAGCACCGAGCGCGCGGAGTTGAGGGAAACGCCTCTCTCGGCGGAGGGCCCGCCGCAGATGAGCCCGACCCGGAGCGGCCGGCCCTCCGCCCCCACCACCTCAGTGGGGTGCTGCTCGGACACAGCGGCGCGGAGGCCGAGGCGTAGCGGTGGGCCGGAGGCGAGAGCGCGGCGGGGCGGCGGGATGAGGGCGCGAGGGGCAACGCGAAGGAAGCGACGGGTGGTGGAAGAAGGGAGGCCGAGGAGGAGCAGGGGTTGGGCCCCGGAGAGCAGCATCGTCCTACCCTAAGCTATGCTGCTCGGTGGAGTGGAGACGTGCGGTGGAGGGAAGGGAAGCAGGCCGGGAAGGGAGATGATGGTGGGGGCGCCGGCGATGAGGGAGGAAGAGGAAGTAGTGATCGATCACTTTTTGTAGTAGCACTGAGAGAGAGAGAGAGAGAGAGAGAGAGAAGATGATGACGCGGCCGGCGCCGGCTGCTTTTTGTCATCTTCCTCTTCCCTGGCAGGGCAGGCCAAGTGTGAAAGAAAAAGAAAGATGGTACTGAAATTAAGAGAGCGCCTCGTCGTTTGAAACCTGAATGAAATTCGATCAAGTGGAAGAATGATGAGTTGAATTTAAACTATCCACCGTTATCAACGTCACATATAAAGGATTCAAAACAGAAACGTGACGTGGCATGGTTTTGTCTTCCTCCAAAGGTAGGTGTTACATGCCTTTCGAGTCGGACTGAACTAGTACTTCATAATGCATTAACTTGCTCGCTTGTTCTTTTGATTTGCCGTCTGATGTTGGTACTGGTGGTGTCACGGCCGGCCGACCCTGCCGGCACTAAAGTATCTGTCGTAACAATGATGCGGCCGTCTTCGTCTTTAATTTTCAATAAATTAATGTTCATCCATAGATTGCTTAGGTCATGTTTAGATTCTCTAGTTGGCTAAATTATAGTTAACTAAAATTTAGTCAACTAAAATTTAGGAGGTGAATGTTTGAATTTATTACTAAAGTCTTTGGCTAAATAAAATATAGACATGTCTATTCTTTATTAACTAACTAAGAAATGAACATATATATGTGCTAAAGTAAAATATTACATGTGGAAAGGGAGAGTTTTGACTTTAATTGACACTTTTCTAAGTTTAGAAACTTTTAGAAGAGTTGATATGACTAGGGATCTAAAGTTTAGGAGTTGAACTGGCTAAAGTTCAGAAGATTTTAGAATGTTTACGTTTAGAGCAAAATTGACAAAAGTGAAGATTAATCCAAACATAGCCTTATTTCAAGCAAAACATGCAAGTACTGTTGGCTAGAGCAATATAGTGTTTATTGAGTGTTATTGTTTTCATTTCTGTAAGAAGTCTTCCCAAAAAAAAAAAATCTATGAGAAATCGAGTCTACATGTTTGAGGCTGACGAGATAATACCCCCCAATAAGTTGAAGACTAAAAAAACGGAAAATAAAAATGTATCATTTTTTGTAGTGACGCTAGAAAAATATTCTTGATTAATTGTAGCTAAGATATTAATTGAAAAACAAAATGCAAAATCAGTTTATTTATAATATTATAAGAAAATAAAATACAATAATGCGGCAGCGCCTGTCTCTTCTGTACATTATTATATGCCGTGTACCATCCGTGTTAGTTTACTCTGCGTAACCTAATCGGAATATAGAAACAAATTCATGGAACCGGCGGCAAGTAAAATCATCATCGATCGTCGACCAGCAACACTATCTATCTATCTACGTTTCTCCCGCGCCTGTCTTAATTACCGTCGATCGACACAGATAGCGGCGGCGCGCGGGAGCGATCGACTTGTGCGACATGGCAGGTGATGATGATCTCCATGGCAGGACCAACATGAAGCAGGATGATCTTCCTCCGCTGAAACACGACGATGTCGCCGTCGTCTACGTCCTCCGCAACCGCCAAGTCGTCGTCCCCAAGGCCAAGATCAGCAGGCCCGTATTCTCGAGCTCCAGCACCGTTCTATGTACGTGGCAGGGTAATTAATACTCTTCCTTAAATTATTTAAGATCTGGCCTTGTTGTTAACTATTAGATGGATTTCATCTGGAAAAACAAGAATTTATTTTTTTTATCATCCATGTAGTTTTTCCGGAGGGCAATGTTCGCACACAAGTCAGACATTGAGCTGTGCACGGCTGGGTTTGGAACACTATAACACCATGAATCAGGTTTGTGTACTAGTCAAACTTACAAATCAAATTTGCAAACACAAAAGATTGTGCCTCCTGGACTCGTATTAGTACTAGGATAGTCATGAGCACACATATCATCATGTGGTATATATATTGGTTGATAAGCACAGGAACCAATACATTTATTTATTTAGCATATACTATATATCTGGTTTTCTCTTGATTAGATGCACATGAATGAATGTGAGTAAACAATATAGAGTAAACTTTACAGGACTACAAGTTTTTTTTGGACAACTATCCAAATGAATGTGAAATTGGATTTTAACTATGTAGTTCTCTGGTAGATATGTCGAAAAACTTGTTCCACGAAATTTGTAAAGCAAGTCCTTATAGCAACCAAAGATTGAGTACTGACTCATCTGTCTCAACCTATTACAACAATACACAAGCAGCTAGCATTCTTGATTATTGCAACAGCTCACCTGAAATTTCCCCCAGTTTATATAATAATATAAGCACACTCTTGGATTGGAATCTTATGTTTGCGTAACTTTATTATTGTAGGGTTACCTACAGAGAGTGGCTGTGAAGTATGCCCTCCACTGATTATGCATCCTGCAGCATCGAAATAGTGCTGAATCTGTTATTGGTCAGCACTGTGTGAGTTTTGGGAGAGGCATTATATTGTTCCAGCATGCAGTGTGTTGGTTCAATCCATGTTGTACGGGGAACAGCAGAGCAATACGAGAACACAAAAAATATACACAGTATGTTAATGTGACACATAGTAGTATATGATACAGCAGGTGGTGCGTTGAATTAATCAATCTCATGTATATATTGTACTGCTATCGTAACACACAAAAAAAAAAATGATATCATAATAAGGAAAGGAAGGAAATATATATAGTACTGTACGTAGTAGGGCAAAGAATCCTGATGAAACAACAACCCTGTCGTTGGACCCACGCACGATAGAGGATCGGATGGATGGGGTATATATAAAAAAAAAATGGAAGCTAAAATAAAATAGGTAAGAAGTAGAAGACGAGATGGGGGATGAGCATGAGCTAGTTTATTAGTGCGTCCTTCCTTGCTGCGTCTGTGGGAGGAGTCCAGGGATGAATGGTACGCCGAATTTTGGGATGAACTGCTGTCCCTGGATGAAGGTCTCGACGGTGAACTCCTTCTGGGCCTCCTCGTAGGTGACGGTCTTGATGCCGCCCCACTTGACGCGCTTGCTCATGTCGGCGCCGGCGCCGTGGTTGTCGACCTCGGCGTAGAAGAGGGTCTCGAGGCCGAAGGTGCCGGCCCACTCGAGCCAGCCCTTTGGGTCGATGAACCCGCCGATGTCGTTCTGGATGAAGAGCGTCCTCGAGTACTCCTTCCATGGCCGCGCCAGGTAGGTGGCGATCTTGCCGCCGGCGTCCGCCTTGAAGTCCGGGTGTGGCTCGATGGTGCAGTTGTGCAGGATCGTGCCTCCCACCGACCGTTTCTCCCTTCTCCCCTGTGCGGTGATGATGTTCACCTGGTTCGCCATGGGCTTCCGGGGCAGGATCAAACAGTTTTGAAGAACCACCTACAATATAATTCTTCTTCTTTAATTAATTTTTCTTCTTTAATTAATTTAGTCTCACAAATCAAACTATCTATATACTAGAATTGATAAAATAAAATAAGAAACCTGTGAGTTTCCGAAGATGAAGTCTATGGTTCCTGTGACCGTGCAGTCGCGGAAGAACTGTCTCTGCGCGTGAGTGTAGAGCGTGTCCTGGTACCCGTCAAAGTAGCACTGGTAGAAGACGGCCTGGTCGCTCTGCACGCGCAGGGCGACGGCCTGGTGGTTCTCGGCGCCCGCCGTGTTCTCCACACGAACGCCCTTCATGAAGAAGCCGTTGCCGATGGCCTCCATCGTGGCCGTGTCCTTGGTGGTCAGGTTCATCTTGAAGTTCTTGCTCCCCGTGATGATGGTCTTGTCGGAGCCGTCTCCGATGAAGGCCACGTTGGTGAGGGGGCGCCCCACGGAGACGTACTCCTTGTACGTGCCGGCCTTGATGTACACGACGTACATCTCGGTGCCCTTGGGCGGGATCTTGGCCAGCGCCTCCGTGATGGTCTTGAAGTCGCCGCTGCCGTCCGCCGCCACCGTCACCTTGGGCTTGAAGTCCGGAGACGAAGGAGAAGCCTCGATCAGGTCGTGTCTTATTCCTGTCATTATTTCTGATGATGATGCGGATCCCAGATGATCAGCATCAAGCAGCCTCCTTCCGATGCTGAGCCCGCCGAGCGTCTCTGAGAACTGGTCCACCACGGCCAGGATGTCCTCCGTGAGCTCCTGCGACGCGTTGAGCGCCTTCTGCATCTTCTCGGACGCCTCCGTGTTGGTGCTGTTGAGGAAGCCGTCGAGGCAGGTGCCCTGGTACGTGAGCGCCGCGCTCAGCCACGTCTTGAGGTCCGCCACCGCCTTCTTGAAGTTGGTCATCTCGAAGCCGCCGAGCCGGTCGAAAGACGTCTTGAGGTCGTCGATGGCGTAACCCAGGAGCTCCTTGCAGTCGTTCAGGGCGCCCGAGGTGCGCTGGTCGTTCTTCAGCTCGTTCAGCGTCGCCGACTCGCTCACCGCCTTGGAGATCTTCTCCGACGTCACAGCGAAGATGGCCTTGGCGAGGTCGGAGGCAGAGCTCGCGTTGCCCGCCACAGCAGAAAGCTCCGCCTCGCATGTCTGCTGGTAGTCCGTCGGCTGGCAGAAGGCCTTCACCGACTTCACAGACATGGAAAGCTCACCATCATCGCCCGCCTTGTCGCCGCTTGAGTTGCCCTTGAACGACACCACGCACACCGCCGCGACCACGGCAACCACCAGCACCGTCGACGCGCCAACGATCGCACCTTTACTCATCGTGTATTTCCCTCCCTCCTCTCTCGCTCAATTACCAATTCCATCATTATTTACTCCTAGCTTATATATATCAAGTATCAACAAACAAACCAATACCATGGCTGATAGATAGATAGATGGAGCTACGAACAAGGCGCCGGACCTCACGCCCGGTCACACGACAAGAATAGATACACACCTGCCTGTCACAGAGTTTGCCAAAATAGACACCTATAACGGTCGTTATTAATACCCTGCTCTCTACCTATTCTCTCTGCCCTTAGAATCCGCCGCCGCATCATCACAGCAGCAATGAGACAATTCAAACATGCCCATGGGCCTTATTACATGTGTTTTCATCTTGGGTGTTGGGCCTCGATCGGACCGTGCACACACTTACACATTATGCTCAAAACAAGAAACCATTGATCATCTAAGAATGGATCAATTTTTTTTCTTTATTGCAAATAATATTGTAATCTAAGCGATAAGACATAAAATTTTCAAGGTTACATATAGAAACATCCATCCTAATCATAGTTTAGCATTATCCTTATTGCACCATAGTTCCGAGCATGGATATATATATCTAAGATAATACACTATTATTACGAAATGATCAATCATGACCTACACATAAGATATTTTATCAACATGATAAAGAGAGAACATTATGTCAAGGTTACAAAGAAAGTTCCAGCCTAGACGTATTTTAGCACATCCTCATGGCATCATAGTTGTGAGCATGAATAGATCTAAGGACAATTTACACTACTATTAGGAGATGACCAACCATGACCTTGTTGCTTGAAAGCTCCCCATCATCGCTCAAAATAAGAAAACATTGACCATCCAAGAATAATGGATCTTTTTTTTTCTTCATTACAGATTTTTTTTCTTCATTGCAGATAAAATAGTAATCTAAACGATAAGACATAAAATTTTCAAGGTTACATATAGAAACATTTAGCATTATTCTCATTGTACCAAAGTTCCGAACATGGATACATCTAAAACAACTGGGGGAGGGCTGCGCTTCTCACTGCCCTGCCCCAAGCTCCAGGGCACCGTGGTCGGGGTCACGTGATGCGGCCGTGGAATCGAGCACCTCCGCGTCGGGGAGGAGGCCGGATAAGGGGACGTCGGGCTCGATGTCGAGCTCGAGGCCAAAATCGTGAGAGGGCTCGAGGAGGACACAGGCGTGGTGGAGGCTCGGATAGCAGAGAGAGAGTTTCTGGAGCGCGGACCAGGTACGGGTGCGTCCTGGGGATGCGGCACGGGGAGGAGCTTGGCGGGGAGCACCCGGGTCAGGCGCGGCTGAAGGTAGACGACGGAGCACGACAATGGAGAGCAACGCCTGCGCACCTCCGTGCCACCGAGCTTCGGCTGTGCGAGCTCCAGCCGCCGCTCCCGTGCATGCCGGCGGCCTCGCCTTCACGCGAAGCCACACTGCCCCCCCCCCCCCCCCCCGCACTAGAGAATGCCTTCGATGAGAGAGGTTATCTATTTTTGCATCACCTCCTCTCCTGAGAAGCTAAAAAACTAGCACTGATTTTAATAACCATGTTGAAAAATGCCAACATCAATAATAAGACCATCCTTCCGTATTGAAAATCACAAAATCATTTACACATTGTGTTTAATAATATAATGAAAATCATTAAAACTAAAAGTTATTATGACACTATATTATCTCAATATATGTATTGTATAAGATGTATCATATTTGTAAATTGGTCAAAAATTTTTTGTGTAAAACATGATCCTGCATATATTTTTTTATATATGTGTGAGAAGAGAGAAAATTATTTTGATGGTATGGTTCAAGATCCAATCTATCTCTAGTTTAACAGTCACCATGAGACCATAGTTTTATTTATAGAGATAAATGTATTCTGGTGGCAATGAACTATTAGAGATTCATAGTCGTTGGATATTCGTTGTTGCATGATATTTGAATGATATGTGATGGACTCCATCCATGGAGATGTTGTTGTTGATATTTCCTTTCGATATATACATGTTTGGTGTTTTGGAGGAGTGGTTGCTCATAAGACCTTGTTGTGGTAATTAGTTTTTGGTTTCAAGGGGGTGCTTCATTTGGTAGAACCTAGGAGGCTTTTTTTTTTTTTTTTTTGCATCAACACAGGTGTTAGCTTCAACGATATTGTGACAGGCATATTAGTTGAGGAGTTGTCTTGTCTGCTCGCAGGGTAATCTGATTGGAAGTGTTGAAAAGTAAGTGGCCGTGATTATTTCAGGCGGGAGAAACATATATATTTAACCGATCTGAATCGAATGATTTTGGTGTTTTAATTTGTTTGCGAGTCCTTAATTAGCTTGGCTGAGAATATTAATTTGCTTCGTATATACTGTATACGTATTATAGGAGGCACAATCAACAAGTAGCTAGAAAAGTTGATGGATGTGACAAATTATTGAATAATGAATACAACCAACAAGTGAAATGAAAAGGGTAGCAGCAATAGAAGAAATTGATTGACGTTTACTAATTAGGTCTATCATGAAATGAGAAAGGCTCGTGGCGCAAAGAGGCTGTCAAATTTGTGCATGTCGTAAGAGCGGACGAGACGGCGAGACGATGGTTGCAGGTGGCCGCGACGGGTGCGCTTAAGACGGAACTTGGTGATGCGGAGCACATAGTCGACATCCATGTCGTAGGCGAGGTCCGTACCCCATTTGGTGAGTGACTCGAGGATGCAGAACTCGGCATTGCCCAAACACGCCAGCGTCATGAGGCTCCTGTCCCTGAGGATGTTGTTCTCCGGGTCCGTGACGAACAGGTCCTTGGCTGGTATGAGCGTCCACTTGATCATCTGCAATAAAAGTAATGGGTGGCTGCTGACAGGCGGGGGGACGTGGCATGCTGCAATAAAAGTAATGGAAGCCGACCCATGCGTGGAGCGTGGCGTCGTAGTGGCCCTGGCCAAAGAAAGGGAGCAGCCACTCGCCGTGGTGCCTCCATTCTTCCCCGACGACGCACCTCGTGTCCAAGGAGAATGTGCCGGAATGGCCACCGAAGACGAAGAAGGTGTGGCCGTCAGGGTGTAGGGCGTAGGAGGTGATCTGGAGTGGCCTGTCGGGCGTGCCGGGTAAGGGCAGGCGCAGCGGCGGCGTGCAGGCGCTGGTCCAGGTCCACTTGTCATCGTGCGGCTTGATGTTTTTCATGAACAACCCCCGGCTCCTCTCCTCCTCCAATGTGTGCAGCGCGAAGATCTTGCCGGCGGCCGCGACGACGGAGCACAGGTGGTGCAGCTCCGGCGGGAGCAGAGGCCCGTCGGCCAGTACTGCTCCCATGTCGACGTTGTAGATGGTGGCGCGAGTGGGCACGCTCCGTGGCTGCCACAGTGCCATGATGATCTTGTCGTTGCTGCGTTCGAAGGCCACGAACTGCGGGTCGCGGCTGCCTCCAGGCGGAGCACAAGATTCATTGTGAGGTCCTCAAGGTCGACCTTGTGGATGCTGTAACCATTCTCCCAATCATCCAACACCAGGTACAGATGTTTCTTCTTCGTCATCTGCTTCAACTTTTCACTGATGCCAGCAGCACCACCAGAGGCAGGGGATCGGCGTGCAGTGACGGCTAGGGGCGCAAGCGGCGCGGGCCTAGCCGCAATCCGTGTAAGCGCCACAAAACCGCCCGCTTTGGTGAAGCGGGTCAACACAGCTCACCCCGCGGCGCCGCAATGCTCACAAACAACTCTAGCCGTCGTCGATGCCGCAACTGTCGCCCATGGCCCTACCTGTTCGCCCCGCCCTGCGACTAGCTGCTACCCGTAAAGCGCTGCAAGTTGGTTTGTGTGGCCGGCGATCTCCTTCAATCCGACCAAACCGCCGAAGCTGGAGTTAGAGCTTGAGCAGCAGCACAAGACATGATGGGTGATGATGTTCTGAACGCCATCATCCATCATGTACTTGTGCTCCAGCTCCTCAGAGCCCGGACCATCAACTCCTGGGCTTCGCTCTCTCGCCTACATTTCAAAGGGCCGCAACACCTTCTGCCTCGTCCAAATGATGGCCCATGATGATCATATTCCGACTTCCGAGTCAAGTACGGCAGCGACGGGGAGCTCCTTCTTCCTACGCGCAAAGGGGATCGGATCAGCAAAAATCTGTGCGTGGAGTACAATACAATACTACAGAGATGCGGGAATTGCAAAGGGATCGGATCAGACGACGCGGCTGTCACGTCATTTCTCTATCTGACTGTCTGTTACGCATCCACGCACTGCCTGTCATGATCGTGAGTTGTCTCAAAATTGCAGACCAATGTTTCCTTCGTTTCTCCTTCTCCTTCTCCTCCTTTTTTTTTTTTTAACGAAAGAGCACTACAGTAGTATTTCTCTTCGTAGCAGGCAAGCAACGAAGTTTCCTATGCATTCATGCATTCCCCCGTCGTCTCCTCTCTCTCTTGAGTCTTCTTCATCATCATCATGGAGACATGGAGTACTACTTACTATTGAACCAACAATACTAACAACCATAACAATAATACGGGGATAGATAGGATAGCACTAATTAGCGACACAACAGAGCTGGATTAATACCGACCGTCAACCAACAATAACGCGTCCAGTGACTCCTTATTAAAAAAAAAAAAAAAAAAAAGAGGAGAAGCAGCAACGCCTTCCTGGGATTCTGGCTTTCCTCTCGCTTTCCAGTTCAGGTGCCCCCAGCACCTTTGCACATTGTCGTCACTTTCGCTCTGCAATTTGCACTATGGTCCTCATCGTGCCATGGATGGATGGACCTCTTTACTTTTGCCTGTGGTGTGGGCCCCCGTACGTTCTGGAGACAGGCAGCTTTGGTTAATTTAGCAACCAGGAATTACCCGACCTGCAGCTTATATGTTGCTCTTCCTCTGTTATGCAATTTTAATTTTGTCTTGAAAAAGAAAGCCTCTGTTGTATTGGATTAAGCGTGACATGCAGGGCTGTAAACTAAAGCGAGTTATACCTCGATTATTTTTTAGCTTCTATAGTTAGTGTGCTCGTCTTATAACAAACATGAAGGCAACTCAATAATGTATGGGTGTTTTGCATTTGACACCTCATGTTTGCTCAAATCCAACTCGACTACCTCACCTCCAACCTCACTACACCAGCTCAGGTTCTCAGGATATAGAGAGCTCCTCTTCCTTTTTCCTTCCTAATTATAAGGCTAGTGGAGTTCTCCTCCCCTGTCTCGTCTCCGCCCACCTCACATCACGACTAGGTTCGTTCTGCAAATCCCACTTCGCCGCGGCCTCCCCTTTGCTCTGATTCCCACCACCGCCCACCTAATCGCGGGATCCGTCGCCTCCGCCCGGCCTTCTCGGCGCCATCTCCAATCCAAATGGTACGAAACTAGTAATAACTAGGCAACCGCCGGTAGTTGTTGCGAGTCATGGCCGGAGCCGCCAAGGAGAGGAGGCTGCCGCCGGCGCTGCCCTTGGCCACGCTGATCGGCCGCGAGCTTCGCGCCGGGGGCTCCGAGCGCCCCACCCTGCGCTACGGCCACGCCGGATTCGCCAAGCGCGGCGAGGACTACTTCCTCGTCAAGCCCGACTGCCTCCGCGTCCCCGGCGACCCCTCCTCGGCCTTCTCCGTCTTCGCCGTAATGCCCCCCTCTTTCTCTCTCTCTCTCTCTCTCTCTCTCTCCCCGCCCCCCCCCCCCCCCCCCCTCTCTCACTCTCTCGATCTGACGCCCTCGTGGATCTGCGGCCAGGTGTTCGACGGACACAACGGGGTGTCGGCGGCCGTCTACAGCAAGGAGCATTTGCTGGAGCATGTCATGAACGCGCTGCCGCCGGATATCGGCCGCGACGACTGGCTGCAGGCGCTGCCACGCGCCCTCGTCGCCGGCTTTGTCAAGGCTGACATCGATTTCCAGCGAAAAGGTGAGGCCGATCCCAATCCTTTGCCTATTTCAAACCATATGCCTTACCACCATAGAGAGCTGACTGTGTGAATTCAGGGGAGGTGTCTGGGACGACGGCCACGCTGGTGGTGATCGACGGCTTCACTGTCACGGTGGCATCAGTGGGGGATTCCCGCTGCATCCTGGACACGCAGGGAGGTGACCTGCAGCTGCTCACCGTGGATCACCGGCTCGAGGAAAATGTAGAGGAGCGGGAGCGCGTTACAGCAAGCGGCGGGGAGGTCGGCCGGCTCAACCTCTTTGGTGGCCAGGAGGTACCAATTCCTTCGTTTTGAATTGAACCGTTATAGTAAGTGCTTGCTGAGGAAGTTTGCGTTTACATTGCAAGCCTTTTGCTGATGCATGAATGTCTCGTGTCAGGTCGGTCCTCTCCGGTGTTGGCCAGGTGGCCTGTGCCTTTCAAGATCCATTGGGGACATGGATGTTGGGGAGTTCATTGTGCCCATTCCACATGTCAAACAAGTCAAGGTATACCGACAACTTAAAAGAAACTAGTAACTTTCTTTGTCGTGACGTGTCTTAGTCTGACTCAGGAATTGTAATCTCTTTCAGCTATCCAATGTTGGAGGAAGGCTAATAATAGCATCAGATGGCATATGGGATGCTCTATCCAATGAGGCAGCTGCAAAAGCATGCCGAGGATTGCCCGCTGAACTGGCAGCAAAGCTTGTGGTTAAGGTAATTCTACATATAGCCATTGTACCTAGAAGCACTGTAGGACGTAGGCATGATCCAGTCGATTGCCAAGTATTTTAACATCCAAAATATTTATCTGTCCAGCAAGCTCTGAAAACCAGCGGGCTCAAGGATGACACCACCTGTGTAGTAGTTGACATCATCCCATCGGATCATTTGACATCACCGCAATCGTCTCCAAAGAAAAATCAGAACAAGTTGAAATCACTTTTTCGTAGAAGGTCTCATAGTTCAGTTGGAAAGCTTGGAGGCAAATCCGCATCGTTTGGTTCTGTGGAGGAGCTATTCGAAGAAGGATCTGCAATGTTAGAAGAAAGGTATGTTCTAACTGCTGCTGCAATGATCTACATTTCCTATATTCATCGATCTTTGTGCTATTCTGTGAGCTATTTTCCATATTAGATTTTGATGGAACATATATAATGTGCAAATGCTCTCCTAACCATAGTGTGGCATGATATAGATGGCTAGGCACAGGCTACCTTTTAATTTGTTAGAGCATCTGGAGATCCTGTTGTGTCTCCAGGGGCTTTGCCTTTCCTTGGTCCCTTTATTCCATTTTCTATCTAAGTGCCTATTCTTATTGCTGGCTAAGGATATCTTCTATAATCTGTCAGTTAAGCTTTTGTTGACATGTCAGGTCAATTTTGTATTTTTATTTGAGATTCCAGAGCTCTTTTGTTATTACTCTTTACAAGTGTGAACCAAGTAACCAACCATAGGTAAAAGTGTTCCCTAACTAGAGTGCTGATTGCTGTATAATTATTCTCTTTCCTTATATAAATGATGAGAATGTTTTCTCGATTGGGTGTGCTCTATACCATGACCCTAGGCATCAATTTCACAACATATTTCCCTTTTCAATATTCTCTCTTTAAGTAATTTATAATACCAGTTAACATATTTTCCGTTGCAATATTCTCTCTTAAGTATGTCAGAATACAAGTCAAAATATTTTCCCTTGCAATATTTTCTCTTTAGTATGTTAGAATACAAGGTTAAGGTTAATTTGACATTCTGCATCAGTTTTCCCAATAAGTATTAGCAGCAGGTACATAGTACCTAAGTTCGATGTCTTATCACTAGATGAATAGATAGATGGAACAGAGAAAGTTCCAGCTGGAGGCCTTTGTACAAATAAACTCTTCTCTATCATTGTTACTTGTTAGGACATAGGAATGCTTTGAACTTTGATACTCTTGCTAGATTTTTTTGTTTATTTTCAGTTGAGAAACGCTAACCTATTAGCACCCCTGCATGTTTTTTCATTCGGTGACACTGATAACGTAATCTTACTTTTGCAGATTGGGTAGGAATCTATCCCTGAAAGCGGCTTCACCGCCTTTTCGCTGTGCAATCTGCCAAGTAGACCAAGAGGCATTTGAAGGTTTGATGACAGATAGTGGAGGTGGTTACTGCTCTTCACCATATGCGCCGTGGGGTGGTCCATATCTTTGTTTGGATTGTCGGAAAAAGAAAGATGCAATGGAAGGTAAACGATCTAGTCAGTCTACAGCATGCAGGTGAATCGAAACAAGACTCTGATAAGGTCAAACCTGCTGCTCAGTGGGAAAAAAAAAAGCTGAAGAAGAGTGGATGATCAGTAGGTGGGATCCAGTAATTATAATTATTTTCTGAAAACTAACTGTATTCTCTGGCCTCGTACAAAATATTTGGCTGCTAAGCGCTAACCAGTGTGTTGGAATCCACCCGAGGGAAAGATTGATATTATTGAGAGAAACAACAGCTCATAACTCGGAGCTTGTAGTTTTTTTGATGTACCTTCTAGACTTGTAGTCAGTGTGCATTGTGTATGGTAAGGGGGGAATTCCCCTGCCAAATGTTGTCTGTGTTTTCTTTATTTAAGACAACTAGTGAGGGTGATCGTGGAACACAATGTTTTTTGAACTATATTGTCTCAAGATATGCCTTATTGTCCTGGAGATTTATTCATTGAAGAATAATTTTCTTCATAAGTAATAATTATTTACAAGTCCAGTATTTGTTTGTTTCTTATAAAGAAGAGTAGATTGCTCTTAGGGTAAAAGTAAAACCGAATCTCAGATGACTCTGCAGGAGCAGAGGAAGCCGTCCATGTCGTTCGATTTGGAAGCGATCCATACGCGGGTCTTTGTGTTGAAGGAGAAGGTGCCCCCGGTCGGTAGCCACGGGTCTTGGTGGTGTAATAGCCGGCGAGGCGTTCACTGACATGAACAAGGAGAGGTGATCCAGTGCGTAGCCCTTGATTGGATGTCTTCGGCCGACAATGCATCTAGAGGCACCGCGATGGAGAGGTGAGTGCACAACTCCTCGATCGTCGTCCTGTCCTGGTATCGGTTCCAACGACTGCTGTGTCCCACGGGCCTCTGCATTCCACCATGAACAGCCAACCTGTTGTTCCTAGTGGCCACGGCGAATTTCACAGGGTTCTCTTCTCACACAGATCAAGCAACGGTGAGCACCGCCGTACGTCTTGGTGTCGAAGGCCACGGTTCGCGCATATTGTAACTGCAGTTGGGATCAGGACTACCGACGCCGACGCCGACGATGTTGCTGCCGACCACGGGATTATATATCACCCAGCGACGGGGACTCCATGCGCACTACCGGACGATGATGATGATGCATGAATCAATAGAAAGAAGATGGATAGATCTCGCTGGATTTTTATCTACCACCATATAGCCATCTTCAGATTTCTTTCCTACTTCCTGTTCCTCTTGGGGACCTTCATCTTCACATCCATAATCATGTACATCTTGGATAACTATAGCACCATGACATGATTTTAAGCCGCACAATCTGGTATTAATATTTCGTTGGAGAAACTATTCGAGTACAAATTTTAATTTGTTCTGAACAAAATATATATGTAACGCGGTCAGGAACAGTCAGAAAATCAGACTTGGACCAGGGAGAAGGACACTTCTTGCCGTCGTTATTAGTTGAGAGAGAGAGAGAGAGAGAGAGAGATCTGAGAAGAATTTGTGTGGTCTTTGTTTTGCCACGTTTCCTATTTTTAGGTATGACACAAATCACTTCAGATGCTTAAGTACGTATTAAACATCTTATAGACTAAAACATAAAAGATACCATATGGTCATTTCTACAACATGTTTTTTCTTCTTTGTGTCATAATGCAACATCATCTTAGGTGTAGCTCATGGTTGGCCTTCTCCTATCAAATTGTTCTTAAATTTGTCCATGCCTAAAACTATGGTCTCGTGGTGAGTGTTAAACTAGAGATAGAATATATGTGAGATCATATTTTAGATAGTGTTTTAGCAAAAAAAAATGATCGATCAGTTTACGAATAAGATGTCTTATATAATACAAATATTGAGATAATATAGTATCATAATACTGTTTAGTTTT
This sequence comes from Eleusine coracana subsp. coracana, assembly GCA_032690845.1. Lineage (NCBI taxonomy): Eukaryota > Viridiplantae > Streptophyta > Magnoliopsida > Poales > Poaceae > Eleusine > Eleusine coracana. Next base: position 58,696,476 of record CM064430.1, on the reverse strand, counting down.
AGATAAATATAACAATATTGGATGTTGAGCATCAAGAAACAGTAAACGAGCTTTCACTAGAAATTTAAAAAAAAACAAAAACGGATAGAAACCTTAGAGGCTCAATTACAACAAAGTGAAGGTCTACAAAAGGAAGATGATGTGATATTTGAAAATTTATTATTTATCATTTTTATTTATTTAGTTGGTATTCTTCTATCATATTTTTTGTATTCAATTATATTCAAGATAATGATAGCATTAAAATAAATTTCACAAAACTAAAACTATTTGAATCGTTATTTTAGGAAAACTACATTTTTTTTATTATGGTCTTATAAAACTTCAACAACTTTATACCTTTAGTTCGAAAAACTAAAACTTTTATACATGATCTCACCTATCATCCTTACTGTAATCATCTCATATATGACTGAGCGGTGCAACCAATCACAAAAAGTTGTAGTTTTCTAAAACAATAGGTAAGAATAGTTACAATTTTTTTAAAAAAAATTGCTTCCAAAATCTGTCTTTTTATGAAACAATAAATGAACTAGTTGTAGTTTTATGAAATTTACTAAAAAATTAATATACAAATTTAGCATATGAATTGTATAAGTGATTAATTATGTTGTAACAAAGTATCAACCCCCAGTTACTACAAACGAAACATAGATACCATGTTTGTTATATTTCAAAAGAAAAAAAATTAACATCAAGCTTTAGAAAAAAAAAGGTTTATCAATGTCTCTGCTCTTTTACTTTCTCATTTGACAAAGGAGATTGTTATTGATGTCTTTGTTTTCAGATTTATGTTGATAATTTTCTATCACTAAAACCTCCTCAACCAATGGATGTCAAAATGACAAATTGTATTGAAGCTCAATTGTGTCGTGATGTAACTTGCAATATGACAAACACTATAGCAAATGATACACAAGTAGCATTATATCACCCTCAGTCAATGTAAACTTAGATATCATTTTTGTTACATGACAAAAGAAAGTGAAACCATTTACACAACTTGAACAAACCTTTTAACACACTCTAGTAGACGTAGATAGAAATCTATAAAATTCTATGCATGCTTCCATTTATAAGATAAAACCAAAGTTTTATGTTGTAGTGTTGATTCAATAATATTATAGTAAAAATAAATGTAGAAATTCACATGGAAATTAGTTATTGGGTCTCAAAGAAAAAATCTTAGATATTGACAAGAACTTGTGAAGGGGTGTGCAACCTCATCGAGGGAGACATCCATAGGCAGCCTCCTTACTATTGTGCCCCTGGCCATTTCATTTCCCTCGCGATGACCACTGCAGCCTAGAGAAGAACCATGACCGCATAAGCCCCTAGCTCCCCACCGAAACCGTCTCGTTAGGGAGACATGCCTTCGCTCCTGCTCACACCAAATCCTCCTCCAAAGTTCAAGAAACCTTGGTTGTGACTTGCTGATGTGTGCCCCCTAAGCCTGTATTCATTGCCTATGATGTGGCGTCATAATCAATTAGAAAAGATTCACATTAACGATCTAACTCGCTCGGAACCTCCTCCTCTGAGGTCCAATAAGAATCCTCGTTTGTGTCCAGTTGATGCATGCCCCCAAGCTTGTCCTCACCGCCAGTGAACTGGGCGTGAGTGAATTTTGTATCTTATATTTTTAGTTTGACAATCTATTGATGAATCTACTTTGATTTGTTTTTAACTATCTAGTGGATATTGATAATTCATACCGAGTTCTGTTTTCTTACCGATTATTGATAATTCAATCTACTGGTTATTTTTATTAAGATACTTTTATCAGATTTGCTGAGAGGATATCATGTATGAAAGGAACAAGCTAATGTTGCACGCTTTGGTCTTGGACTTCATCTCTATCATCGAGATATGTCATGTTTATGGTATTAGCTTTCGCATTCGTACGTAGTACTTGGGTTACCTGTTTGCATCAGGTTTCTTCTCGAATGTAATCGTCGTCAACTATGACCATCGTCCCGCTATCTTGTCCGCTCTAAGCTTTCTTGATCAAATAATACTTTCTTTGTCTCAATATATAATTATTTCAGGCTTTCGTTTATATTTATAGCATCTTTGATAAATTTGAACAATAATATGTCCAGATTTATTCAAAGATATTATGAATCTAAATATTCTCTCTCTTAGCTTGAAATGCTTATATTTTAAAACAGATGACCTAAAACATTTTAGCCGCTAGGTGGTGTCTAGCACCTAAGTATGATTAAACATGCTTACGTGTTTTTCTAGGCAGTGCATTTTTTACCCAAATAATATAATATATAAGAATAAAGAAAGAATAAACCATCAGATGGCCTGCCACGTTATGATCCATTCAGCCCATCTACCGGCCCATTTATCCTTTCTCTATCTCCACCAGTAACATATATCACAAATTAGGAGCGGCAACAACAACAGCAAATGACGACGATGATCGGCGGAGAAGACGCAATAGTGCTCAGAGATGAGATCTACCTCTCACAAATCCGTTTTGCTTGTCTCCGACGGTCCTCCACTCTTTCTCCTCTCTCGAATCTCGCTATCATCTTCTTTCTCCTCTATCATACCTTAGTCGTCGGTCGCCTAGGCGTTGCCGACCAACTAGGAAGCGCCTAACTTTCTAGGCGAGGAGGAGGGCTGTCGCCTAGTGCCTCAGCGTGGCTAGGCGAGCGTCTGATAGTGTCTTTTTTTTCAGATAGTAACTCATGTTTTTATTTGTCCTTGAAAGAAAAAAAACATATTCCCTCCGTTCATATTTATATGTTATTCTAAGATTTTCAACTTTTCTACAATTACATGTTATTCTCGTTTTCCAATATACCTTTCTCTCTTTCCAATACAATATTCTCTTTTTCTACTACTCTCTCCGTCCCATAAAGAGTGTCGCTTTTGACTTTTTAATATTGTGTTTGACCGTTCGTCTTATTCAGTTTTTTTTTGCAAATATTATTTATTTTTTTATAATTAATTTTATCAATAAATATATTTTAATTATAATATATTTATTTTAATATTTACATAAATTTTTTGAATAAGACAGAAGGTCAAAGGTGATGTCTTAGAGTCAAAAGCGATACTCTTCATGGGACGGAGGTAGTACATCTCTATCTTTATCTCTCTCCTTGTTTTCAGTGCACCTATTTTTTTACTTCTCTTTATTTCTCATGCTCAACTCTAAAACAACATCTAAATATGAATGGAGGGAGTATTTTAATTCGAACCTGAAACACCAAATCAGTTCAAGCGGCCTGAGTCCCCAAGGTACATGGATGAGGTTTTCGATCGGACGGCTCAGCTGGCATCGTAGAGGAGAGAGATGGCACCGTTGGACGTTTGCAATGGCATAGGATGCCTCTGCTTCTGGCAACGCATTGTTGCTGCAAGTCCTCCATTTATTATTCGTATCAGCAACGTCCCTTTGCTCTGCAGACTGCAGCCTTTGTTCATTTGTCCTCGCCTCTCCCATCCTCCAAACCAAACCAGTGCTTCGTCAATGGCACCGTCGTATCGGCCCTACGCAGCCGAGTACGGCAGCGCGTCGGAGCGTAAGCCGGCGGCGGCGTGGTGCGGCCTGGGCAGCGACTCGGCGGAGATGAAGCGGCGGCGGCGGGTGGCGGGGTACAAGGCGTACGCGATGGAGGGGAAGATGAAGGCGTCCGTCCGAAGGGGTATCCGCTGGATCAAGGCCAAGTGCTCACACATCATCCATCACTAACTAGCCTCTTCTAGTTGCCTCGTCTTCTGCTGTCGGGTCTCATTTTTAGGCCTGCTTCTCCACCCCATGTGTGTCGTGTTCTGTTTCTCCATGCATTTTCTCATCCATCCATCCATCTTCTTGATGTCTTCTGTGCTTTTTATATGTTGCCCTCTTTCACGGATGGACCTTGTGGACATGTGCTGTTTGTAATGCTAATCAAGATTCAAGAGAGGGGAAAATAGTTGTCAAAATCAATAATGTCCGCGCTCACTGCTGTGTTTTCATTCGTTGCCCACAGAAAAAAAGAAAAGTTCAACTGGAATTTGCATGCATTGTCATGTTGCGCCGTGTAAGAATGATGCTTTGCTTTGGTAATGCGTAATCTGCTCCCTTTCCCTGGGGTCAAGTAAAGGAAATACAAAGGGCTCTCCTCTATGGCCCCAACATTCTCAGCTTACTACTAGTACTGAGTCTGACCACAAAATGCAGTTCAACGACAGGCACAAGCTTAGGAGCTCCAGTGTTCTATTTGTAATCTGAATAGAGTTCCAGAGTTAGTAATCTGAAAGAACCGGAACCACGGATGAGATTATGAGAAGAAGCCAAGGTCCAAGGAGGTAGAAGTATATGTAGATAAAACGGAAACACAAAGAAAAAAGGAAGTCTCTAATTTCCAGTCGATTAAAAGTGAGTCCCTTGTATCTAGATCTATTGGATACAAAACTTTTCTATAGTCTATATATAATACTAATTAATATAAATAATTCTACAAATAAATAAATAACAAAAGAAACAAAAAAAAAATAAATAACAAAAGCAACCATTCAAATCATTTGTGAGTCGACTGAAACAAACTATTTCCGTAAAAAATTTTTTTTTGGAGATGCGGGGTATCGATCCCCGTACCTCTCGCATGCTTAAGCGAGCGCTCTACCATCTGAGCTACATCCCCTTTGGTGATAACAATTTATTTTTAAATATAATATTGAGCTACATTTATATATTAACCTAGAAAAGCACCAGCCTGCGTGCGGCCCAACCCAACCCATAAGCTGGTTCCAGAAGAGCCCGCGACGCGGAAAGAAGGCGCGTCGCGAAAACGAAATCATCGTATTTTCCCTCCCAAACGAAGCGAAAAGAAGAGGCAATCCCCCATTCCCTTCCCTTCCCCCTCGTTTCAAAAAATCAATCAAGGGAACCAACCCTAGCCATCCCCTCCAATCTCCGCTCCGCTCCGATGGCCATGCCCTCGCACAGCGACGACGACGACGGCGCCAACCCCCACCTCTTCGCCGGAGTCCGCTTCGCGCTCACCGGATTCGACGATGTCTCCCGCACCAACGTGCGCCACCTCTCCCCTACCTCCCTTGTGTATCTCTCTCCTTTTTCCTGCTGATTTCATTGCGGTCTCACTCGATCTGGCAGTACCGGATGGATATGGAGCGGGCCGGAGGCATCGACGCCGGAGATTGGGATGGCGACTGCACCCACGTCATTATTTCCGGCCTCCTATACGTCAGTTATTCCTCTGTGACTTTTTTGGATTTCGATTCAACTCGTGCCTGACCTTGTTTTTTCCTGCGGGGGCCGCTGGACGATGCAGGATGACCCGGTGTGCGTGACTGCCAGGAAGGATGGGAAGAAGGTCGTCACCGAGCAATGGGTGGACGACAGCTTTGAGCTTGGAGTATTGCCTGACGCAGATCGGGTCAGTCTCTTCTGCATTCGCAACTGTCCGCTATATACTGCAAGACCCTCATCATCTGAGTACCACACACCTGAATTAGCTTCATGTCACTAGAATTCGTTTTCTACTTATTGTAGGTACTATACGCGCCAGTGAGAGATTTCAAAGGCATACCAGGCAGTGAATCGCTTCTCATTTCCTTGACAGGGTACCAGAAGACTCAACGCGAAGAAATAATGGTATTTCTATCCTCATGTGCTCTTTCACTGCTGCGCTGAACATAGAGCCTGTTGTCTGAGTCGTTTTGTTGTTGGTTGGGCGCTACCCTTCACTATTTGCATCCAGTTGATCAATAGCTCATCAGTTAGGAGTTTTAGTTTTAGGTCCCTTGTTTGTACAAGCGATGCCTTTGATTCCTTTTCTACTGATGCTGATGCCTTGACAAGTTGATTAGTTGTCATACTACCAGTACTAGCTCCGTTCATCCCTCTGAATGACAAATAGTCTATGCTATTGGTAGTTTTGAGATATTTATTATCGTCACACTCAAGTCTGAATACAAATTGTCAGCACCAATTGGCCATTATAATTGTTTTGACGGTTTATTCTTATGTTAAATGGAGAAAATGGTTTCTATGATGGGAGCAAGCTTCTCCAAGACTCTGGTAACAAACCTAGTTACCCATCTGATTTGCTATAAATTTGAAGGTATGTTGATTGCTTCATAACCTCTTACATACTTTGTACCTAGCATCCCTTTCATCTGAAAAATATTGCTGAAAGTCCATGTCAACTTTCATTGCTGTTTATGTTGCTTTGGATTTGTTTGCCAATGTATTTCGATGCATCGACTTTTGATATGTTTGAGGTCACTTCTCTGCCGTTTCTTTAAAAAAGGTTCTAATATGCTTTGCTAGGTGAGAAATACAAGGCTGCTAAACATGTGAACATCAAACTTGTAAATCACCGGTGGCTGGAAGATTGGTATGTGCATTTAACAATTCTACCTAAAAACAAGGAGCTATTGCATCATGGCACAATTACTTTAATATGAAGTGACACATGTGTTGTTACTGCAGCTTGAAGGCATGGGAAATTCTTCCAATTGATAATTATAAGAAAAGGTAAGTATATCTACTATTTTCCCATATATGCTTCTCTGCTCACCTCTTGAGTAGTTATTTATCACCAAATACCCTGTGGATCATCCCATGTTTATTCTGAATCTGGTCTCTGGTATTTATTTCATTCAGTGGTTGGGAAATGGAATTAATGGAGACACAAGTCATGGACTCTGAAGACGAAACAGAAGATGCTGGTAGAGCTTCATCGAGTAATACACGTATTACCAAAAGCACCCCTGTTACTGAGATTAGAATGAGAACTCCTGTTGATTCTGATGTCAATGCGCCCACTCGAGCTCCTATTATTGCTTCTAGCAATGCAGAGGGTGCTGCAGGAAGTCACTCTGGAAATCCTAACAAAAATGAAGTTACAGTTTCTCCTGGTAGTGGAGCTGACCGTGGTGGAAATGATGATGCAAATCAGGTCACCAGGGATGAAGCTGAAGATTATCACGTTAGGGCACCTGAGACTACAGTTCCTGCCCTTTATACTCCTGGTTTACATAAAAGCATTGCAACCCCTATCCAAGTGGACAACATAGAGAATATTGATGCAAACTGTTTGCGGAACTCCAATCTTGTCACTGCCAACAATGTCCTTCAGCCCAATCCTTCCAAAGAAAATCTCTCCAGGACAACACTATTCTCACCTGATGGACATACACCTCATCTCAAATCCACTGCTCTTCATTCACTTGTTGAAGAAAAGCCAAAGTCGAGTGAGTCCAGTGTAAGATCAGAAGGCAATTCAACATCACGGAATAATCATATCACTGGCTATTCCAGAAGGCGCTCCTCAAAGTCAATGTCACCTGCTGATACTGATTTAAGATCTGCACAGCAAAAATCATCACCTCAATCTTCTGAGGGAAATAAGTCCAGGGTTGAGTTTTGTACTCCACAAAGGAAGAATGATCAGGACTTTAGGGAGCCTGCTGATGCCCGAGGCCTGCAAGAAACGGAAGCGGTAGACCATGTGGACAGATCAGGCAGTGCACTTGCTCAGAGGAGAAAGAGTATTCTTTCTTCAGTAAGTCCAAAGCCACCAAATGGCGATCCAGGCTCAGGGGCTGGATTAGTAAGTAGTCTTGTTTCAAGCAAGGAAAATGCATCTGAAGGAGCAACTGTTTCTGAACTGAACAGAAACTCTGCCGAATGTACCAAAGTTGGTGGTCATTGCAACAGTGGCCCAACTGTGAATTCTACAAAGAAGCATATATCTGGTTCATTTAAAAGCAGCCTGTTGAGCTCTAGGAGAACGTCTTTAAAGCTTGTAATCTCTAGTGAGGAAAAAGGGCTTCCTGAAAACTCCTCCAATGGTAAGAATATGGGGGCGTTGGGTGAAGTTAGAAAAGATAGTTCGGGGGTCTCTGTTCAGAATGGGGACACTGGGATGAGTGATGCAGAGCAGGTAAACAAAGTTGATGTTGCAGCTCCGAGCTCAGAATCTGACAAGGCAGTTCCTCAACAAAGCTTGGAAGCAGGTCCTAAAGATACCCCAGTTAACACAGTCATTGGTCAAGATTCAATAACTTCCACTAAAGTATCAACTTCTAGAGTGAAAAATGCTAGCGCCAGGAGGTCTCGAGATTCTGGGAGTGAAGCAGCTGCTGTATTTGCAAAACGTAAGCCTGAGGTTGCAGCTTCAAAGCCCATGCATGATAAAGCTGTTTCTCTTGAAAATGCAGATACACAGCAGGGAGAAAAATGTAGAAGTCCGGCTGCTGCTGCTGATTCTGCGCTCTTATTTGCTGAAGAAATCTCAAATGGTAAACCAAGAAGTGAAGCTTCCAAGGCAGAGTTTGTTAATGTGAATCCACAGAAAAACATGGAGGATCACAAAAAGCTTTTAAGCAGTGTGAGTGCTGATGAAAAGCTAGAAAAATCATCTAAGGAGGTACCAGATTCCCTAGCAAGGAATTCAGTTGCAGAGGGGCCACACACCGCTGATGGTATAAGGGCTGATTCACCAACTGCTGAAAATTTTGAGACTGTGTCTCTGAAACCCAATTTTAGTGAGGTTGTTCCACCAGAAAACAAAGAAACGTACCTGAAAAAGCTTTCAAGCAGTGCAAGTACAGGTGACCCTGAAACGTGTACTGCAGATAAAGTACGAAACAGCAGAGCACGCAAGGTAGTTGCCAAGAGGAAAATATCTGCTGTCCGAAAACAGAAATTTGGTAGTGAGCTTTGCAAGGAAGCAGGTGTCTTTGTAACAAAGGATAGAGTAGTCTCATCAGAGAGAGCTGCACAAAATTCTAGAAATGCTAACAAGGTAACAGCAGATCAGGATGTGCAGAACACCACTGAGGACAAGGCACATGATCCAGTTGAATCATTTTGCAAAGATACCATAGAAGATAGATCAAAAGACACTCAAAATTTTAAATCAAGGAGCAACAAAAGACAAAAAACTGCAGAATTAGTGGATTGCCCTATGGACCATGACAAGGAAAACATACCAGTTAGTTGCAACTTCACCTCGAGTACAAAATATGGAAACAAAAGTATAAGTTCCAAGTCCATCTCAAAAGCATTACCAAATGGCAAAGCTGTGCTTGATGAGAACAGTGTGATAAAAGGACATAATTGTGGAACCTTGAATGTGTTGGAACTGACTTGGTTTATTTTAAGTGGACATCGCCTGCTGAGAAAGGAGTATAAGTCGATCCTTTCATGCTTAAAAGGTAGAGTTTGCAGGGATTCACATAACTGGTCTTTCCAAGCAACACATCTTGTCGCCACTGAGCTCCGCAGAACTGAAAAATTCTTTGCAGCTGCTGCGTCTGGGAGGTGAGATCTTTTACCTTGTGTACATGCAGTGATATTCTTTTTCTTTGTATAAGTTATTATGCAGTAGTAGGCTGAATTGAATTAATATCCATTCTTTCTCATGTGGTAACCTTTTTTGTTTTAGGAACTCATGTGGTAATCTTAGCTTTCTTATGCTACAATGATTACATGTTTTTAGTCATTATTCTTTTTTCCCCCTGTTCTCATAATATCTGAGTGTTTCTTTCCCTCTGTTTCCTTCTAAAAAAAGGTGGATACTGAAGCCTGATTACTTAACTGCTTGCAATGAGGCTGGCAAGTTCTTAGGGGAAGAACCATTTGAGTGGCACGGTCATGGCCTTAACAGCAATGAAACAATTAGTTTGGATGCTCCAAGGAAATGGCGCCAACATAAGCAGCGTACTGGGCATGGCGCTTTCTATGGGATGCAGATTGTTATATATGGAGAATGCATTGCTCCCACGCTGGTAAGACTTTGTGCTTCTGTTTGTTGTGTGCTGTTAAATGGTAAAATGTTTCAACATTCACGCTTCCTCTTTCTATTTCCACAGGACACACTAAAGCGTGTGATCAGGGCTGGTGATGGCACCATCTTAGCAACCTCCCCACCTTACACCCGCCTCTTCAAGTCCAACGTGGATTTTGCAGTTGTATCTCAAGGCATTCCAAGCGTAGATGCTTGGGTTCAGGAATTTGTGAGGCACAAGATCCCTTGCATCAGTGCAGATTACCTCGTGGAGTATGTTTGCAAGCCCGGGTACTCCCTGACCAAGCATGTTCTCTTTGACATGCACGATCTGGCAGAGAAGTCTCTTGAGAATCTGCTGAAGAACCAACAGGATGGAATCACCGGAGAGGCAGCCGAGGGATGTGAGACCGATGTTGCTTGTTCCACCTGCGGAACAAATGACCTGGACAGGCCGATGCTGATATGTGGCAGCGATAGGAATTCAACTGGGTGTGGGGTTCGGGTGCATGTCGATTGCTGCAACCCGCCCTTTGAAGCTGCTGTCCCTGCTGGTGAGTGGCTGTGCAACAAGTGCGACGTATCAAAACCTGCAAAGAAGGCTAAGAAGTCTGCCAAATCAAGAGTACTGAAATGCAGATGATCCTGTGCCTCTAATTTTATTGTGTTAATTATGAAAGGAAAGAAGTGTTTTGTTTTGCTTTTAAGAAGTTGTGGCACACGGAAATGCCCGCACAGTATTTTCTGTTTTTTTTTTTGTTAGCAGGTCCAATTTAGCTCTTGATCGATGTTAGTGTTTCAATAAATAGTACAGTACAGTAAACCATCTTACATACTTACATCAGTATATATAGCAAGCAATTTGTGTTGTTTTTCCATTCTTCGAAGGAGCTGGTTTCCCTGAACAAGCATGGTATGTAGCTTCAGTTGGAACCATGTAGGCGTGCAGAGTGTTTCTTTCTTTTCTTTTTGTTTTATAAATGTGCAGCCTGTGTTTCTGCAGCTGCGCGATACAGGTCAGTTGAGTCGCGCCTCGCGCGGTAAGAGCTGGAGTCACAATATACGCAGAGCAACGTTCTGGTGGTGAGATGGGCTTTTGCCCTTCTGTTCTGTGATTAGCCGGCCGCGTGACTTCATCACGTGAAGGAATCGAATTCGTCAACTTGTTTGAGAGGTAAGGAAGCTCGCGTTTTGATTTCCATCCAACCGAAATCTATATGATTTTGTGATGGAATAAAGGAGGCCAGACCGACAGAGTTAGTAGCATGTACCGCTCACAGTTGAACATCGACCATGTGTGTGTGCTACTCTTTACCGGTGCACCTTCACGTGCGGTACGGCAAAAGTTAAATCTCTCAGGTCTGGCTATGGCCGTAATCAGATCATCATCAGATTAGAGTCACATAGTGCAGATTAATGTCACTTATCCTAGCTGCAAATTAAAAGAGGCAGACATTTGCGTGCTCTACCAAGCGATGCAACGAAGAACCGTGCACACGCGCGCACGTGCAACGAGATGACGTGTTACTTGGCTGCTGCTCCTACTTTAGCCCTGAGCTGAGCCCCTGACCAGGATCAAAGATTTTGGTCCCTTCGCCGTCGGATGGATGGTTTCTTCCGAGTCTCAATCAAACGACGGCACTGGCGATCGCCACGTGCCACGCCTCTCCGTCCACCTGTCCATCTCCAGGAAGACGTGGAGTGGCATGGCATAGCATGTGGGGCCCTGCTTCCTTTCACCTTCAGACCGGGACCGGAGTCCACGTCGTTGACATTGTTGGCACCCACCCAACGTGAGCCATTCCATGACATGTCTGTGTTGCCGCTGACGACATACTCCTACATGATCCATTTCTTTCCTGGCGTGGCGTGATCTACCCAAAAAATTGATAAATGTAATCTTATTTTGCATTTGTTTGTTGCTTCAATCAACAAATTAAAGGCTACGAAGGCACTTCACATAGTATATATAGTAGTATTTCGCTTTGTTGTTCGTTAGGCGTTGATCGACGGATGCCCCATGCAACGGAGCACGTGAGCACCTGCACCAAGTTGCTACAGTACCTCTCGTCTTTCAGCAAAGCAACACAGGGGTGAGGTCAGTCAAGGTAACAAAGACCAAAGACCTGCTGCAGCCTACACCAATAACAAAAACTTCTAAATCCACAGCTCTAAATAATTCTGTCTCGATTCGACCACTACCTGTTGTCAAGAATCCATCGGCTTTTAATTTGGTCACGTATATATTCCCTCTCCCTAACCAACAGCTACCTAAAGCTAATCCTCCCTGTATACTACCACACACTTGCTGTTCTTAAACCAACGAGTCATGCTCAGCTCGTGCAGCTCTTCTGTTAGATTTTATTAACACTCTATTGACCGAATTTTTCATCATGGAGTACAGATCAGATCCAACGAGTCGGCTCGATTTTTTCAGGAAATGAAGCATAATATTGCACGAACATGCATGATCCCTGAAAAACTGATGAATAAAGCCAGCGTAGTGACGCAGTAATGCTGCAATCAACTACTAGTATAAGTCCTCATATAATAACTAACCAACGAATGAAGGAATTAAATAACGAAGAGCTTTGCATTCATTCAGGAAACAGCTATACCTGCAGGCTGCAGCAACCGATCGAAGGAAAAGAGATGCGGCAGCACGTGAAACCCATCATCCTGCCTCTGCACAAAAGCTGTCATCATATCATATCATATACTAGGAGGATTAGGAGTAGTTATACAAATCTCAAAAGCTCGGCTCGGTTACAAGAATTTTTCAAAGAAAGCACTACACTGTGTCTGTGTGTGCTGTATTGTACTGCTCTCAAAGGGCGAACGCCCTTTCTGCACATGAGTTTGCACGTAATAAACTGTTAAAGTGGACTAACACTGGAGTATAGTGCTCTGATCCATACAAGAGAGCCTCGTCGTTTTCAGTTAGGCGTCTTCTCTGATGCCGTCACCGCTGCATCACTTTTTATTTAATCATGCAGCTGCTCTCAACTGCCGAGTTCTGATCTGACGGGAGCTGGTACATACTGCGTAGCTCACATGGAGAACAGAGCATTTTCACAGCCATGCTGCTCAAAAAGATTCATTAGTGTAACTAATAGCCATGCCTCTGCTCCTCGGTTGCATAGCACAGATGTTGTTCATCAGTAAGGGCCAAAGAGGTAGTAAGCCACATCTTGTTAGTGTTATGTCAGTAATCGGCCGGGAGAGTCAGCTTCTGCATCTCTGAAAAAGTTGGTTTGTCAATATTGTCAGTCGAGGAAGAAAAAGGTGGAGGAGCGACAAGAATGCTGGGTACTACTACTGTAGTACTGTATTTCCTGGAGTGATGATGGGACCATATCCATATATGCATGCATGATTCAGAAGAGATGAGACGGACAGTGCCAAGATTACTTTGAGTCTTGATTGTGCCCTGTAGGTGCAGGCGCAGATGCAATTCTGCACCGATCTCGATAATCACTGCAGCGAGAAGTTCTCGTCTGGGCATCACCATGCATGACGCAGGCCGGCCATGGAGGACGACGCTGACGAGGTTCTCTCATCTCATCTCTGTGGTGGCTCGCATCATCCCGGCCATCACACAGACACAGACAGTGATGGACCTTTTTCATCAGCGCTGAGACTTATCCGTCTGCTGCTTTACCTTTACAGCCTTGCCTCCTAGATCTTGCCAATCTTAAAACTGTAGTCTCTCTTGCCTTGAGATCTGAATGCATGTGCTGCGTGATGCCATCCATGGATCCTCTCCCTTGTGTTTGCTGCATTCATTTCATAGGAGCGCAAAGACAGGCGTGATCGGCTTAATAATTTCAGGCGTCGACGGATCGAAGCACGAAGAAGATCGGAAGGAGTTACATGATATATGTAGATAGAGCGCAGAATCTTCATCATCATCGGATAGCAAATACAACTAGTAGTAGAAAACTGTACAAAATTGGTAGTACCAAGGAGAATGGAGCATCTACACGAGCAGACAGATTTTAGAAGAAGAAGAAGAAGAAGAGAACCTTCTAGGGAGGGATAGAGACTTCGCCTGCACTACAAAATTATAACAAAAAAAAAACTTGATGAAAAAGGACCGGACCGGAGATGATAAATACAACGAAATCAAAATTTCCCTGACGCTGCATCCTATTATTTTCGCACATTGTTATTTTTTTCCCGTCCTTGGATTGGAAGAAAGCGCCTTGGGAAGCTGTACAAGGATTCTGATGGATCAGCAGGTGATTGCCTCGCACTTAGACCGTGATTGTTGGACTGTCGAATCCGGGTCGGGACAGAAGGACGGCCATGTCGCGGCAGAAGACGCCCTGAAACGGCGGGCTCATTGTCGGCATTGGTGTTGCTGCTGAAGTCGGCATCGGTGCCCTGGGCACTACCTGGTGATGATGAAGGACATTATTAGCAATGGGCTTGTCCATAGGAATTGCCTTGACTTGATGTTCTTGTTCCTTGCGTGCCGCCGATTCTGCCTCGGCCATGGCAGCTTCGTCCTTGATCCTCTGCCTGTCTGCGGCCTCCTGGTCGAGAACTGCAGCCATGATGAAGGAGTATCCTTTCTGCAGCATCCTGTAGAGGAATAGGGCCGACATGCGTGCCTGGTCTCGCACGGCCTCCAGATCACGGTGGTCGTCCACCAGCTCCAGCCTCTCCGCGAACGACGTCGACCGGTCCGGCTTCAGCTTCAATGTGAGGAGGAGGTGGGCCCTGTCCAGCTCGGCGCGCGTGCATCCACGTGGCACGCCCAGCAGCGCGTAGTAATCCACCACAACGCTCATTGGTCGCCCGCGGAGGCTGTGGATGCGCGCGGTGAGATCGCGGTGCGCGGCGGCGATCTCGGCGAAGCGGACCCCGCCCTGCGGCCGCCACGTGGGCCCTGGCAGCTTCCCGTCGCGCAGCGCGGCGTCGTAGAGGAGCTTGAGGTGGTCCAGGTCGCGGAGGCATTCCGTGACGGCGCCCACGGACTGGAGCAGGTCGGCGCGTGCACGCAGCGCCGGGATGAACGCCGGGTCCAGGGCCAGGGCGCGGTTGCAGTCGGCGATGGCGTCGGCGGGCCGGCCCGCGGCGCGGAACGCGGCGGCGCGGCCCACGAGGCACGCCGTCGCGAACGGGTGCGGGAGCACGCCGCCGCGGCGCGCGTCGAGGACCTTGGTGAAGTGGCGGACGGACTCCGCGGGGAGGCCGGCGTCCAGGGCCGCCGTGGCCGCGGCGCGACGGCGGAGGAGGAGCTTCACGTGCGCCAGAAGCTGTGACAGGGACTCCGCCCTTGTGTTGGTGGTGGTGGTGGTGCAAGGTGGTGGTGGGGAGAAGCTGAAGCTGTCTTGGGACCAGCACACGCTCTCGCGGCGGAACGCGGCCGTGGCGAGGCGGCGACCGGTCTGGAGGAGCACCGCCGCGTCCTCCATTAATCCCAGATGGAAGCAAGCCTGGCCCAGAACAAGGTACCGCCACTCAGCAGCGTGGGACATCCTACTAGTACTACTAGTCCAGGAGGAGGAGGAGAAGAGGCGGCGCTTCAGCTCCAACACGTCCAACAAGCAGCAGCACGACGACACCAATTCACTGTCCCTGTCCCGTTCCGGGGACAGCAGCACCCCCGACCCGGACGAAGACGACGACGAGGAGGAAGATGAGGTGGAATCGTCGCCGGACTTGTTGGGGATGTAGTCGCGGAGGAGGTCGGCGACGTCGCGGTACCGCCGGAGCAACAGCAGCGCGCGAGCCTGGACCTCCTGTGCCGCCTCGGACCGCGGGGACATCTCCAGGGCAGCGTTCGCAAGGCCCAGAGCCGCCGCTGCGTCGTCCTCGCTCGCCTGCGCCGCGGACAGAGCCACACGCGCCTCCGCGATGTACCCATCAATCACCTGTTTGTTTGTTTGTTTGTTGCAATTCACCGCTGTCAGATTCACATCAATCGACCTAAAGATTGCATTGCATCTTTTTTTATTTTCGCAAACAATACTAGTAGTACTAGTACAGAGGAAAGCACCAACCAACCTTCTTGTTGCCCTTCTTCTTCTTTGCCGGAGAGGACCAAGGAGATAGCAACGCCATTGCGCCCCACGCATCAACAGACTATTATTATTGCATTGCACTCCCTTCCCTTCTCTACTACGGAGTAGTACACTTGTGTGTGTGGATGAGTGCTCCGATCCCTCTAAATACTTGTGCTGACTAGATGCCCTAGATGCCCCCCGTGCCACAGCGCGCCTCCACGCTCCAGCCCTACCACCTCAATATATAAAAGGCCTACCAGTACATCCTCGCTAAAGTACTTTGTTTTCTTTTACATCAGGCCATGAATGAATCCAACTGTTATCCGTAAATCCTGTGCGGGGATCATGCGTTCCCGAACTAAGAAAACAAAACAAAAGAAGCTGTTTTTGAGCTTTGACCTCAAGGAAAAAAGGATGGATATTTTGAGCTGCCGAGTCACCAGTCACAATGTCACATGTACAGCAGGCAGTGTCTTTCCAGCAGAGCACACCAGCATTATCCAGCCTAAGCCATGTGCTCCAGCAGTTAGCACCTCAACTCCCTCCCTCCCTCCCTCCCTCCCTGCTTTATTTGTTTCATTATAGGGAGAGGAGGAATACTCCACTCCACCCTGCTCCCTCCTCCTCCTCCTCCTCCTCCTCCTCCTCCTCGTTAATTTTAACCATGCTTCCATCATAAGCCAACCGATCCAAATCAGAGCTGGACACTCCAGCTCCTTCCACCAGCTGCCATCAGCTCTAGTATACGTACTAAAAAATTTGGCCCATTCCTCATGGTCAACTGACTCACACACAAATGGTAAAAATATCGATTGGACGCTAGTAACAAAAACCTGAATGCAACACTCATAGTACAAGCTGATGAGATTCCGTGTGCAATTCCCGAGAGAACAGTGGTTGACGGCGGTACGCTGTTAGGCAGGGAACAGTGGATGATTTACTAATTTTCTTTTATAGTACGTACTTCTTCCCGTTTAACAATATAGGTATTTTTAAACATTTTGATTTGTCTAACAATATAAATATTTATAGAGTATGAACACAATAAATAAGATGTGTAAACATAATAAATGAGATATGGTTAGATGAGGAGAGAGAATTTCTTTTATGTAATAAAAATATAGATTTGATAGTATTTTCATTCTATCCTTATTTTATATTGAGATTCTAAAAATACTTATATTCTTAGAGAAAAAAGTACTAGATATCAACAATAGTGAATGAGATTAGGGCAGCAGCTAGAGGAAATTGATTTGATTTGATTCTCCCTAGGGCTAGAGGAGGAGGAGGAGTGGTAGCTGCCAGGCGGGCGTGTCGCCGCAGCCAACGGCATGAAGGAGACCATCGGATGCTCGGACGCCGTTTATACCGGCGCTCTGTCCGATCCTCCTCCTTCGCACGTCCCACAGCCTCAGGCCTCAGACTCCTTCGTTTACGGATACAGTATGAACAAATCGGCCTGTCTCTGCCCATTTTCCTTCAACTTGCGCGCATGATGACTTGTGACCGATGATATATTCATTATACTGTATTTCAACCTAAGGGATCGTCAGGTCAACGATGCTGCTGCCATCTGCAGAGCACGTCTACTGAATTTCAATCTTGATTCCCCTTCCCTTGTCACATCTACAACAAATAGTAATATCTGTTCCAAAACAAACATCTGTATACTATACTGAATATTTAACTACTGGCGGCAGGACAGAATATTTTGTAATCTGGACTGGATCAGCGCTGTTGTATCCTGCTATGTGTAACTACAGTACTGGCTATGTGTAACTACAGTACTGAGGTAAAATACTAATGAGGAACACAAACAACTTTATTACACTTTCAGAAGCTGTTAATCAACATAAGAGGTCATTGTTAAACTAGAGAAACACAAAAATTAGAGGAGTGAAAACGAACACACCCTTGTCCCTCCATCATTTGATCATACAATACTTATATAATTGGCGATTATATTGGACGTATGCTTTAGTTGTGTTTGTTCGCATTGTAAACAAATGATACGGAGGAATCAGGTCGTGGTGGTTAGTTCTTCCATACTCGATCGGGGAAGTGTTACGTCAGCGTCATGCATATCTAATCTGATCAGTTCGATACAGGTAACAGGCATGCATGATCTCTGAACCACTTGTACTACTAAATACTCTAATCATCTGTCGCTTACATTCCGAACGGCCTCCAGGAAATAATCAAATGGAGTTTTAGTAATGTATTCAGTAGCGCATGATTTGAGCATAAGTATACATCCTCAGGACTGACATAATAATATGGTTGATGTTAATGACGTACGCATTTTTTTTTTTCATACGGCTCAAATACCGCCGGAGCTTTTATATACGACTCATAGGCAAGAATGAGGGAAGCCATAGGAGGGAGGGAGCACCGGAGGTCCGGAGCAGCCGTCATATCTACTCCCACACTGATTGGATTCTCCGGCGCCAAAATCAAGGCTGGCAGGGCAGTTGCCAAGACTTGTCTGCATGCATTATTGCATTGGGAGTAGCAGCATTCCGTCATTTTGCGCTTTCAATTATTACCGTGATTTTCAGAGTCCTGATTCCCCCCTGCAGCAGATTCACCCCCACATACGGGGTGACCACCTGAAATACTGCTGACTTTTACACTCATTTTAATCTCGATGAAAATAATAAACTAATACTATGAGTTGCAATGCATGTAGTAGGCGACTGAATTCTCCCGAAAAAAGTGTAAGCGACTGATGAAACTGAAAAAAAGTTTAGGCGACT
Organism: Eleusine coracana subsp. coracana; assembly: GCA_032690845.1. Classification (NCBI taxonomy): domain Eukaryota; kingdom Viridiplantae; phylum Streptophyta; class Magnoliopsida; order Poales; family Poaceae; genus Eleusine; species Eleusine coracana. The sequence goes on along the minus strand of CM064430.1, from coordinate 58,677,942 downwards.
GATGAGACTGAAATTGAGGAGCACGCACACCTGATGGAGTAACTCACTGCAGAGAAAGTAGATCGATCAGCTGGCATCACGGGGACTCTTATCCGGAGTACTGTACATACACCCGTCTCTCCCGGCTAGTCTCTCGTGACATGATTGACATTTCATACCGAAGCAGGGACAAATGCATGAACCGTCAATTCTGAGATTAACCGAAGCAGCAGCAGGATATGATCCCCAGCTAGGCAACCTGGCCTTTCGATAAAGAAAAGGAACCGCTCCTATTGGAGGACAGATCTGCAGGCATTGCTGCGTTTCTCCTAAGTTAATTTCATCACAAGAAAGTAGTTTAAGAATTCATCAGATGTTCGATCGAATCTATGGAGTACTACTAGCCTGTAAATTGAAAGTAACATGATGCCTGGCTATCCCATCAGCTTACCACTTTCCAGCTTCCATTTCGGCCTTTTTCGCATGTGCTTCTTCCCGGCAACCGATCGACGAAATCACTCTCCTCTGAAACAGACCTAACAAAAACCAACCAGACACGGCTTACTGTTCCAAGTACATCACATAATGCTAGCTCCATGTAAACAAAACAAGCAAAGGCGTCCAAAATATGCTAAGAACGACAAGAGGTAACCAACAACGACCAGAGGAACACGAACAAGGCCAAAAAGATATGCATGAACAGTGCAGATGTATCATGATGTCGTCTGAATAATTAAGGTAAGTACTCCCTCCGTTCATATTTCCCGTACCCAACTCCAAAACGACATCTAAATATAAAAGGAGGGAGTAGAGTATACCATATGAGATGACATGGGCTCATCCAACATGCTGGCAGCATGCATATATGACGTCGATGTACTTAGAGTATCTGACATGGCAATATCCAGCATGGAGTAGTAGTCAACATCCAATGATCACTCTCAGCTCGGTCGAAACAGTTTTTACTGTGGTTTACTATCATATGCGTTTTGGTTTGATCGTCATATAGTGTGGAGTCGTCATGCATGCAGCCAGGGATCAGATTAGGTAGGTACCTTTTTTTTTGGGGGGGTCATATCGCTATCCAGAATGAAGCAGTATTGGTGGTCTCCATTCTCCATGGCCATGGGAGGATCAAGAGACTCGAGAATTTGAACGAAACTCTGTGGGGACGAAATGGTAATCATATGAGGTGCGCTGGCTGTACAAGCTTGTTCGCGCCTTTCTGTTTGGCCGGCCAGCTCATTCTCGCTGCCTCCTCCTCGATCAGTTTCTTCATCCGCCCGTTAGGATGGATGTGTTGTCATCCATCACGCCCGCAATGCAACTTTATTTAATTTTCTTAATCCCAAGTCTTAACCATAAAATTATTGCTCCGCCATATGAAATGCTTGCATATACAGTATTGTCATCACTTAGTAATGCAGTATATTCAAGATCTGTCCCCGCTCACCTATGGTGATTAACAATGGTCGTACTGCTATAGCAGTGTTTAAAAAAGAAAAGCAAAGTAATGCAGTATATTCAAATTCCAGGTCCCTTTTCTTCTTTTCTTTTTCTTTTCTTTTTCCCCCCTTTTTACCATCTTTCCTTTGTTCATTTCTGAGGTCCCAGAAACATTGTACTACTTGTAAATCAGCTGCATGCAACATTGGATGCTACTGAAGCAAATGACCCGAGACGATACCGTTCGGATGAGCAAGGTAAAGAACTGGTGATGGATCGGAGTTATCATGGACCCACTCCTCCGGCCCTCGTGCATGCATGTACTGTACACTACTACTGCGGTTACTGCTGTAAATACTCCGTGGTACTACTCCACAGTAACAATGGTTGATGTAAAAAAACAGTAACAGTGGTTGTAAATTGTAATACTATTGTTTTACATCTCTTAATCTTGGGGCAGGCAGGTTGGTTGGTTATACGTGATCGATCGACACCTTCTTCATGCCTTGCCTTTATCGCGCAGCAGCCCTTGCGACGCATGCACAACTGCCCCTTTGTTCCATGTGAGCTGCAGGCAATGGCCATACACACATCTCTTCTCCCGTCCCCTCATCATGAATAACACAGCGGCGGCTTCTATTGCATTCCATTCATGTTTCTCACATGGATCATCGCTTTCTTTTGCAATCAGGCGTCGTGTTTCCTTCCTTTTTCCTTTCCTTCTGCTCTCTCTCTCTCTCTCTCTCTCTCTCTCTCTCTCTCTCTCTCTCTCTCTTTACGAGTATTCATTTCATCAAGGAGCATATATTTGTTCTACCTTATCCACCGGATGCGCGCGGGGTCCGTGCTGCAGCAGGTACTGGAGTAGCATTTGCCACACTAGTGTTTGTTGCAATAGAAAAATGAGACTATGCTTTGCTTTTAAGGATTCAGCATGCGTGACGTGGCTAAATTAACATTTGCTTCTCATGCATTGATCGGCAGATGCGGAGAGAGGTTTTTGAAAGCAAGCAGCATAGGATTCCCAAAACTACTGAATGGATCATGGATGGCAGATTTCATTCACATAGGGCGCCTGCCAATCTGCGGCATCCTCCAGGGAAATACTCTGCTCTGTGTCTGTTCCATGGAAATTAGTACTCGTACGTGACGCCGCAGCCGAATTCACGCACCATGCAATCTGCATCTCTTGCCACGTTTGTGTCGGAAGCATATATAGCCGATGGTGAATTGGATTGACTGATGCCATATATAGCTCTACTGCTAGTATAGGAGTATATATTCACAGGACACACTCCTTGCTGCAGTGACGCCGTTCCTTGCCATCCAGTTTAGAAAAGATGGCATCACGTACCAGAAACAAAAACATGATAAAATGCTTGCTCACTGCATCTGCATCTAAGCAGGCACGTCCCTGGAGCTAGCTGGGGTGGCAGGGAAGCAGATAGAGCAGACAATGCCTGAGACCTGATGGCAGAAGCCCATCTGACGCTGAAACGGCCACAGCGATGGAGCAGGGGACACCAATTCATTCATTTCATTAGGGATCTAAACATTACTTAACTGTTTGTACTGTTGATGAATCAGGCATTATTGCTGAGCTAGTACTGGCTAGCAGCGGCAGTTGCTGACTTGCTGTCGCCGTTGGCCGTTTTATTAGTTTCATCAGCTAAGTCGATTGATTGCCCCCCTGGATCCATCATCCATTCCATGCATTGCAACTTTGCAATGCAACGTAACTGACATGACCGTCGATTGACTACTGCAGTCATCCAATTACACATCGGGTCGGGTCCCGTCCGGCCATGCATTTTTGTTACGTGCAGATCCAACACCAGTTGTTTTCTTATTAATTACTACTACTATAACTAGGATTTTAAGCAAATCGCAGCTCCATTATTGGATCGTGCATCTGTCGCCTGCACACCCCTACTCCCCTGGCTACAATTCCTGCCCACACAGAGTAGTTGTTCTGTGCCACTGTCAAACTCTGGTGAACCTGCCTCTTATTGTCAAAAAAAAAAAAACTCTGGTGAACCTTATTTACTAGCTTGCTAGCTAATTGATCCACACCAATTACGGCCGTACACTGCCAATAATAATCCTACTGTCATCAGACCAACCGGAATAATAGACGTTTTACTATGTCTATTCATCAATACTATTGTCAGTGTACTGATGAGAAATGGTGCAAACCGGAATTCGAGTTAAACAACCCTCACTGTAAAGTGTCCCGCTACTAATACTGATTTGGGAGGGCATTGAAATTCCAGTTCTGATCCGGCAAAGCCTGTGAAAACGATTATTAGTTGCAAAGGACGTGTCAAGTTTATACTTGTACCGTCTGTTTCTTCGATCCAACCATCCAGGTCAGGTTTTGCAGGCCCATGACTCAACTCCGCGCGATGCTGCAATGGTTTGCAAGTCCCAGTACTGATGCTACACAGCCCAATACGTTCTGGGTTGGGGTTCCTGGAGAGCAAGCTTTGGATCCAGATTGAATTTATACGCTCCAAAAGAAATGAGAGACATTTTCAGGTCCCCAATCAGAATATCTGGATAATCAAAGTAGATGATACATTGGTATTCCAATCGAAAAGTACTTCATAACAGATGATAACAAGCAATGATCATACGGCAATATCGTCTAGCCTATTCTGACGAACTTATACCGGAAGTGCCAAGAAGCCAAATGGCAGGGCTTAATCCTGAATTTTCCCTAACACACTAATGTAAGAATTTCATCTAATAACAATCTCCATATCTCCTTAGCCCTTCACCAATCACCATCCCCCAGCAAGTCCCGCGTGAAAACATCGAAGAGTTATTTTTCACATGTCATGAAACTGCAGAGGCCTGAACCTGCAAATTTCAGATATGAGATGCTTCACTACCTTGTGGCAACAGCTCAGTTGGACGCGCAAGTCGGCTTGCGCGGGGGAAGCTGGTGATGGGGAGTCCTCTGCAAGCAAGAAAATCGCTTTGTTTCGTCACAATCCGATGCCCAATCATAAAATACGTGCAATGCAGTGAGCCAGTGAGGAGCTGAAAAGTGAAAACCACTGGGTAAGCACGTTGCTTTCTACTGACCTTTAGCTTTGGCTTCAAGGATTCGATAGCAGCCCGTGCATTGCCGTTGTTCGCAGCTTGCTGAAGCAAAGCATCACAGAGTAAAGGTCATTCAGAGAAGAGCCTTTAATCTGTGCCCAGGCAGAGATATACATTCTTTTGGGTGTTATTACTTATTACAGATAATTTTATACCTTGCCAAGGACCCAGTCTGCCGAATCAAAATAGGCGCGCTCATTATCCTACAGTAGGAATCAACCACATGAAGCATTGTGAAAATTATTAGAATTTTACTGCATAGTAGTTTCATGCTCTTTTGCATATTTCTTTATTTGATGTTTCCAAAAACAGTAAGTAGCTTTTACAGGTACAACCAACATATATTCAAAACAAGTTATTGGTGAACATAAGTCGGTTAAGGTTTTGTATCATATCATAAAAGGTAAATTAGGATCTACCCCATAGTAGATCGTATAAATCAACTTTCTATGAATTTCATACCTTTGAGATCAGAGGCTTCTTAGGTGTAATTCCTCCATACTTCTTCTCGGTGTAAGACTGCAGCTCACAAATTTAAAGATTAAAGTTCCAACCTGGTATGTGCAATATTTACTAATGTATGCTAGCTGCAAAAGTCTAGACGAAAACGTAAATTGGGCATGTACTCTTACTCCGTTGATCATTGAATAATCATGCCTGGAATATAATGCGTCAAAAGTTAAGGCAACTAACAGAAGGACGTTCATCAAATCTGCACGTAAAACACCACCTTTGCCCTTAAAATGCTTATCTAACAGCGCTTCTCCATCATTGCAGGATGCGAACATTTCGTTGTCATTTTACAGAACTGTAAGCATGACACTGAACTGTGGTCTCTTAACAAAAGCCGGCTTTGACAACGACTGAGTTCTGAATGAATTCAAGTATATAATTGAATATGCTAAAACGATCAGCTTAGGAAAATGATCGAAGCCTGCAGGGCAACGCAGTTCACAGCTTATGCAGGATCAAAGCCTTAAAGGTGAAAGATGCTAAGGTTTATTCGTTACTGAAAACAGTGAAGGCCAATACTGTTCTGCTCACCAACGGAATACATGAATATGGGCAGCCTATGTCTTTTCTTCAGGATCAGGACTTCAGAAAATTCAGTTAGAAGATTCTTCGCATTATTTTTTTTTTTGGTTTAAAGTGGATGTACTGTTCAAGATTTTTTATTAATTTGATTTAAATAAATAATTATTGGCGTTGCCATGTGTGGCACTGTTCAGTATTCAGCGAAATCATTCTGCTGCTGGAATAACCTTTTTTTTTGTTATCTAGCCAGTAGTATTATCTTGTTTTTTTTTTCGGGCCCTATTTGCCTATTTGGACAACATCAAGCATCAGATCTAGGCATATTTGTAATCTGTGAGATGCAACAACAGTATGATGACTCTCGATTCCACCTTGTAAATCATTTTCTTTTCGACTGAAAAATTACTGAGTTAGGTAGCAGTATTAATGTCTGGAATCTTCACATATCATGTTATACTGCATTTCCACACCCAGGAAAAATATAGATAAAAACGGTTCTTGAAATGATACATATCAAGTACTGTCTATTGCAAGAGGTAATGTGTTCCCACTAAACTGTGGATAAAATAAGTGACGAGGCTTCCTACTTTAGACCATTCTCTTCCATATTTTATCACGCGCGTTACTTTCACATTTACAGAATTACTATGTTGCCATCAATCGTTTGCTATATATACAGAAAATTCAGACATGAGAACATCGAAAGCAAAGAAAAGCATAGGATCGTTGTCTTTGCGATGGAATCATGGAACAGCCGTGAAACAACTGCTCACAATGCACTTTTGAGTTCACCTTAACTGCACAATTCGGAGGTATCCGGGGCAAAGTAATTACCTCTTCTCCTGAAGAAGAAGTCGATGACTTGTTGTCGCAGCCTGCCATTCCTCTCTCCCTACTCCACAATAAAGAGCAGTTGCAGTTTGAATCACCGAGAAGCGTATAGATATAATAAAATCGTGTGAAGTATGCAAAGATGAGATTTAGGTAGGTGAGGGAGAACCTTGGCACTGTTTGGAAAAGTGGAGAGGAGGGGCCGAGAGATGGGGAGACAAACAGATGCGAATTGTGATTTTGGAAGAGAAGCGTGCGAGTTCATATTTATAGAGGGACAGCTCGCGCACGCTTTGTGGATGTGTGAAAGAGAGGCAAGAAAGACACAGATTGGATAGCCATCGACGCCTCTGATACACCCGGTTCATGGTGGACAAAATATAAATGTGTTGGATTTGTGTACTGCTGTTTATTTGAAGTGCATGTCGGCTATTTATTACGTAGTATTTTTACTCACTTTCAGCTGTACTATGCTACTAGTGTGGGTATTTCTCAATTTTTAAATGAATTAGCAGCTAGCTACGACTATGAGTTTTCAACCACGGTAATTTAAGAACAGCTATAACAATTTTTAGACCAATAAATAAAAACACTTTGAAACAATAAATATATGGGTACACAATTGTTTGGTTCTGGCACAAGAGTCCCTACAAGGCCTCTAATTTGTACTACAATGTCCGAGTGTGAAGGTCAATCCTCTATGACACATATTGAAAGAAAATTAAATTTTGTACAAGTGCCCTTTCTCAAAAGAGACATTTTCTTTATTTTAAGTACTTGAAAATCACTTTTTTTTTTTGCAATCGCAATCACAGGCTCTTAGATCAACACCCCAACTATCCTCTTCTCTGTCCCCGTAGTCTTGTTGGAAGAAAGATGATCCTGTGGTGCATGCTTGCCTTGGATTCTAGTGGCTGGATTTGGTTGATCCCTGCCTTCCAAATCATCCTCTCTGACCTGGCATGTTCTCTCTCACCTTTTCGGTTTCCTTGGCTGCTGCTTCTTATAAAATGTTCCTCCATATCTCCTGACTGCGTGGAGGCTTTTCTCTTACTTCTCCCGACTGTCCATTCCTTGGTTGGAGATTGCTTGGCCTCTGCACCAATTATATTGATGCTGCTGGGGCTTTCAGTTCAGGTCTGAAGTTGTGGTGATTAGTGTGGTTGGCTGACTCACCCTTTGACACTGAAACTCTTACTTAGACGTATACTATAAAAAAGTATAAATCTACTACAGATATTACACCAGCTTTTCAGTCATAGATTAAAGATATCTGATTGACGTTTTCGTCGGGATGGATAGTCTTATTGATACTGCGTATTTTAGCCTTCTGAAGGCCTAAAAAAAATTCAATAGCAGTGAGTATGGTTGTTGGGTCCATGTAAGCGCCAAGCATTAGAATGGACCGTGGACGGAAATGCAACACGGGCACATATGAGAGGTGGAGTACGGAGAGCAAAATTACCAAAACCTACTAAATCCAAATCCAATCCGAATAAAAAACAGTTGTCGTTACCTGAATCCGCAGTTGCGTCTGAACACGGCTACCAGTCCTGAACAGACATGCAATGCGAAAATGGCCGTCTTGTGAGGAAATCCTCCAGCGCCAGCAGCAAGCATGATGGCTTGTCGGCATGGCTATGGAATGTTCGAGGAACAAGCAACGTCACGTTTGGTTTTTGTTGCGACCCTTGCAGGCTCTCAGTCTTCCATTCCATGCGTGCAACGCACTGCGTATGTATTTTTAACACAAGCACCCGTTTACCGTTTAGTCAAAAATGAAACTTTTGTCATTTCGTGGTCACTTACATAGTACAAATGCTGTGTCGTTTAGGAATTTCTAATCGCGGGTTCGTCAGCCTTGATATTTCTAATCGCGGGTTCGTCACCCTTGATATCTGTCCATGCAGTTAAAGCATTGCTGGACGGCAATGAGATATTGTTAATCTGTGAAGGATGTTCCCCTCTCTAGTTCTGCTGATGGACAATACTCGTTGGCTCTTGTCTCTTGTTCTGTTTTAGTTTTGTCTGGTCTTCCTAGCCACATTATGAAACATGCTCATCAGCGAAGACGAAGAGCATGGACCATTTGTGGTCAAAGTTAAAAAAATATTACTAGTATAGTAAGCAATCAGGTACAAAACTGCAGAGAGCATCAAACAGGTTCCGGCCATTCATCAAGTCTTTTCGTTTCTTTTGGCTTTGTGCTGTTTACTGTTTTAGTTTGTTTTAGGAACATGACCACCTTGAAAAGATCCGAATTCATAGGTGGTAGGAGCAATGGAGCATTGTTGCAGATATTTCAGCGTCCATGGCTGCTTGTTCTGAATTTGTGGCGAAGAAAGAGACCTGCAGCTGTTTCGGATCCTCAGCTGCTGCAGTAAGCTAAAGCTTTAGGCAGCATGCATACCAAATACACCATCATTCAGACGCACAGAGGCGATTCATGAGGCAATGAAAGTCTTCTCTGCCATACAGTATTTGCTGCTGCATGTGCCTGGCGACACATTTGGAATTTACTCCACGGAAGAACCACCGGAAGCTTTACATTTTTTTTTAATTTAAGGAAGCTTTGCATTGCAATGCCATCCATGCACTACGGGAAGTGCGCATTTTGTTGCTGCTCAGGTTTTGTATGGGCCTAGATGCTCAACCCGGCTACAAATGGGCCAGTGTCCCCCGCTACTTTTCGGAAGGAACTTGACCAAATAACTGAAGGGCTCCCCTCTCTCTCGCTCCTCCCAGATCCACAGAGTAACGGGAGACTGGCGAGTAGAAATTCGAAATCGACACAGCGAGCGGAGCGGGAAAATATTCATTTTAATCCCCCAAAAATCTCTTCGGCTTCGGCTGCTGCAAAAAAGGACGACGAGCAAGAAATAAAAAATCAAATCAAATCAAATCAAACGGCGACGCCGCAGAAGCAGGCGCAGGGAACCGCGCTCTAGCTCTACGCTCCCCCACCACCTCGCCGGCCGCCGGCGGGTCACCGAGGCCTCCTCTCGCTGGAAGCGGCGGGGGCACTGAGCTCTTTTCTCCCTCCTCCACTTCCTCTCCATTCCCCGCTCGCGCTCCTACCAAGGAATCCACGGAGCAGCGGAGATCGATCTGCCCGGACTCGCATCGAGCTCCTCGTCGGTGCCGGTAAATAACCCTAGCTCACTTGCTTTGGGGGCGGATTCATTGTTCTATCACTTGGTTTTGTTTATTTGCTCCCCCCCTTTCTCTCCGCCCAGTAGGTGCCGGATTCTTTTGCTGCGTCCTCGAACCATACTAATCCACTCTACTCCGATCAATTTCCCGGTTCCACCAGGTTGGGTCAGCGTCCAGGAAGGCCCCCCCACGATTGCAGCTAGGGTTTTGTGAAGGCTGGTGAAGTGATGGCGATTGAGGACTACCATGTCATCGAACTCGTCGGGGAGGGCTCCTTTGGAAAGGTCTACAAGGGCAGGCGCAAGTACACTCGCCAGGTTCGGGACCACCTCATGAATCTTCAATTGGTTTGATGAATTGATTTGCGCAACCTTGGTACTTAATCGAGTCACTTTCTTCATTTTGGTTCAGACGGTCGCCATGAAGTTTATTCTTAAGCATGGCAAGACTGACAAGGATATACACAACCTCAGGCAGGAGATTGAGGTAGCCCACTATCGCTATATCTCTGTCTCAGTGTCTCTACTTCGAATTTGGGTATCAACTCTTGTTGTACAAAGGAACAGGACATGCTTACGAGTCACTATACCATCTTACTGTTTACTCTCTTCAACGATTGTGTAGATTCTCCGGAAACTCAAACACGAGAACATAATTGAAATGATTGATGCCTTTGAAACACCTCAGGAGTTCTGCGTTGTCACAGAGTTTGCTCAGGTACATCAAAAGTAAATAACCCAACTTTTGGTTGGTTTCAATGGATTTGAGCTGGCTAATCATCGATTTTGAAAATGCTCGTCTCAGGGAGAACTGTTTGAGGTGCTTGAGGATGATAAATGCCTTCCAGAAGATCAGGTCCAGGCGATTGCTAAGCAGCTGGTATGCACTTCACTCTTGTTCCGTGTTCTTCATCTACCATTGCAATCCAGAACATTTTCTATGTCTTCATGGTTTTGACACTTCTCCTTCAGGTTAAAGCATTATATTATTTGCATTCCAATCGTATAATCCATCGGGATATGAAACCTCAGAACATTCTTATCGGGAAAGGATCTGTTGTAAAGGTATGTTCTGTTCATGTTAGAATGTATGCATGGAGACTTAAGAATGGCTGAAACATATTCATTACAAGTCCAACATATGTTCTTTCTTGCCTATTTACAGCTTTGTGACTTTGGGTTTGCCCGTGCCATGTCAGCCAATACTGTGGTATTACGTTCCATAAAAGGTATTTGTTTTTCATCTTCACATGTTAGCAGAGATTCTTTAAAAGAAAATCATTTTTCTGTCTCATGGCATGCAGGCAAGGTCTACATGTGTTTGTTTGACATATTTAATTTTATTTTTTTATCATTGATCTCTTGATGTTGTTTTTGTTGCAACATATTTCCGATTGGTAGAAATTTCAACATTCTGATTTCCTAAACTAGTGGTAACAGCGAATCCCAAAATAGGGGTCATATTGTAGAGCAGTACTATCACCATCATGATATTTTTAAGTGCTGTACTATGCCAGTGCATCTCACATATCAGTCCCTATCTTGTATTCTTGTCAGCTAGTGATTAACATATATAAAAGAAAGAAACCAAAAAGTCTTACAAGTTCAAATGAAAACAAACCAGATAATCCAGATAAATAGGAACAAGAGACTAATGGACCCCTACTGTTTGTTTAAAATTTGAAGTTCCCTTTATAATTCACACAGTTGATCCCTGAACTTCTATTATCCAAAACAAATTGCCACTTGTGTTCACTGCAATTTTTTTTTTGAAGTTGTCTCCTTTCAGTTGAGCCACTCATTAGTGGTTCTTTTCTACCTACAGTGGTATATGCTATTAATCAATCTTATATATATTTTACTGTGACTTCTTTCACCAGTTGTCAAGTTTATTAGACTCACTTTTTTCATGACAGGGACGCCTTTATATATGGCTCCAGAATTGGTGAGGGAACAGCCATATAACCACACAGCAGATTTATGGTCCCTTGGGGTCATCTTGTATGTACATCCACACTTTTCTATCAAATATAACTTGAAAATTTCTCTTGCCATATCAGTGTATCCTGCTTATTTTGTTTATCTTGTGTAATTTGGTGTCATCTGCTTGCTTTGCTGTTTGATAGTTTATGTACTTTCATCAAGCTTAACATTAGTGTTTTGTTGGCCAGGTACGAGCTGTTTGTTGGTCAGCCACCTTTTTATACAAATTCAGTCTATGCACTTATACGACACATTGTTAAGGTTACCACATATAATTATTTGTTATATTTGCATCCTTTCATTGCACAATCTAATGTGTATAGTTTCTGCATCTTTTGCAGGATCCTGTGAAATATCCAGATAATATGAGTTCAAACTTCAAGAGCTTCTTGAAGGGTTTACTAAACAAGGTCAGTGGCCTGTCCACCCCATACCCACAAATACTGAATTCATTTGTTTCTCCTTTTCTGATGATGTATGATTGGCCAGGTGCCTCAAAGTAGGTTAACCTGGCCTGCACTGTTGGAGCACCCATTTGTCAAAGACGATTCAATGGATCTAGCAGCTGTAAGTATACTAAATAGGATAGATAAGAGAACTCTAGTCATTCTAGCCATTAGTAGTTTGATTGTCACGACATATATTACATTTAAAAACATATTATTATCAATGGTTTACACAGGACACTCGAATCACACCCTTTGAAACTAAAGGATCTGGGGATAATAGGAAAGCAGAAGAAGTTCAACCATCAAGGAATCAGCCCTCTCCTGCTGGTCAATGCGGTAGATAATCAAAATGGCCACCTTATTTTTCTTCTCACTAGAAATCTGTTTCCAAGTTATGTATGAACTGATTTTAATGTTTGGCAGGTCGGAATACTGCTACCAATAGGGAAAATGCCTCTGATAAAATTAGAGGCAACAACAAAGTTGATGACCCTGTGCAACCTACCAAGGACCATCAAGCCTCATCTATGGGTGCTGTTCCTGAAATCAGCACTACCTCAGGCATGTTATTATCCAACAAATCGTTACTTATGAGTGCGAAGTTCATTATTATTATAATATTCTCTGTATGGACATCATTTCATTGCAGAGTGCACACCTTTAGATAAGCTAGAAAAAACTTCACAAACAGTACAAGGTGCAAATATTATTGTTGAGGATACTGAAGCACTGTCGACTGTTCTCAGCCCCATTAAAGTTTGGTTGAGTAATAAATCTCCAAGTTCACCAAGGTAAATTTATTGCTTGTGCTCTCCATTCCATATGAGGTATTTGGATGTCCTTATGTACCCCTTGCCTTGGAAACATGAACAAGAAAATGGGAAGCCAACAGTAACGTGGTTGCTTCCCAGTATCCACATAATTTCTCAAACGAACAATGTGTGTGCTAAATTGTGTTGGCTGTACCCATTTTATCACTTTTCATGCATGCATTCTCCCAATTTGACTTCAGTTCACCGGTAGTTTTGTCTGTTAAGCTTTTAGTTTGTCTATAGAATTGATCTAATCTAATAGAATTATCTGAGAGAACATTATTGTACATAACCGTTCAACATTCACTCAGCACATGTTCCACTTGTCTTTTCTTTTTCGCTTTATCATGCCAGGTTCCCAGTTACAGCATGTTTTGGTCAATTTTTTCAGGGAACTGAATATTGATGGAGCGAATCAGGCACTCAGAATTGTTAAAAATCTAATTGATGCTGGGTCATGTCAGCCTTCTACAGCAACTGATGGCATTATCTGTATCTTTCTTGACTTTACAAGTCTTATTATCAGAACTAAGCTCTCAGATGCTTATGGCCTTGCAGTGAAGGTAATTGCATCAGACATACTGTAGTTTTGTTCACCATAATTTCCATAAATATTGGTAGATCCAAGTTCAGTAGTCATGCAAAATGGAGGTAACCTCCTATTTGACGTACCATGTCTCACAACTAGGTTGCACAATTTTCAGTTTACAAGATTAAGTAGTTCTTAGGGCTGTATTTGACTGTATTGATTGTACTGTTTGGCAGTGCCTTGCAATTGCGCGGAAGCTACTTGATACGAGTGACGCTGTTATTTTGAGCTCTTATGAGAGACATTGGTTGACACTTTATGAGCTTTATTCACAGGTACCCACAACCCACTTCAGGTTTTAATGTCAAATATGTTCCCTCCCTTTTGTCTTGACTATATAAGAGTGTTCTGCAGATCCTGGTTTCTACAGTTGATCCATCTGGTAGAATTTCCCGTGAGTCAACTGCATGTCTTGCTCAGATGTTATCTAGGGTTATTTCTGGGTTGAAAGCAAGTATGGCATCTGAAGGTCCAAAGCCTGCAGAAGAAAATCTCCTCAAGATCATTGATCATGCACGGCGGTCCCAATTACTAGAACTCTTATGCAAATGTCTAATAACTTCAGGTTCCGACATAATTTCAGGTTCTACCAATATGGTACCTGCAGCTTGTGAGGCATGCAAGGCTATTTGGTATCTAGCTCATGCTGTTGACATTATGTCTATTAGTGCACACCAATTTTCATTTCCACTCGCGAACTCATGGCAACAAGTGCACTCAAAGCTCGGTGATAAACTAGAAGAGACAGGTTCAACAGAAGATTCAAACTCTAACAATCTAATAAACACATTTGTCAAATCCTTTCTGGCATCACGACCAATGCAGATTGCAGTTTACCACTGTCTGCATAATGGTTTAGAATCGGCCATTCATGCTTCTCTTCAGGTGATTCTCCCATACCTGCTCATCTCTGAAGAATGAAATAAGTTGTCCCTGACTGAATCCAAAACAACAACAATCTTTTTTTTCCTGGTGCAATAAACAAATTAATTTGTAGCTGAACTTACATCCACTTTATTGATGCACCTATTTGTTGCTTTTCAGCTTATCTCGAGGGCCTGTCTGCTGAACGTCTCTTTTTGTGCAATTACATGTGGTCCATTGAATTCACCAGCTGATGGCAGTGCAGTAGAGTATGGTGGAGATGGAACAATTGTAGCTGATATGTTTTCATTGTTGTCATTGTGTGCATCATATTTAAATGAGGAATCTAAGCAAAATCAGAAATGCAAACTAGCCAACCCTCATGCCCTTGTAGTGCACTGCTGCCTTGCGCTAGCAACAATAGCTGCACGTCTGAAGTCGGAGGGCAAATCTTCAGCATCCGTTGTCTTGACGAGCTCTCAGAAGAAGCAGCGGTCCCGGCTCTCAGTTCTTGCACATCTTTCTTCAGTCGATGATACAGTCAAGAGTTGTCTGCAGCCACACTGTGCTTCTGCAATGCTGGCATTGTCATCACTTGTTTCACTTGAAAATGGAGGGGAAACCAGATCTTCTCTTTGTGAAACAGCGCTTGCTTTGTTTCCTCGTATGGCAACGCTGCACACGCTACTGAAGCTTTGGTTGTCTGATGGAAGTGAGGCACTTTGCAGATATAATGCTGGCCTGCTGAACCTGTTTGGCCTTCGTGACGGAAGTATCGGGTTGTTAGAGACAAGATTGAAGTGGGGTGGGCCATTGGCCATTGAACAAGCCTGCTCTGCCGGCATCCCTCAGCTTCTAGTTCGCTTGCTTACTGACGGATTTTCAAAAGGGACCTCTGATGGGAAAGATGGTTCAACAAACCGCAGTGGATTGTCACCACTGGGTGTTGTATGGACTCTTTCTGCATTATCTCAATGCCTTAATGGTGGATTTTTCCGTGAAATTTTGTACAAAAGGGATCAGTTAAAGCTTTTAACCGACTTGTTATCCGATGTACACCTCAAGGCATTGGCAGCATGGACAGGTCTTGGTGGAGGGAAGAGGGGAGTTCAGGAACTTCTGAACTCTGTTGTTGATATTTTGGCATTTCCATTTGTTGCAGTGCAGAGTTCTCCAAACATGCCCTCAGCATCTGCATCCATCAATAGTGGCTTCCTTCTCAATGTTGCATCACCTGGTGGAAGAATTGGTTCTGAGAATAAGGAAATGTTCAAAACTATTGAGCATAGCATGCCTCAATACATTCAAGTTCTGCTAGAGGTCTGATTATTTGAGTCTACTGTTTTATTGTTATCAGTGAACGTTCCCATAATATTCTCCTTGTTCAGGTCGGCGTTCCTGGCTGTATACTTCGTTGCCTTGATTATGTCGAAATGGAAGGGGTAGCAAGGCCCTTGGCCATTTTGGCCAAAATGGTTGGCTACCGGCCACTTGCTGTGCAGCTTCTTAAAGAGGGTCTTCTAAATCCTAGTAGGGTAGCTTCACTATTTGAGGGTCCTATTGCAAAGGAGACTTTGCTTGATTTCCTCATGATAGTTTCTGATCTTGCTCGGATGTCTAAGGTTTGTCATATCTTGGCCTGTTTGCAGTTGTATTGTATTTGCAGGAAAAATGTTATGTGTGATGTCCAAGCATTATTGGCTAGACAGATTGCAGTTAACACATTTTCCTTTTGTGCAGGACTTCTATGAACCCATTGATAAAGCTGGCCTTGTCGGGTTTTTGAAGAACTTTTTGTCCAGTGAAGACCCTGATATAAGAGCAAAAGCTTGCAGTGCCATTGGCAACATGTGTCGCCACAGTTCCTACTTCTATGGGCCACTTGTAAGGAAATATTATTCATTGTCTTGTAATTGTAGACTGAAATTGTATGCCAGAAATATTGACTTTGTTATTTTCTTGTACCAGTCTGCAAATAAGGTGATTCAACTTGTGGTTGAGAGATGTTCTGATCCTGACAAACGCACACGGAAGTTTGCATGCTTTGCTGTAAGTTTGTAACATGCCTCCATAACCTTTAACTTTTGTGTTTACATGTGAAGCGGAGTCCTAGTAGTGCTGTTCAGAGACAGATTGAGGTACTCAATTAATTTTTGCCATTTCAGGTAGGGAATGCTGCTTACCATAATGGCATGCTGTATGAAGAACTCAGACGGTCTATACCTCAACTCACTAATCTGCTTCTTGGTCCTGAGGAGGATAAAACCAAAGGCAATGCCGCAGGCGCGCTTAGTAATCTAGTAAGGAACTCTGATATACTATGTGAGGACATAGTCTCCCAAGGTGCAATTCAGGTTGGTGAAGTCTTGCCTACTTATCGTACTTCATGTTTTCTCACCTGCATCGAGTGACTTATTGACTTTTAAACCTTTTGGTACCCAAAAAAAAAAAATGCATTCTACAACCGGACGATCTGATTTGACCCAGCCTTTGCTGATCATCTGATATACATATCTCTTTTATAAACCTTTATTATCCTGTGCAGGCTCTAGTGAAAACTCTTTTCTAAAACTTTATCCTGTGCAGGCTCTACTGAAAATGGTCAGCAGTTTCTCCACCGTTGCCCTGAGCCCCAGCAGAAGGGATGCCCTGACCGAATCGCCACTGAGAATTGTCCTGTTTGCTCTGCGCAAAATGTGCGATCATGTTATCTGTAGGAACTTCCTCCGGTCTTCAGAGCTCCTCCCAGTCATTGTTCACCTCCGGCAGTCACCTGATCCAACAATCTCCGAATACGCTTCTGCCATAGCGAGTAGGGCATACCAAGCTTGACACTTCTTCTGCAGGCGCAGGGCAAGTATAATATCCAGGGCATGATCATGCCACTGCATCTCATATTTGCAATCCGTCCTGTCGTCGGTTGTTAATTTAATGTACTACTAGTATATAGTCTTACGGATCAATTAACCTACCAAAATTGTGTACTTATGTAAAGGATTTTACCAAAAGAGATAATAGCCTTGATTTTCTGTGCCAAAGTAAAAAAGAAACAACGAAAAAAAAATAATCTGAATTATTTGGTGTGCATTATTATATAGGCCAAGGTGGTCGGGTCAGTTATTAGGATTACAATACAAGATAGAAAGCGCACACATGCATCTTTCTTTGTAATACATGTATCCGTAACTTAAGAGTAAGAAAACTCATGGATTGAGTAACATCAACTTCCAAATAGAATGGGCATGCCTTTTTTATTTAATTGATTGAAGGAACAACGGACAAGTCTTTTTTTATTGTTTTTCCTTTCTAATATAATACAAGAATTGATAACATGCACATGCTTCTACATCCAGAATGCTGAAGGGGAAAAATAATCTTTATATGCCTAGACACAAGGTAAGAGCGCGTAGATGGGCGATTTGTGGTTCGGAGTTCTCCCTTGTGATTGTATTTGAGGCTAAACATGGTTAAATGGAGTACACAACCATGGTGGTCACCCAATGCGTCTTCCTCGTCAACCCCATCTCGTACCATGCTCTCAACGAGGCAGAATTTACTTTTGCCCATGTAGGTGAGGGAGGCGTCCAAGTGTCTATCCCAGTCCTTGCAGAACAGCTTTTCATCGGTCATCTTGCAGTCCAACTGCATCGGTGGTTTTGTGCTGCAGCTGCGGGAGGCAACTTGGCAGGAACAAATGTAGCCATCCTGATGGAGTCCAACCCACTCATCCAGCTCACTGTCGAAGAAACCTTGACCAAGGAAAGGCAAAGCCCATTCTCCATGCCACCTCCACTCAGAATGCTTGGTGTTGAATGAGTAGGTGCCCAGTTGATGACCGGGAGTATCCCGGTAAGCAGTGGTCATGAAGATGGTGCATCCGTCTGGGTGCAGAGCATAGGAGGTGACCCGCTGACGGGGGGTGAATGTTGGTGGTGGTGCCGGTAGAGTCTTCCAGAACCAGCGCATCCAGGTTGTTGGATTCTGCGTCGCATCCAGGTTAGAGTGCTGCTTGTCCAAGAACCGATGTGATAGTGCATAGAGCTTGTTAGCAGATGCCAAAGCCGCATAGCATTTTATCAGGGTCATGAGGGCCAATTGACAGGGCGGCCGTCCGGGTGTCATGGACGAGGGCGCAGCGGTCGTTCATAAGAACGAAAATCTTGGTGCCCAGAGCAGAGAAGAACATGTCGATATGGGGCACACAGCCAACCGGTGATTCTAACTTGAGCAACGCGGGCTCAGGGAGGTGCCCTGCAAGAACAGCACCGTCATCGGAGTCGGAGTTGAAGACATCAGCATCGATCTTGTAGATGCTGAATCCATTATTCCAGTCATCCAACACGATGTACAAGTGCTTCCCTTGTTGGTTTTGGTCGTCCTGTCCCCGCCGCTTATTAGACATCCTCCCTCCGCTTCGCTTTCCTTCCTCTTGCGTGTTCACGGATCAACCAACATCATGAAATTTTATGGCTCCTGTGGCACCAATTTCAAGCGTTACAAACTCCGCATCCGAATACAAAACATAAAGAGAGATCCGAGAAGCTCGGCGAGAGCGATTTTGATATCCAAAAAAAAAAAAAAAACGATATGCAAATCTGCGTACCTGCAGAACCGCCGCAGGATCCGAGCTGCCGCCGCTGACTCTTTTCTCTTCCCGCATCAGTCCGCGGAATTCTTCCATTTTGATTCCTGAGCTTTTATGGACCTCGAGGCTCGAGCTCGGCTGCTCTGCCGACTGACGAAAGTGAGGAGTATAGCAGACGAGGAGTCAGTCTCAGTCCTAAGATCGGCCGTTCGTGTGGATCCAAGCTCGCGTACAAGTACAACCCAGTCTGGCGGCAGCGGCAAGTTTAGTTTGGCTCCAGGATCCAGTCAAACATAGGAAAACGAGACCAGTTACGATTCAAAACTTGTCTTAGCAAAAGTGTCATTCGGTCCTACTTCTCGTTCACGCCCAGTAATTCTACATAATGGAACCGACCAAACACAATCATGTGCTAACCAATGTCGTCAAAAAATAGAGAATTCGACCTTGTTGCCACCCAAATCGAGGTTCAGGCTGCCGCAATTGATTTCTGCCCAACCTCAATCGAGTCTGGCACTGTCGAGCAACCTCCATGGCATCCAGATCGAAATCCCCATGGGGGCAGCTACTATTGCCACCTATTCCTCTCTCCATAGTCTCACCTATTCCTCTCTCATCTGTATTGTCACTTCTTCCCGCATTTTATGATGCTCGATGACCTACTGTTAAGATGATGCAAAAATTTCGGGTGACTCGACTGACCTCACCGTTAAGCTCGCTCACCCTGGCGGTGACGCTAGAATGTGTCCAGTGATGCATCATTGCTGACAACGTTGTTAATGTAACCTTTCGTGTTTGTTATTAGCTAACTAAAACTTTACAAGGATTAGCAAATCAATAGCGCCAGCGACCATGTCGTCGATCGTCCATGAGGTAAGGGCAGCTCTTAACTGCACTAATGTGAAATTCCACTTTTACTGTATGTTTTCAAACGAATCCACCTCTCAAGAAATGCCAACCCTATCATTTTACATGACAATCAATATGTATTATATCAACTCTAAATTAAAATTTCATCAAAAAAGAAAAAAAAATGTCAAAAATTCCTCGGGTTGAAACCTCTCAAGCTTATACCGTGACCTCAAGAGATGCCAACAACTTTAGTAGAGTATGGAAACAAGTTGTTTACAGTGAACTTTACTTACCAGTTCCAACGTATCAATGAATGAAAAAAACTCACCCGCAACAAAAATGTGAAGAACAAAAGAATAAATGTACACCCTCTGGTGCTTCTTGATTGCTTGTTCGTATTAGTTTACACATGGGCTTTCCTTCTCGTTATTTGTAATATCTCCTGCTCTATCTCACTACAACATTCTTGCAAAAAGATTCACAAAAATTGTCAGATGTGCCAGAAGGAAACAATGCAATAGTGTTCAGCAAGGTAAATCTTCATCCTGCTAAAAATAATCTGGCTGCAAACCTCTTCAGTGTTCAGCCTGCCACAAATCTTCAAACAATCTGGATATCTGAGCTTGAATTTGCTAACTTGTTTCTGTCTCGACGTCACTCTGGAAAGCTAATTCATATATTTCGCTGTATGTGTCAACGAAATGGACATCAAGGCCCTCCTTCACATGAGGAGCAAGCTCATCAAAATCCCGTTTGTTCGCCGATGGAAATATGATTGTCTTGATCGCACTTCTCCTTGAAGCAATGGTCTTCTCTTTGACCTGTTACAAGGGCAAACATAATGCATCAGGGTTACTGCACCTTTAAATTCCATTCTAGTAACAGTTATATAGGTCTCGTGTGGCATCTGCAAGCTATCAAAAGAAATGAAGATGGGCAGATATAAGAAATAAATTCAGTCGATGTATCCGTGAACACGTGAGACCAACTTAGTTTCTAATATACATGGCATGGTTCGATGAGATACTATATTGGTGGAAGATGTAAAGCCAAGCTTGGTAGGCAACACAAAGAAAACATACCCCGCCAATTGGAAGGATTCTGCCAGTTAAAGTTACTTCACCAGTCATTGCGAGGTTCTTCTTGACAGGCTTTCCCATGGCTAAGGACAGCATTGATGTAATCATGGTACATCCAGCACTAGGGCCATCCTTAGGGGTGGCCCCTGCAGGAACATGCAAGTGCAGCTTTGAGTTGGCAAAAAATTTATTATCTGGCTCTTTCTCCAGTAAGATAGCTCTGCCGACGGTTTGTGCAATCTGAGCACTCTCTTTCATGACATCTCCAAGTTGTCCCGTTAGTATAAGTGCACCTTTCCCTTCCCCTTCCTCCACTTTGGTTGTTTCAATGTATAAAGTAGAACCACCCATAGCAGTCCAAGCTAATCCCATGACCACTCCAACAGGAGTCTGCTCATAAATACGCTCAGCCTGGAACACAGGTTTCCCAACAAAATCACCAAGGTTTGATGAATCAACCACTACTTTCTCAATTGTCTTGTCTGCTGCCTCTTCTTTTTCTCCATCTGTGTCCTTATTTACCTACAGAGTACAGCAAGCAGTTGGTAACATATAACCATGCAATACTAGTGTTCACTAAATGAGCTAATAACAACATTCAAGGTTTTGAAAAGCCAAGGCAAGGGCCATGGCACAGGTGTGAAAAAGTACAGAGTGTTACAAATTTGCTCCCCCAGCGTGCGCTTTTTTTAATTGGTAAATACACTAGATTGCCCCCCCCCCCCTGCTAAATTCTAAAACAGATTAGCCCCCCTTGAAAAAGCATCCAAGCTCCATCACTGGATCCAATGTTCGGTTTGCACATTAAGAGTACTACTAATCTGGTTTGCACATTAAGAGAAGAGTACCAAGTTAAGCATAATATTTTGTTCAAACATTTCTCAAAACATTGTATAGATGAATATCACACTTACCTCAGATATACTGCCTTCTGTCTTTACTTCATTAGCTTCCTCAGAGGTGGGTTCAGTAGTATTGCTGCCCAAGGAAGCATCTTCTGCAGCGGGATCCTTCAAAGTCTCATCGTTTGCATTGGCGCTATCATCACCAGTAGGTTCCTCGCTTCCTGTGACAACAAGAGCCTCCTGAACTGGCTCATTTGACACCCCTTGGCGAACAAGCTGTAGAGCTATCTGCAAAAGGTAAATCATAGTGAAATATTTGGAAGAACAAAGTTACGACAATATTGAAGGGTGAAGGATATAAATGTTTTTTTCTTATTTATTTTGGGACTATCGGTATATTTTATCATCATTGTTGTGGCTGCAGTATTTCAGTGTGCCAAGGAATGAGGACAAAAAACAAAAATGTTACATACACTTAAAATAGCATGATACTTATAGCGTCTTTCAAATTTACATTGTTAGCAAATACTAACGTTAGTTGCATTAGTAACAAAAAAATACAATAAATGCTATCAGATAACCAAACAAAACAGATTTTATGGCTCTCCTTTCTTTAAATAGTATATTATTAAGCCATTCCTCTTTTTTCTAATCTAAGTTAAATCAATAAATCATTACGCAAAAGTTGCCTCATGCACCTTGCGGTAAATTTTCTCTATCTGCTTTTGAAGGTTCCGCACTCCGGCTTCTCGGCAGTAATTTTCGATAAGTGAAAGGAGGGCAGCATCTGTAACTTCAACCTGTAGTACATAACCGACTGTTATGTCCAAATTACAGTAATCACAAAGAAAAGATTTTATAATCCTTTCTCATGCATATAATATAACTGACATGAATATTATAAAAAGTCTCATAATCCTTTTTCACGCATATAACATTGCTGACATGAATATTATAAGTTGGTCCAAGATACCTGTTCTGGTTTAATGCCACAAGCCTCTCTAGTATTCTTCTCTAGATAGTCCCGAGCAATATGCTTCTTCTCATCAGTAATGTAACCAGCTATTGCAATGTTCTCCATCCTATCCAGTAATGGATTTGGTATATTCTCAATAACATTTGCTGTGCAAACAAACAGTACCTGATTTTCATAAACATAGTGTCAGAGAATGATTCACAATAGTTCAGGTAAATAGTCTAATCATTAGAACAAAACATCAGAAACAGAAAATAGCAAGAACATCCAAAACAGAAAATAGGGCAACCTGTGCTCCAAAATAGAGCAATGGAAGATGATGAAAACAAAAGCATAATGAGCAAATCACTCAGAATGAACCAAAATAGTAAGAACTTTTCCTTATCATATTTTTTTGTCACAAATAACAATAGAACAACTAATTTATGTGATAGCAGTATAGCACAATAACCAGCAATTGTGCAAACCCACTGATATCAATGAGATGTATCAATGTGCCAAGACAAGGCAAATTTAAGAGATGATGTTTCCATTGATAAGCTTTGATAATTACTCAAAAGAAAATTTCACATCGTGCAGCAACGAACATTTATCATAGCAAAAGGTTAAAGTTTGAAGTCAAACACATCTACATGGTCAAACTTGAGGGAGCAAGGGGCTAACCTTGGATAGGTCAATAGGAACATCAAGGTAGTGATCTAAAAAATTAACATTCTGCTCAGGGTCAAGAAGTTCCAACAATGCACTGGCTGGATCACCAGAATGCCCCCTCCCAAGCTGTCAGGCATAAAAGGTAGCCAGTTAGCATCCCGAACAAGTGAAGACCCACAGACCATAATCAGTTGTTAGCATACCTTGTCAATCTCGTCTATCAATACTAGAGGATTTGCTGTCCCAACTGATTTAAGACATTGCACCATCTTCCCTGGCATTGCACCAACATATGTGCGGCGATGCCCCTAAGATTGTTGAAATGTTATTTATAGTTTTATACAGCCACCATGTCTATAGGAAGACATGATACCACAGCATATGTACAAGATATGTGCTGAATAAACGTTTGGTACCTTGATTTCTGCTACATCAGCCAAGCCTCCAACTGAAAATCTGTAGAACTTGCGGTTCAGTGCACGTGCAATTGAGCGACCAATACTGGTCTTACCCACTCCTGGTGGTCCAGAAAGACATATGATCTTGCCTGTTGTACATGATGATGAACACAGTCATTTGAATAACTATGAGGCACTGAGGAATCAAATAATACTTCAATCAGATCTAGTGGACATTGTGAGCTATGATGAGAGAAATAGAGCTGTGAAATTTGAACATTTGATGTTGTTTTGTCATGCGTATGGTACAGTTGAGGATGATCGACGCAAATAGAACAGTTAACTTCCCAACAATATTATCACTTGACAAATTAGGAAATGATGAGGATTAATCAAACCTTGTGATGTCCCTCTCAATTTTCCAACTGCTATGAACTCAAGTATTCTCTCTTTAACATCACTCAAACCATAATGGTCTTCATCAAGAATTTGTTGAGCATGATGCACATCAAAGTTTTCATCACTGCAGTAGAAACACAAAAACCAAATAATGCACATACATATGACATTTTTTTCTCAAAGAAAGACAAACAGAAAAGATTAATACAAACCTATAATTTCCCCATGGCAATACTGTCAGCCAGTCCAAATAATTACGGGTTACATTGAACTCACTAGAACTGGCTTCTAACAGCTGAAGCTTGGTAAGCTCTTCTTCAATGACTTGTAAAACGTGAGGAGGGCACTTGTCCTTCTTTGATTCAATCCGTTCCCTAAATTTTGCTGCAAGAATAAATTCCAAACCAATTATGTGCAATGATATGGATGATAAAACTTATCAAAAGCTAACAAGTATTATGGTTGAATAACAAACCGGACAATGCTGTTTTGTCATCAGTCTCCAAACCAAGCTCCTTCTTGATCGCCTTAAGTTGTTCATTCAATAAATAACGTCGCTGATCTCCACTAATTTTTTCTTCAATTGCTTTTGCTATGGATTGCTGAAACAGAAGTATACTAAAGATCAAGAAGATACAAGAAAACACGGTAGCTAAAAATGGGTGGAGGATAAAAGAATGGATACCTGCAACTTACTAATCTCCATCTCCTTCTTTACTAACTCAAGGGTTAACTTCAATCGCTTATATACCTGTTCAGAAACATAAAATATGCATGGAAGTAGAACAAAATTTCAATGACAAATGAGTAATTTAAATTTAACATGTATAGAAATTTTGAACAAGCCAGACAAAGTCAGCATAAAACATGATTTTGTTTTCTTCTCTATTGCAATGGTAGACAGATCTCCAGTGTGTTGGAAAAAAAACGATTTTCAGAAAACATAGATGATTGATAGTGCAAAGAAGCTGTATTGAATTACCAATGCACTCCAAAACCAGCTTTCCACAATAATTTCGCATTTTGGAATAAGAATTTTCTAGTCTAGGAACCAATAAGTATTATTGAACTCTATGAAGTGAAGCTGTATCGAATTACCAATGCACTCCAAAACCAGCTTTCCACAATAATTTTGCATTTTGGAATAAGAATTTTCTAAACTCCGCCTATGTTGAGTCTCAATATAGCCAGTCCCAAGCCTGGGTAAAGGAGGAGGGTTGTGTTAGGTTTGGCAAACCAACGTCAAAAACCCAGCCACTCAAATGGATATGAAACCCATAAGAAATTCGTTGGGACGTAACCCTCTTAGCGACGCGCTACATCGGAACCCGGGTGTGGTGTCAAATGGGCAAGGGCCCTGATAGAGGAAGCTTTGAAGAGGATGAAGAGTGGTAAAGCGATGGGCCCTGATGGTATCCCCATCGAAGTATAGAG
This sequence comes from Eleusine coracana subsp. coracana, assembly GCA_032690845.1. Lineage (NCBI taxonomy): Eukaryota > Viridiplantae > Streptophyta > Magnoliopsida > Poales > Poaceae > Eleusine > Eleusine coracana. The sequence continues at coordinate 58,652,475 of CM064430.1, read as the reverse complement.
ATGCTTAGGTGCCAGAGCCATAGTATGGTTAACTAAACTTTTTAACCTCATCTTTCGGTCAAACAAGATGCCGGAAGAATGGAGGAGGAGTATAGTAGTACCGATCTTCAAGAACAAGGGAGATGTTCAAAGTTGTACTAACTATCGTGGGATTAAGTTAATGAGCCATACGATAAAGCTCTGGGAGAGAGTCATCGAGCATCGCCTAAGAAGAGTGACAAGTGTGACGCAAAACCAGTTTGGGTTCATGCCTGAAAGATCGACCATGGAGGCGATTTTCTTAATGCGACAATTGATGGAGAGATATCGGGAGCAAAAGAAGGACTTACACATGGTCTTTATTGACCTCGAGAAGGCATATGACAAAGTGCCAAGAAGTGTCATGTGGTGGGCCTTGGAGAAGCACAAAGTCCCAACTACGTACATTACCCTCATCAAGGATATGTACAGGGACGCGAGGACGTGTGTTCGGACATGTGATGGCGACACCAATAACTTTACGATTAAAATAGGACTACACCAAGGATCAGCATTGAGCCCTTATTTATTTGCTTTAGTGATGGATGAGGTCACACGAGAAATACAGAGTGATGTCCCTTGGTGTATGCTCTTTGCTGATGATGTGGTGTTAGTTGACGAGAGTAGGGATGGGGTTAATAGGAAGTTGGAGCTGTGGAGGCACACATTAGCGTGCAAGGGTTTCAGACTTAGTAGGGCCAAGACCGAGTATATGATGTGTGAGTTTAGCGCGACTAGACATGAGGATGGAGACGTTAGCCTTGATGGACAATTGGTGGCCAAGAAGGATACATTTCGTTATTTAGGATCGATGTTGCAAAAGGACGGTGACATCGATGAAGATGTTAGGCATAGAATTTCAGCCGGCTGGTTGAAATGGCGTCAAACATCCGGCATCTTATGCGACAAGAGGGTGTCACAAAAGCTAAAAGGTAAATTCTATAGGACGACAATTCGTCCGGCGATGTTATACGGTGCTGAGTGCTGGCCTACGAAAAGACGACATGTTCAACAACTAAGTGTAGCAGAGATGCGTATGTTGCGTTGGTTTTGCGGGCATAGAAGAAGAGACCGAATACGGAATGAAGATATCCGGGACAGGATAGGAGTGGCACCTATCGAGGAGAAATTGGTTTAACATCGGTTGAGATGGTTCGGACATGTCCAACGGAGACCTCCGGAGGCGCCGGTACGTAGTGGGGTTCTAAAGAGAGATGCTAATGTTAAGAGAGGTAGAGGCCGACCTAACTTGACTTGGGACGAGTCGGTTAAGAGAGACCTGAAGGTGTGGGATATCCCTAAGGAGCTAGCTATGGATAGGAGCGCTTGGAGACTAGCAATAGACGTGCCGGAACCGTGATCTTTTTTTCCTTCCTTCTTGTTTACTCGTTTTTGGCTTTTGTTCTTTTTGTTTTTGCCCTTTTTTCTTTTTCTCTCTCTCTTTTCTTTCTTTTTTTTTCTCTTCTCTTTCTTTTGGCTTTTGTTTCTTTGTCTCTTCTTTTTTGGGTTCCCATGGGTTTCATCTCTAGCCTACCCCAACTTGCTTGGGATAAAAAGGCTTTGTTGTTGTTGTTGTTGTTGGAATAAGAATTTTCTAGTCTAGGAACCAATAAGTATTAGTGAACTCTATGAAGTTTAATCAAACATAAAATAATTTTCACTCGAATTGTTTTATGACAGATTAAACTTATGTAAATTTGAAAAGACCCTACGTGTGGACAAATAAATAATAAGGAAACAGATAAAAAGAGGGGTTTCAGCAAAGAATCTTACATCTAATTCCTCAAGCACCTCCTGGCATAGATATTTGTTGGCACCAGAGATAGCAGCACCAAAATCTGCTAACCTTGGGTAGTTAAAATCACCCATGTGCTGAATAAGAGCAAGGAGTCAAAACACCATGTTGCTAAATCTGAAATTCAACGTAATCCACATATACACACACACAAGTAAACATCAATGCAATGTAATCATGTTGTCTATGGTTGGGAATTTTCTATGGTGATATGGCCCTGGTTAAGGACTATTTTGTTGTTTTTAATGTTCTAGCATACTGGTAGGTATAGGCAACATGCAGGCAAAGGCAGCAAACTTATACTCGGCCTGGTACTGAGTACCTTGTCTATCAAAAAGTTATACTATGCTCACTCTGCCATGGAAGAATACCACAATCAAAGCACTGATTCCATCACAGGAATGAAAATAAGTTACAGGATTCAGACCTGTGTGTAAGTTTGTACGTGATCCTTCCAAAGAGAACTTGTCCTTAGAACTTCCCTTAAAGTTGATATAACTTCAAATGATGTAGCTTTTATAACATCATCTTCCTTGTTGTAGGGGTTTTCCTGAAAAGGCAAGTTATTGCAAGCATATTCAAAAGAACACACAGAAATCTTACATTGGGTTCACAGCAAAAACATGTTTGTTCTTTTACCATAAAAAATGTAAGTATGTCGCTCAAAATAAACAATACATGACAGATAGGTACTCGATGTCCCAAGTGGCAAGTATGAAATACAAAAAGCAGCATTGGAATTGATGAATGAAGTTACCTTTAGATGGTCAACTTTAACTGTGAGTGGATCCTCTTCAACCTGCAATTTTTGGGATCTAGGTGAAAGGAAACCAACTTAAATCCACATTCATTCAATGGCACAATCTGAACTATCTCACCATCTCAGTTATCCGTAGACGTCGATGCCCAAGTAGCACAACCTGATCCCCTTGAATGCTAGTAATCTACAGAAACAACGAAACTAAGTACAACGCACATCTTTACAAGTAATGAAGTAAGGGAAACATAGCCCATAATTTAGCTTATTTCGGAAACAGTGAAATTAGTAAATTACCTGAGCGAGCGTCCCAACTTCATGAAGGCGCTTGAGCAGTTCCTTCCCTTTGAGATCATCAATGCTTTTCTCTGAATCTGAACTGGTCACAATATTAGGGTCAGTACCTTCTTCATCCTTCAGAAGAAAGGCACCAACATATGGGGCTGATCTTTTGCGATTTTCTATTAAGGCTTGCAATAGCTTTTGGTCCTGGAGGATTTCCAAAAGAGAGAAACACACATCATTTTTTCAGGTAACTGATGAAATTATACATCAAGGAAGATGTGAAACAAACTACGGATCAAACAGCATACCTTTACATAGATCGGCATATAAAATCCAGGAAAGAGTGGCCGATGCGGAAGAGGCAATGCTACAACCTATTTGAACAAGTGACCATAAGAAATTGAGAGAAGGTTATGACCAGAAGAATTTACTAAAGTTAAACATGCATGAAATGTTCACTTAACAAAAACTCTCTGTTACCACTAAAATCTATATCAATTTTAAAATGAATTCAATCTCCTGTAGTAAAAGAGGTGATTTGGAAGGAGCAAGAGGCACAGCATAACCCATTGTGGGAGAGAGCAAGGTCCTTCTGCACTTTCAGAACGCCCCTAATAAACCCACTTTACGTCTTGATGGCATGAATTCATTCAATTTATAAGATCTCTGATATGCAACTAAAACAAATCGAACATTAGTCCAAAATGAACATTGTTTCCTCTGTTACGACATGTAAGTCATTTTAGCTCTTCGAATTTGTCACTAAATGTATACTTTCAGCAATTTGGAGGCATTTCTACAAAATTCGTGAAACATGGCCAAAGTCCATTTCAAAAGGAAAATAGCCTGTTTTGCAAATTTTAGCACAAACTTATTGTCCAAAGTTCTTGTATGCTAAATGTAAGACATGGATCGAAATTGGCAATATCAAATCAAGTGAGGCGCCCACTGCCCGCACACTACTGAGTGACACCATTCATTTGCGGGTTGCTGCTCCAGAGCTCAAACCAAATACAGTCTACTACTGCGCATCGCACACCCAATCACGCGAGCAACTACACGAGCAATTCTGGTCCAAAAGAGAGGAGAGCGCACCGTTAAGAAGTCCTCGGGACGGGGATTAGTGGGCACGATGGCGGATGACGCCTTGCCGTCAGCCTCCCCCTCCGCAACGGCGGCATCCTCGGTCTTCGCCTCCGCCGCCGCAGCCTCGGAGTCGCTCGTGGAGCTGGAGCAGAACCGCGCCCTCCTCCCCACCAGCATCGAGCGGCCGCCGCCGCCGCCGCCTCTTAGTGCCCCCAGAACCCTGAGCAGCGGAGACCTCAGCTCCTCCGCCGCCGCCACGGCTGGGGCGGCGGTGAACCGCGCCGGGAAGACGGCGGCTGCCCGCAGCATGGTGGATATGGACGATTACACAGAGTGATTAGGGTTTCGATGATAATTGAGTTTTGCCTTTCCGCGCTTTTGGTTTGGGGAGGAAGAAAGGGTGAAGCCACGAACCCTTCTAAAACCCTACTTTTTTAATCCTGTTCTTTGCAAAATGGAGCAAGCTAGAACACTCTAAAAGCCTGAGATTTGTCCAGTGAAATGCTAAGCAAATTCATGAAAAATGATTTGTGACTTTGATAATTTTATATTAGGTAACTAGAGCAAACATCTCAATTATTTCGTTTATAAATAGCAAATGCATATATATCATTGTGATTTTAGCATATTATACTATTGTAATTCATAGAAAGACATAGACAAAAAATACTAAAATATTTATTAGTATTTAATGTACCTATATCATACTAATTGAGGTTGGTTTATTCTTTAGATTTAAATTTATATATATTTAAATTTGACATCAAAACTATACATCGATCAAACTTTACAAATAAATAATAGTAGTATTTCATAGAAAAAGATATATCCAATTGAAAATACATTTGGTTTATGTACATAGCAAAATAGTTATTTTTCCTGCTCCTTTTTATGAGAGGAGAGATATCAATGGCTCTAGATGAGATTGCTCGTCCTCTCCTTTCAAACTACAAGTTTTATAAATAGTCATTATTTTAGACAAGACAAATTTTAATATATGTTATTTATAAAATTTAAAAGAGTTATATATATCAAATATATTTTCAGCCCAATTTGTTCATATGATATTTAATTTTTCTACCAAATATGTAAGAGGATAACCATAGTTCAAAAATATATATGTATTTGATTGAACCTCGTTCAAAGTGTTAAATTGTTTTTATGATAGAGCGTATATTCTAAAAACTATATTATTGACATTTAAAAAATTGTATTATTGATATTTCAAAAAATAAATCAATTTTCTAATCAAAAGATAACTATGAATATAAAATTATAAATAAATATATAAAAATGATCTGACCTTTTTCATTATATCTGACAATAACGTTTAGTATATCCATAACGAAGAACAAGAACATTGAACATCTTACACTAGTAAACATGCAGTTTCAGCCATTATGCTAGCCTTAGCGATTAGACTTGCGCGTCGAAATCGGAGCTAAGATTTAAAATTGACACTATTTGTATATAAATAGATTTTTTTTATATCTTCTTGGAAGTTTCTTCTAAATTTCTTGATACAAATTTATCTTTAGCTCCCATTTGTGATTCTACCAATTTATCTTGTCATGATCTTTTTCATCTTTTCTCGTTGTGTGATGAATACTTTTTAGTTGACAAGATATTGCTTCGACAGATACGGACTCGATAATCAGTGGTGTGACATAGTAACTCGCGTGGACTCATCGGCAATATAAGTAGTGACGATCCACACTACGGGTCTATGATAATGGTCGATGATAGTTTCACGCATGTCATAGATCTGATGGCGATGGATGATTGAAACTTCAAAAGTCTAAAAGATAACAGGCAACTACAAACTCGTGTGGGCTCCGTTTGGTTTAGTTGCTTTGAAGACTTGAACTAATACAACAGACTAGGAATGAGCTATGGACATATAGCCTACTAGTCTGCTATTGTATGCACTAGGACATCTTTATTAGTTTAAACCCTCGCCAAATTTGTCTGGCTCAGGCAGCACTCCCAAACGTTTGATTGTGAGTGCTTGTAGCTAAGATTGCTCCTTGTAAGGTAGCAATCAAACAAGCCCACATACTTGGGGAGCAGCCTCTAGAATTTGGACGAGGCTCGCTTGCCATACTGTCATAGGGATGAAAGCACAATGAATCGAATCAGATAATATTTTTCGCAAATCCTAATATTTATTTTTTTGGCGGATTTAGAGCGAAACAGGTACTATGGAGATATGGATGAGAATATGAATATTTTCAGATGTTGGAGATGGTACGGATATGAAGCACAAGCAGATCCAAAGCAGAATTTAAACTATGAGATGATAATTCTTTACATAAAGAAATATATGCTAATTAAAACTTTATAAAATACATGCATGGTCGCAGCCGTCATAACAACCATAACACATAACCCAATCCTTTTTAGTTAGTACACATATATAAATATGTAAAAAGAAAAATAAAATATGTAATACAAACATTGAGCACCCCCTTATTTTTTATCATATGACCATCTAGGTAGATAATATTATCTGATAATCCTATTATAAGGTTCAGATAATCTACTAATAATTATTGGATAATTTGTTTCTATCAAAATTTATTAATATTATAACCTATCCTACATCCGCGCATATCATCAAATTCAGATTATTCTATCCGCTAAAAACCTAGAATGCTCCTCCACTTCCTAAAAATTCAGGATAAGATCTGTTTTGAAAATTATCCACGCGACTTTCATCGCTAGTCATTAACATATGTGACTGGGCCCATGTTTCAGTGAAACATTATGACAGTGGATCTGCTTCCTAGGATTGGGGCTCAGAGGTCATAGTTGCCGCTCTTTTCTGGCTCTTCCCATCGGCTTTTGTGCATGTTGTGAGTTTTCTGCCTGGTCTCCGGTCCTATTCTTGAGGAAGGCGACGCAGGTGGGTGGATTCGTCAGAAACCGATTTGAACTTACTTAATTATTAGTATACCTTGGCTGAGAAAGAGCTTTGACATTTGGCAAGGATTATACGCTAGAGATTGGGGATTAGGTTGATTTGCATGTTGAGGTGGACAGATTTTTGGGCGCCTTTTCAACTGTTTTTGGTCTTATATTCAGTTTAATCCATTTTTTTCTTCATGATTTCCACGTGATTATAGTATTGCAAGTCACTTCTATCAAATCTCCATTGATTATGCAAAGAAATATGATTGCGTGACATATAATTCACAAAACTTTGTCTACTTTGTGCTTGATGTGTGTATTCACAGGTTGTGGATATCATCTTCCTCCAATGGAAATTCAAGAGATTATTGATGTTCCACCAAATCTCAGTTATCACATTTTCCCTCATCGAGATAGGATCATGTTCCTAAAACGTAGAGTGATGCCTCCATTGTCGAAGCTTGCAAAACCAGATAAAATACTCGCAGACGTTCATATTGATCCAGGTTCTAATTAACAGAAGGAGTCGAATGTAAGGAAGATATATTTTTTTTGTCATTTCTAGTGAATATGTGCTCCGTCTTCCTGCAATCAACCGTTGGTCGAGTTTTAGGTCATTTTATACTGATGGGATCCGCATCCACATGTTGATGGATAATGGAAGCTTGGGTCCGGAGAAACTTGTGAATGGATACAACAATAATGCAAAAAAAAATGTGGGATGATAATTGTTAATTATATATTCTTAAGAGATACCTCTTTAAAGTGCACAAAAAATAAAAAAACTTAACACGTAGAGGTACAATAGCCTCGTAAATTGTCCAATAGAGAAGATCTCTCACACAAATAAAAGAAAAATCCTCAAACCTCTTTTCCTCCATGCTTATATAGCGACCACATTATGCATGTGAACGTGAGCAAGGCCTTAAGCTTTGCTTTGGTACGGATTCAAATGAGTGCATTTTTTTTACATAGGCTACATATTCGCTCCTATTGGAAATTGACCCTGGCCATTGGGAATGGTCAGCATGTAGCATTCACTTGTGTTGTGATAATGAGGTGGATGGTTGTAGCAATATAGCATTATGGTGGGTTGCTGATGTTGAATTTGGTAAAGCTCGACCACACTTTTTGAATCAGCGGATGTAACACTAGGGGCATATTTGGTTCACTGTCAAACCATGTTGCCACATTTTGCTTAACTTATGGTGAAAAAATTGTTCACCACACCTTAGACCAAGTTTTGGTAAAAGTAAGAGTCTATGATATGAGGGACTAAAATGTGAGAAGCCATAGTTGTGTTTAGAAAGCAAACACTACTAAAAAATGTGGCACATCTAAGGTTTGATGTGGCAAAGTTTGACATCCAACCAAACATATCCTAAATGCACTTTTTGAGGTGTGAGAATAATTTTTTAGTTGGGTTCACATTCTCAATATTTATCTCTTTGTCTTCACTGTATTCTTATTCTTATAAATATGTATATGTGAACAAGTCTTCTTTGTTTATATGTACAATTCCTTCGTAGTGGAGATTAAGATTCACATAACCGTAAGACTAATCAGTTACGGACCGTGAAAAACTGGTTGGTTAACCAGCAAATTGATGGTTTGAACCATACGTAGTTCCGGTTTTTCTGGGTTAACCGGTCGATTGGTGCAACTGGTCTGAACCAGTTTTCTGATTAATTGGGTTAACCGGTGGTTTTTACTGGTTATGTAAACCTTGGTGCAGATCCACCTAGGAAGCCACTGGTTCCTTTTGATCTAAGGGACTCGCTCTAATGAGCAGCAAAATATCATTCAAATGAGAGCCACCAGAAAAATGTTGAAAGATTTACATGAAGAAAAATATCATTGAAATGAGCGCCACTAGAGCAATGCCTACAGTGTATGGCAGGAATTTATTTTCCTCAAGCAAATTCCCTTGGACTTCTCATGATACCCTCTTTCCGTGTGCTACTGTTGGGTAACAAGACAAAGCAATAGGAAGGCTTACTAGTATGATCCATAACATCTACAAAATAGTTACAAACTGTTGTATCATGTGGCAATGTTTGGATGATGTCTGCCGAATATATTTTTCTTTATAGTTTTGTGAATATGACGTGCTCAAGGCTCATTTCACTTGCACGTAATATTCATCATGTGCGCTAGAACATGATCTGGGACAACATAGATCATCTTGCCAAAGCAATCCAGCATCAACCCTCAGCAAAAACCATTCCTCAGGGAAGTGACAAGAACTTAACTATAAATGATCTAGTGACAACGCTAATGTTCATTTATGGAAATTATATCCATCTTGTTTAAGTATATATACAGCCTGTCTCTGAAGACGGGGACAAACATACTATGCTCAATCATGAAAATTGCTGATATTAATTTTCAGGTCAAGGAAAGGGAAAAGATTAGATGCCGACCAAAAACAATTGCCAGCTGCTACATATGTATCTGAAGCCTGTGATCCTAATTATATGCGTGAGTGATTTACCATTTCATCCGACCTCGCATCTGGACATGAAGAGATCGCTTTCACGGAATCGGTTCAAGCACGCATTTTTAGACCTTGCGCTGCCACAAATGAATTCAAGTTCGTGGAGAATTGAGAAGCTAAATGGTCTAAACCAATTGCGTCGGTCTGAAGCATCGCGTCTCTATCCTGTAATCTTAGAAGACTCGTGCAGGCCACAAGCCTTCGCGTTGCTCACACACGCAACGCCCATATGCATGTCATTTTCACAAGAGTCTCACGTATTTCAACTTGTTGAGTGTAGATTCCTATCAGAATCCAGCTTAGCTACCATACCATACCTCATAATTCAAATGCCATTTTGCCTCATCTTTACATTATGCAGCAAAGAATCATGATACATTCCTACGGCCAAGAGCCGAAGAGAAATGCCTTCATGCGTGCTTTATCTGTCAACGAGCCCAATTTATCACCGAAAGTTGCATCCAACTGCTGTAGATCAACGCGGAATATTTATCCATGCTTTGATCTTTTCATGGAAAAGTTCATCCAGGATGCCAGCGAACGGCTGCGCGAAGTTTGGCAATCATTCTCTCTTCCATTATACTACTACTGTGCAGGAAGTCAAGAAGCTGAAATGGGCCTCATGTACAGTTTTTACGCCTCTTTTGGTGCCTTCCCATGATTTCCAAAGGTCAAGAAGGCAAGGAATGATCCACTTGCATTGCAGCTTCGGTGGCTCTTACCGACTTAGAGTGACAATCAAAAGGAGAGGATCTGGTGATGCAAGGAGCAAGCAATGCAAAGATAGAAAGCAACGGAGCAGAGGTAGATGCTGGAAATTCAGAAAGCTAATAACGCAGAACCGATTCGTCGCATTTTTTAGCCGATCTGTAGGCTCCCCATTGGTTAGACCAATCCCTGCCCGGAAAAGGTAATTGATATGGTATGATTTCCTGTTGCCATATGGGATCGTTTTTGGCTAGTCAGGGCAATGGTTGCCGCGGTTGCCTTCACTGGCACTGTATTGTTGACTGTTGCCTGAAAGTGAAACGTTTCGACATGTTGCTGTCGCTCTGTCTTTTTGGTCTCCGGTATCCGTAGTCTTTTGGAATTTCCTGAAATCCGGTTACTCAGAATTGTTGATATGTTTAGGGACCGGAGTTCAGAGTGAAGAGCTTGTTGAAACTTCTGAATTTGAAGAAAGTGTTTTGAAATTTGTGTGCTACAGATCGACTAGAACAGAGATTTTGGGGCCAGTTCTGCGTGCCACATTTTCATTTCAAACAATTATTAAATTCCAGCGATAATTTTTTATAGATCTTTACATTCTGAATCCAGAACGTCTGATCAGTGTGGCCGCTGGCCGATGGCTCTTTATTAGCATGACCACATTGCAGTCCTTTCAGGTAGCAGGAGTGTCACCATTCAGCTGTTCATAAAGTTGCAGATCGAGATGCATATATTCCCTGAGAAAGAGAAGGGACAGGGAAAAAAAAATCTTCCCAGTCAACCATGCATGCAGTGTCGAAATTTGCATGTCGGTAAGGGACAAAGTCCGTGCAGTAACATAAACAACCGAGACAGCGTATTGGTGATCACTTTTCCGTGTGTAGGGTTGTGCACATGCGTAGGCTATTTGTTGGATGCTACTGGTCTTGTCCATGACAAGAGAGGGAGAGATACCTGTGTCGTCATAATCTCTCTAGCTATTGATGCTCGGCGCATACTGAACAGAATATGCAATGCCTCATGCGTACCGAGATGGCTAATCGCTGCTTTTTGCTCGTCTAAAAATTAATTCGGGAGACCTTTTTTTTAAAATTATTTAGCACAATCCTCAAAATGACCACATATCACAGCATTGCATGTATTATTAAAAAAGATGTTGTATATGGAGCAATATGTCCTAGTGATAGAGCTTGACAATAGTTAGCAATCGTTGGAAATATACAGTACGGGACATTATATAAATAAGCAGACATGCATATGTGTATTATATATAACCAAGCCTAGCTAAGGCATAGGTCGTAGATCTGTCCACGATGAAATGACGACACTATGAACTCATAAGGTGAAGCCTGTGGCTCCCTCGCATCATTGTTGTTTTGCACACCAACATTCCTACGGTCACCTGATTCACTCTTTTAGGCACACATGCTCGTGCCTTTTTTTTTCTACTCTACAGTATGAATTTGTGCCACTAACAATATGGTCTATTTTCTATGATGTTCACATATATATCAATGATAGTAGATGAGTACTCAAAGATGCTATCACGAGTAATTTTAAATAATCAATGATAGTAGAAAGAAGCCAAAAACTACTTTGTTCATCGCCCCTTTATTGCTGGAGTTGTTGATTATATGTGCACTACCAGCAATGTTACCCACAATGCAACTAGTAATATAGAAAAGAATGAACACACACACACACGAGATTCATAGATCTATATATATCTTGTGATAATCAATGGACATCACACACACACGAGAAATTGTAGATCTATCTATATATATCTTGTGACAATCATTGGACATGTAAAGCGACTGTTTGTCTACCATCTCAAAGAGGAGTTGTCCAGTATGCCCACACACATAATTGAAATTAAACTATAAAAGGTTCGGAGATCTTTATCTCATGGTCTTTAATTGAATAGAAATAAATTAAGCCACCATTGTATTCATTTCCCTTATTTTGTTGTTCTTCATTTGTGCGATTCCAGCTACATATATATGATGCAAGACACAAGTGGTAAAACAGGAAACTAGTAAAATAAAATAAAAACAAAACATAAGAGATTCATTGATCTATACTTTGTGACTTTGAACTATTAAAAATGTAAAAAAAAAGTTTCTTCCATCGAATCTTCGTGGAGGTGTCCAGTATACACACATCTACATAATGTAAAAAAGTCTCAACAGATCCGTGATATGTCAATTATCAGAAATATAAACCCAATGGCCAATATGCGCATACATAATATTGCCTGTGGCATTTCATAACTCGTAGTACTACATATAATAAACAGGAAGAAGTTAACCGGAGCCTAATTTTTTGAAAGACGACCCGGAATGTTCCGGCATATATTATTAATAATAAGAAGAATCATGATAATAATATAATTGACGAAGTCGTAATGAAATGGTATAAGAAATATAGTTTTTGATAATATAATGGAAGCCTTATATCTCTCGTTGTTCTTATTATCTAACAAGGTCAGAATGAATGTGAACCCGGCCGCCCACATATGCATGCAAGATTCTGTGTACAAATATTCCTCTATGCCTAAACGGCATGAATGAGCCACCGTACCGCCCAATTAATTTGAGGAGGATTTTGTTTTACTTTCGAGAAGCAGGAATCGTGTGAACAAACTCTCACGGTTGAGTTCCTGAGGACGCACGCGTTCAAACGCGGTTTAGAAATCGACATATATTCTTTAATTAATGAAACGGCACAATCTCGTGCCGGTTTTCTTTAAAAAAAAAAAGAAATCGACATGTGTAGTTGCATACTATAGGTGTGTTCGTTTCTTTGAGTCTAAATTTTAGTGAAGTCACATCAATCACTAAAATGCTATATATGATTATTAAATATATATTAAATATAAAACTAATTACAGAGTTGAATGCGCATCAACGTGATAAATTTATTAAGCTTAATTAAATCATCATTAAGAGACATTTATTATATCATCACATTATCTAATCATAAGCTAATTAGTTTTAATAAATTTGTCTCGTCATTCAGAGGGAGGGTTATGGATTAGGTTTTGTCAGTAATCTATATTTAATACTCCTAATTAAGATCACAATATTCAATATGATAGGTCTAAAAATCAGAGAGGTAGAAACGAACACACCCTATATTATTCAGAGTTCATGGCCTGCGGCCAGCGTCAGAAAAGCCTGTGCGTGAAAAAATATCAAGAAAGTACACACCACAAAAGCTAATTAAGTATGCATCATCGCTACTGTATCATCGTCACGAAAACACGATCGAGATTCAGATAGGATTTATTGTAAAAGCCAGCTTGAATAGAAGCCGATGAAACACTAGAAACTAAAGTAATTTTCTCTGGGTCTCTCATTGTACAAGCTACTTATGCTAGCTTAATTTGTTACTTCGTCTTTTACGTAGCGACAGCACGCAAATCTCAGGCAAATACTAGCTTCGATATTTTGTTTGCCGATCGATTTGTATGTACGTATCTGCTTCTGATTCTTGTGTGTTATTAGCCATATATATACCTCGCTCTGACCCTAGAGAGACTAGTTTGGCGCGTACGTTATTCTGTCACTAGAGAGACTACTTTGCATCTGTATATAGGACAGCCGTATCGTGGATGACCACAAAGAATGGTTGTCAAAATCGTATATCGAAGAAATTAAAGGCACATATCATCAGGTTGTGGAATTGCAGCCGCATGCGTACGAGCTTAGCCATCTCGCCGCATCTCTAGCTTCCAGCAGTGAATAACGACGTATACCTGTGTAGCGGCGTAAAGCCATAAAATAACTCGTTAAAGGATGAATGAGAGAAACACTATGATATATAGCACGTACTGTAGAAGCTAATAGAGGACACGCATGTTTTATTTGAATTTGGCACATAATATATATGTATACAAGACGTTGCTTTGGTGTGCAAGCTATATACAGGAGTATGTGTGGGTGGCAGATGGAAGCAAATTAAAGGAGGCAGCAGAGCCCAACATCAACAAATGTAATGTACTAGCTAGCTAGCTCCATTTTCCGCATCTTTTTCACCGTCGGCCTCGTGGACCCCCATGCATAGTAGCTGGGGTAGCACGTATCCTGTGGCCACTGCCACCTGGACCCCACCTATGTCCCGGCCACTGCCACTTGGACCCCACCTAACGGAAATAGCTCGCCCCAGCGACCTATATAAACAAGGCTCGCGCACCCCAAGGCCAGTCACACGGCGGCACTAATTGAGTGAGCTGAGCTGGGCATTCCTTCCCTCCGATCCTAAGTGAGCTGAATAATTAGCAGCAAGTGGGGAGCGAGGAGATGGGCATGGAGGAGGAGCCACGCACGGTGGAGACGACGATGGAATCATCATCGGAGGCGTTGTTGGTGCAGAAGATCAGCGCGCTGGCGTGTTCCATCGCTAAGCTCCCTTCGCTGAGCCCTTCGCCTGAGGTGAACGCGCTCTTCACTGAGCTGGTCACGGCGTGCGTGCCGCCCAGCAGCGTCGACGTGGATCAGCTGGGCCCGGAGGCGCAGGAGATGCGCGCTGGGCTGATCCGCCATTGCTCGGAGGCGGAGGGCCTGCTGGAGGCCCACTACTCGGACCTCCTGGCGGGCTTCGACAACCCGCTGGACCACCTCACGCTCTTCCCCTACTTCAACAACTACATCCTGCTGAGCGAGCTGGAGCACGGCCTGCTGTCCCGCCACGTCCCGGGCCCGCCGCCGGCCCGCGTCGCGTTCGTGGGCTCCGGCCCGCTCCCGCTGAGCTCCCTGGTGCTGGCGGCCCGCCACCTCCCCGACGCGCGCTTCGACAACTACGACATCTGCGGCGAGGCCAACGAGCGCGCGCGGCGGCTGGTCCGGGCCGACGAGGGCCTCGCCGCGCGCATGGCGTTCCGCACCTCCGACGTGGCCCACGTCACCCGCGACATGGCAGCCTACGACGTCGTCTTCCTGGCGGCGCTGGTGGGCATGGCCGCCGAGGAGAAGGCCCATGTCGTCGACCACCTGGGCCGCCACATGGCCCCCGGCGCGGCCCTGGTGGTCCGGAGCGCGCACGGGGCCCGCGGGTTCCTCTACCCGGTGGTGGACCCGGAGGAGATCACGCGTGGAGGGTTCGAGGTGCTGGCCGTGCATCACCCGGAGGGTGAGGTCATCAACTCCGTCATCATCGCACGCAAACCACCACTACCACTACCACCCATGGAGATATCGATGGAGCACGCTCATCATCACTCGCATGGCGGCGCCGTCGTCACCCGGCCATGCCTCTGCTGCGAGATAGAAGCCAGGGCGCACCAGAAGATGGAGGAGATGCCACTTGAGAAGCTGCCCTCGTAATTAATAAGACTATCCAATAATAGCCATTACATATGCTCTCGGCTCGATTATTCCCCATCCATCGAGTGTCGTCGTCGCCCGCCAGGAAAAAAAAAAGGACTCTTCCTATTAATTAATTACCCCATTATTATCACTAGCAGCTAAATCTACCTGCATGCATGGTAATAATTTCATTGACTGCATGCATGCATATTGAATTTCTGGTGTATTGCCACAATTATTAATTAATCATTGTGTATCTGTGTGTGAGTGATGGACCCACCATGCTTGGTGATTTTCTTCTACCTCTTCAACAGTACTCTCATCAACTTCAACAATATATATATATATATATATATATATATATATATATATATCTTATGATTTTATCTGACTGTCTCCGGGTTGTTGCTTTAACAAAGACGAAGCTAAACAGGAGCAATTAATGTACGGTGTCGAGTAAGTCCAGTTGTAATACGTCATCACTCAAGTTATTTGTAATCGTCGTTCGTAGCTTGTTGCTGCAATTGAGAGTAACTATATATGCATCATGGATAAATAATACAGCGTACTCTTTTTTTTTTTCCTTTTGGGCGAGATACTCTGTTGTTTGTTTTGCTGCCACGGGATTGATGTTCTGTCCGGCAAGGAATAGCCTGGTCTTCTCCGGATGTACACGTCCTTGTGTTAAGTATGGTTATTCGCATGCCATTTGTTCCGGCCATGACTTGTAGGTGTCAGCCAAATATCATCCCTGAAAATCAATGCATGATTGGATGTCGGTAAATGTGGCCAGATAATTGGAGTGCTGCTGCTGCTAGAAATGTGTGCCGCCTATTTTAAAGGGACGTTGGGACATCATATTCCTCTCCCATCTACTTTTGCTTTTACAATACTACTCACTCTGTTTCCTGGTTTGTGTTAGTATGACAAGACTACTTGTTCAAATGTGTAAGACAAAATAAAAAATAGGAGTATGTAAAGAGAACAAAAAAAAAACGCAAAGGCACATGGTTCTTAATATGATAGGAAACATTCATCAACAATATAATGCGTAACATGTTTGAGTGTTCATAGTGAATAGAAGAGACTGGACAAACGATTTTTTTTTTGTCCTTTAATACCTTGTACTGGTACATGATTAGTAAATACTTTATTGGTATATACAAAATAGATAACCTCTTGGTCTTAAGAGAATAGAAAAGCACAAAACTTAGCTAAGTTATTCTTTCATCTTTACAATGGTAGATAAAATAAATAACATTTTTATCTTAAACATAAGTATTTATTATATCTAGATATATAAAATTTAGGTATAGAATACAATGATAATAAAAAACAAAAAGTCTTACAAATCCCTTTGTTGTATTGTCTCTCTTCTCTTAGAAATATGTTGATGATAAAAGTACAACTAGGGACCTTGGCACCATGCCTCTAAGAGAGAAGCTTCACCTCATTCTCTCTAAATATAGGCACGATGGCTCTTAAGATAGACCTTGGCAAGTACAACCAGTGTGGTGCCACACTTTCTGAACGTGGCTCACAAGTGTCAATAGTAGAAGCGGAGAGTGGAGAAGGCCGTCAAGGACACAACCAAGTCGGCGACTAAGCATACCACAGTGAACTATAAGTTGAAGAAGAAAAAGAATACTACCAAGGAAGGAGGTGAAGCTTACTCTTCGTCCAAGAAGCCTGACGGGACGAGACAACCCATGGCGCCTAGGACGACATCAACGGGGTTCTCTCTGGGCCCATGTCCCACTTGTGGCTCTAGCTAGAAGCTCAACCGACAGCATGACTGCCTTAAAGAAAAAAAGGGCCACTGCAAAGGACGAGAAGAAGACAAAGTCGAAACTTAGAGTACCATTGGCAAGCTCAAGCGTAAGAAGGATGGAGCAGCAGTAGCGACCACATCTTCATCAAAACCGATGATAAATGCTTCTTCTATAAGAGCAGAGGACCAGTAGTAATTTCATCTTCATTTGAGATGTATTACTACTGATAACTACCGAATTGTATATTGTGAATCAGGGACTGAAACTCAGTAGAGTAGACGGATTGGTAAGCCGACATTGACTACAATAAGAAGAGAGTACTAGAAGGCGCATATTGAGCTGATGTGTTGGAGAACGTTCCTTTCATATACTAGTACATGTTACTTCTATCCAGAAATATGTATCAACTCGGAGAGACTGTCATTTTCCTCCATATTAATTACTCATAGCGAAAGGAGATATATCCCCTGTGCAGCTTATCACTTATCAGTCTACTATAATTGCATGCCCTAATAGTTTGAATTTAGTTGATGCCTTAATTGTATGCATCCTGTCCTGTCCTGTTACCAATTGCATCCCAGTTTTTTCAGTTGATACTAGCTTGATAGAGTAATACTACTAGTAAAGTTGTGGCATCAGGATTTTCCCCCTCCTTGGTAGTTGGACCGTTAGAGAGCGACTGCTGTGCGGCGGCGTCCGCATCGTGTCAATCGAAGGCGACCCGCCGTTGTAGCGGCAGTCGTCCGACGACGAGCAGGCCCACACCGGTCAGTGACCTATAGGCCGGAAACTGCAATGGCGTGCCAACAAGAACAGCAGTTGTGCTCCCAAGCGCTCTAGTACCAACCTTCTCCTGCTGGTGCTGGGCATAGACACAGCACAGAGGCGGCAGTTTGCAAGCACAGAGGCATGCAGTCAGCACCACCACCACGATGCTCAACACCTAGCAGCAGAGAGGTATTGGCGGCATCGCCAACACCTAGCTGGCAGGAATGTTAGATTTTCATGGAAGCACTACTAACCAAAGCTGTCCCAATTCCCAAACAGGGCCCTGGTAGAGAGGTTCGCCACCTGTGGCACTGCGGTTTTATTTGGAGCGGGAACGGGACATTGGAGCTTTGCGACACGATGAGAGGGAGAAACTGTTCGACGAGCGACGACGTCACAGGATCGGAGCAGAGCCAACACACGGGATCAGCGACGGCGACCATTGTTTCATTTCGTTTGCGCCTATCGTGAGGAATAAACGGTGCCCTTGTCACCTGGTTCCGATCCCTTCAAATTTTTCTCTCTCTCTCCGACTCTCACTCACAGTCCGGCCATAATTCTGCCCCTGGCCCATGATGGGTATCTTGATTTGGGCGCCATACCTAAAGGTTTGCTCAATGGAGATAAACTCGATTCGCGCTGCAGACCTCAATTTCAAACTCGATTCAGCGGCGGCAGCAAACTTTAACTCGGTTCCTCCATTCGAGCGACAACAAGTTTTTTTTTTTTTTTGTATTGATTTCCATTTCGGTGTTCAAATCAAAGATCGTCATCATGGTGGATCTTTCAAGTTAGGCATAGTCAATTGGTGCATCACCAGGAGCAAACTCAGGTTTATTTTATTGGCTTCGATTCGACGCTACATCTTGCCGTTATGTGGCTGCTATGACCTTTTAATTTCTTCTCGGCCGATTGTAGCAGCAAAGCAATTTCTTGTGTATCAGATGCTCACCATCCAAAACCTACGACAAGTCTATTTATGATTGCTTTGTCAAGGATTTCTCTCTTTCTTTCTCTCTGTTTTTTTAAGATGATGATGATGTTTGGATCCATTTGCCATTGACCAAAAGTTTAGGGGTTAAAAAAAAACTTGCAGGGTGGGGGGCTAAGTGCCCCTGCATTTCGTATTTAAGAGGAAGAGAATCTCTTTAAAAACCGTCGTCAAGAAAACATCTAACAGAGGGATTTTTTTTAAGCCACATGGAAGCGATAACAATTCTAACAAATAACAACAGTACCATGCTACAGTAAATACACCCGATGCTGCTCGAACATAGGTTGATGAGTGGCCAGCCAACGTTGCTAGCAACTCCACCCGAGGTCCTTTGACTTAGGGGTTAAAAGTTAAATTTTAGATCCTAAACTTTAGTCCTATATATTTGGATCGATAGTAAATAACTAAACTTTAGCACATACATGAATGAGTGGGTTAAGAATTAACATATTTTTTAATCTTTTTCGAATACGCAGGAGAGTTGCGTATCTTTATACTATAGGAAAAAGAGTATGTTCCATATAAAACCCCTCAGGCTAGGACCAACGCAAGAGGGGTGTTTTGGGCCTTTTGAGTGTCAATAATTTTTTTTACCATTTGCTATTTCATTTTACTCTTATTTGTTCACATATTTAGATCAGTTTGATAAAAAATAATTAAATCTATTAATTTTAGCTATTTACCATAGATCCAAACATATCCTAAGATACGCTGAAAGACGTACAAGCATCATAAGCGAGTTCTGCATGTTCGAATATTTCCTGAATCCTCAGTGTCGTTCCGTAAGATGGTGGTCTGAGGGTAGTACTTTGTTTTCCCTCAAAAACGAAAATCATCCATTGTGTTTTGGTCTCACTGTTTACAAGTTGTATTTGGTGTCGGGCAGTGTGTACATGACATTGAGGATTTACATGTATGGTTTGGTTTACGTTGAGCTTTGCTAATAATGCTAAGAAAAAAATATGACGGCGCAGTGACATGTACATGACATCGAGGATTTATATTTATGGTTTGGTTTACGTTGAGCTTTACGCACGGAGAAGCTGTTCGACAAGTTAGCGACATATGCAAGAACGGTAAGGCTGCTCCCGTGCTCGCTGGCGTACCGTAGCTGTTCTTCTTGGGAGCTTCCAGGGCCAGGCGAGCTGGAACAGTCTCATCATGGAGAAAAGAACGGCATCTCTCTGCTTCGTTCCTCTCTCGTGAGAGTGTGACTGGCAAGTGGCAACAGGCAAAGGAAGAGCAAACTTTTAAGGTACATCAAAATAAATATACACTTTCTATTTTTCTCATCTAATAATTAAGATTTAAATCATGATACTTTTTTCAACTCAGTAGTAGTATTAATATCATGATGAGACATGGCAAAAAAGTTAGAAAGAGAGAGAGGGGAAAGGAATATCATTTAGATAAAATTAGCTACACACCCAAATGAAAACCGTGTATTGAAAAGATTATTTTATTTATAGTTTTAAATATTTTTTTATTACATGTCACTTCTAAAAACAATAAAATAAAATTATTATTGGACTAGTGTTATTATTGCCGCACCGGTAGTGGCTCCCATGTTAGCATCAGACGTTATAAAAAAAAACTCAACAACTGAGGAAAGAAGCCACTCCTGACAATATTTTGTTAAGGAGAAGAGCTTTATCACGTAACTCAGAATATTTTATTAAAGAGATGGAATGGGAGCGGTAAGATCTGTTACAGATGTGAGATTGATCCGATACAACTGAATATAGAGAAAAAATAACTTTTCAATGGACTCTACTCAAATTAGCTCCAATTAACATCTTTTAGGTGGGATAGCTTTTTTAGTGGGTTAGATGCAACTAGCCTAAACTAACCCCTTCTTTAGAGATTTAGAACTAGTTATGCTCAAACTTAAACTAACTCTAACACATTGATCCAAATAGAGCAATTGTTTCAGTGATTGTAGTGGGGCTATGTCGTATATAGAATAAGTAGGGCTATATAAGTTAAAAAAAAGGAATTGGTGAAAATTATATATGGACAAGCAAAATGCTCGTGGGTTGCTTCGGGTTTTAAATAATATAATATAAATATCTATATATTTAAAATACAACATATTGCGGGCAAATGTAAGATTTTGTCATATAAGGATCATCGAAAGGGGCTCGGACAACTCACCAAAACCTTTTACATCGAAAGCCGGGCTATCTTCTTGACGGGCTTGTTAACGGGTCATGCTGGCCTGAGGCCAAAGCCTTTTACATAGACCGGACCGTGTTGTCGGCCCGTTAGTGTCGGGCTGGCTCGAAGCACGTGGCGACAAGGGGATCTCGACAGCTAAGCGCGTAGTGGAGACATCGACAGCGGCTCAGGATCTCGGTGACCAGAGAAGCGTGGAGGAAAGGATCTGAGCGTCGTAGGAGGGTGAGGCGCCACGGGCAGTGCCGCCTAACACGAGCGAGAGATTTCCGAGGAACAGGGGGAGTCGGGGAGAGGCAGAGGGCGAGCGAGACGGAGCAGAATTGGCAGCGGTCAGAGGGTTGGCCTATTGGGGCCGTCGGGTAGAGTCGCAGAGAAGAAGAGGCCTGACGAGGCCAACGTGCAGCATTATGGGCTAGGCTGAAAAAATTAGAGCCAACGATAGGAATAACAAAAGAAATGAGGGATGGGCCAAGTGGGTCATGCCCATGCGTAGTACTGTCCAACTGGGCCGCCCGGCACGGCACGGCCCAGGCACGAAACAGCCCGGCTCAATTAATTTTAACTTCGGGCCGTGCCGTACCGGCCCACATGCCTGTACAGCGGCCCAATGCATGGCACAAATTGAAGAAATCATGCCGGGCCGGCCCGTTAGGTCCGCCAGAACAACGGCCTATTAACTCTTTTACAGCTAATTTACAACTAAAGTGATAAAAAATTGAGTAAAAATAGGAGAAAAACTATAATTCAAACTCAAGACCTCCACTATACAAACTAGTTCACTTACCACCATGCTAATGCATCGAATGTGTTTAGTTACGAAGTATTATTCTATTTTTAATAATACTTAACGGGTTGTGCTGTGTTAGCCCATAGGCTCGAGTGACGGCCCAAACACGGCACGCGGCCTCGTGCCGAGCTTTTTTTTGCATGGTTTGGCCCGGCCCACGGGGCACGGGCTTTTTGGATAGCACTACCCGTGCGAGGCCATCATCCACGTGCCTCGACGGGCCAAGGTGCGGACTGATTGAGCCACGCTAGGGTCAACATGACGGGCTTGTGCCTGAACCTAAACATGGCCCATATATCGGGCTAAGGGCCAGCACGGCCCACTTATCCTTAGTGTCGGGCCATGCCGATGCCAGGCCAAAACTACTGGACCTCGGGCCGACTCTTTTAACCCCAAATGGACAGGTATAGTGGCAGATTAAGCCAATGTTTGGTTGGGCCTACCTATTGGCACCGACTTTGTTCATGTCGAGGCCATTTTGACTATAGGTGTCTAAATGGGCGGCCCGGCTGGACACAACCTGGGCCTTAATATATCGCACAGACCGGACCCCCTCCGATCAAATCCGGTCGCTACTGGACGGATCCGCCCTTAGCCTTGCGAATCCAGCCACCACTGAGGCCCTTGCGGCAGGAGACTAGGCCCCAGCTTCCATTGCCGCTTCCCAGCAACGCGAGGCCCCCAGACAATATCGCCAAGCCAAGATCTCCGCGCGTACGGCCGCCCTTGATGCCGCCGCCACGACGACTTCTTCTGCCCAGATCCCGTCGCCACGGCTCGGATCTAGGCGTCTCCCACCATGACGGCCCTGGTTCTGGTTGTCTCCGACCACACCGTCACCAAGGACAACCCACCACAAGCTGCTGCCGTGCTCGCAGCCCCGTCACGGGCCGTAGACGTGCCTGTCGCACCCGCAGCGCTCGCTGCCCTCACCGCGGAGGAGGAAGGAAATAACCGGCGGTTAGGATTTGGGGGAGCCGCCCGAGTTGCCCGTGACCCGAGCAACGTGGGGCCGAGTTGGTTTTTCAGGCTTTGTTGTGTCTTTTTCTTGAAGAGGTAGCTCTTAGCAGCAATTTGGATAGTAGCACGTGACAACAACAAAAAACACTGGTAGAGTTAGCAGCTGACTTTTCACTAGCTGCACCATCAGGAAAGAGTTTTTCAATCCAGTAACACTAGCTAACATTGGTCATGAATAATATATTTTCGTTTTGCGAAAGACAATCATGAATAATGTTGATCTTGGAAAAGGAAACAGATAACAGAGAAAAAAAAACATTTGGTATGAACGAAACAGGTAAGTTGAACAATGTAAAACACATTTGAGGGTACGTAGAAAAATGATTCCATTTTCTGTGTCTGGATGAAGTTATGATGATAAGAGGTAGACAAAGTGATACAAGTAAGATATCCTCAGGAAACGAAACTGTGATTAGTATTGGCAAAATATTTTATCTTTTGCATGTCATCGGTGCAAGTCACGTACGGCAGGAGAGGAAAAGCACTACTACTACTACCGTTTATTTGAGGCGGCCGTCGCACAAGAGAGAGAGAGAGAGAGAGAGAGGTGTGGTCCTGGTTTGGCTTTCTTTGTGCAGCAGTTGAAGGCGCAGGTGACAGGGAGAGGACACTTGTCCTACCCGGAAGTGGCGTTCGCTCGGTGATAAATATCGTTGCCGTTCGAAGAATGGGTGACAGGACCCATCTCCACGTCCCTAGGCCACTGACATGTGGGACAGGACCCACCTGTCGGTATCTTCCACGTCGCAAGGGTCTGGGCGTCTGGCTGACCCACCCACCCACCCACCACGGTTCGGAACCTGGCCGCCGCACAAACCGAGGCAGGCAATGCAAGCGCAAGGCGCGAGAATTTTTTTTTTTTTTTTGCGGGGTACGCGAGCGAGAGATTTCTTTTGTGTATGTAAACCAGGAATTTTTTTTAAAAAAAAAAGATAGTTTGTCGAAATTTTTCTACTGTAGTAGTAAAAGATACTGCATGCGAGAACTTGGAAACAGCTAGTACTTTGAAAGTTTCAATCCGAGAGAGAGAAAAAAAAAAGATTTGGATCGATCGAAGCTGAAGCATCATCATGGGTCAAAACTCAGGACCCAGGAGTCAGGAGTCAGGAGAGGCAAAAGCAGGCAAAGGTTTGTCGTCGCATACTAGTACGAGAGAGAAAGAGAAAGAGAGGAGGGAGACAGGAGTAGTAGCGTAGTAGTACTACTAGTATCCCCTTCCCCCGGGCACGGCCGTCGACGTACTCGTTCCATCTGCTCGTTGCGGTTGCGTCGCCTGCTTGGCACGCTCGGGGGGGGGGGGGGGGGGGGGGGGGGGGAATACCGGATTGGTCGTCGAAGCTCTCCGATCCGGGCAACTGCTACCTTCACGGCCGAATTGTACCTCTCTGCCGCCGCAACCCAAGGAAGATGAAGGTGGTGGAGCTGGCGAGCACCGCGCCGCCTCGACCACCCACCCGTTCCTCCCCCACCCTCTACGTACGCCTGCTTCTCCTGCGCCGTCACGGAATTGTGCCCCGGCCGGCGGGGACCTTCACCGCGTGATGAGCGAGGCCGGGTTCTACGCCGCCGAGCCGAGGTGCTCCTCGCGCTCGAGTACCTCCACATGCGACCTCGGGCGGGCCCCACGTCGTCGGCGTTGCGCTCGTCTCCGGCGTCCAAAAAGAAGAAGGCCGGCGGTCGCCTTGTCCCAGTGCGGCGGACTTGGGTTCCAGCTGGGGGATTCATGCAATGCAACCGCCGCCGGACTTGGACACCTTCCTTCCTTCATGAGGTAAATTTGCAACTCCAACTTCATCGTTCCCTCCTTCTTTCATCATGCTGCTACTACTCATCATCAGTTTCCCCCCCCTTTGGTTTCTGCCCTGCGATATTATTCTGTGACTAAATAAAAATGTTCATGTCATGGGTCGAAAAGAAGCAGACCAGAGTTTTCCAGTTACCCTTCCTCCAAGAAAGAAATTAAGCGCCCGTGTTTAAGCTAATCTGCTTTATTACCGAACAAAACATAGTATTTGTACTACTGATGATTACTAGTACTACTACTTAACCAATAATGCAACTTGTTGATCATTAGGAAACGGCGAGACACGCGCTCTGGTAGGAGCAAGCCGACTTGAGAACGGAGCCGATCCCATCCGACCGTCGGCTTGCGCGGCAGATGCACAAGGAGCAAGCCACCGAGATGAGCCCATCCATCGGCTGACTTCCCGGGCCGGAGCCGAGCCGAGCAACGGCGTGAAGTGGATGGGTGATGCACGCTGCCTGCCTATAAAGCGCGCGTTGCATGGCCGGCCGCACCGCTCTGCTCTGCTCTGCTACTCCGCCCCAGAGATCCCCTCCCCTCTCCTTCCGATCGTCCTCTGCAGAGATCCCCTCGAGACCGTTCCGAAGGTGAGATATCTTCTCCTCGCTTTCCCGTTCGTATGTGATGTGATGATTCATAGTGTAACACCTCTGCGTCCCTTCCCATCTTCGGCTGATGTGACGTGATGATTCGTAGTGTACGTAACACCGATTGCTTTTGGTTGGGTACGATCTCGTTTACTGGTGTCTGCCTGTAGTAGTACTTGTTAAATCTATCCATGCCGTGCCCTGCTTGCTTTTAAACGATGTTTCTGCTGTTCTACTTTTTGGCTACCTTAGACGTGGTGGAGTGGAACGATCTCGGTTCCGTTCCTGCTGTACGTGATTCGTGCTTCCCATCTTCAATCTCTGTTGGTGTATTGTTTTTCTCACTTTTTCTGGGTGAAGCGAAGCGAGCACCGGTCTTATCACCATGGTGACTTGTCTTGCTTCTCTCCTTGAGACTCCTCGAATTCCGTCGTATCTTGGCGCAGCCATTTCGTCGTATCACCATCAATTCCGTCCGTCGTGCTTTGCATATGTGCAGATCTGGTCGTATTCTTCGTTTTCCAAGTTATGCCGTTTCTCGGTTTTGCTGCTCATGGTTTTTGGGGGGTCCGGGGAAAGGAGAAGCGAACACCGGCGATCAGTCCCATGGTGATTTCGCTTCCTTTTCTCCTTGAGTAAACTCCCTGACGATCTTCGTGTTGCTCCTGATCGATGTGCTGTCTGCGATCCACCACGCATGCCGTGGTGCTTTTATACATGTTGTTTGGTGTGCTATATAGGTATGTCCGCGCGGGGTTGTACATTTTGCTCCGAGGTTGACGTTCCTCGGCTCCGCTTCGTTTTCTCGAGCTCTGCTGTTCCTCGTTGCTCTTATGTTTGACAATTTTCGGGTCGCGCACGTTTGCTTGATTTTTCCGATTTTGCCTGGGGTTCTCGCTGTGTGTGGCTCTTCCTTTTTCCGACGGGGAACCAATTTCCTCTTCCGATCGCTTCTGTTTTCCTAGCGGCGGGTTCCCTTGGATCGTCACAATTTTGTGTTCCTCATGATGTGTTTCACAATTTTGGGGTTGCGCAAGTTTGCTCTCTGCGCGGATCTGTTCGGGTTTATGATGTTCGGGGTTCGCTAGCTGTGTGCGGTTCTTTTTTTCCTGGGAAGGAGACAAGGCGAGGCAATTTCATGCTGTGATCTTCGATCAGGTGTTGCCTCCCTCCTCTGGACAGCGTGCCGTTTCTCATATTTGTTAATAATCCTCTTGAGCCCCTTTATTTCAGTTTTCCAAACTCTCTTCTCTTGTGTTCATCAAGGGAGATTCAAAGGGATCCAAATCGTTGTTAAATATGTGTTGTTTGTTTCCGTGGAACAGGTGGTCTACTTCTTACTCCTGATGTGCCTTCACTCGAATCTGTGTTCGTCTTCTATTTATTTGTCTCGCTTTTCCTGATGATGGGCCGCACAGCACGGGTCGGAATGTTTATATTAGGAGTTTATCATTCGTTATTGTTCAGGGTGCTGTCGATTTCAACCTTTTCATCACCATTGTTTTTGATGTTCCGGCCAATGCACGGCTGGTAGAGATAGATCTCTATTGTTTGATTGATTGTTCATGTTCGTTGGGTATTTGTAGGCTCTGCAATTCACTTGCTGGTTGCATCTTTATGACCTGTTTTTATTATTTATTACTTGTTCCACACGTTGTAACTGATCAGTACCTGGGTGTAACCGAACATTACCTGTGTGACTGAACGATTCATTAGCTATTTTATCATCCCGACCAACTCAACAATGCGCTCTTAACAATTATGTTTTGTTCCCTTCATGAACTGTCTGTTTTCCTGGTTGGCCTCAACATTCACATAAGTTTAACTGATGAATCGAGTATGTGTCGTCTCAGTTTTCCATTCATGCAGATCAATTAAACATGCGAGTCGCTTTACTGCCTCTAATCTATCTACGTACTAATAGTATGTAGCTGTTGGACTCAAAACTAATTCGTTGTATTTGCTCGCTGTTTTGTTTTGTTTTTACTTCAAATGCAGACACGATGGCTCCAAAAAGAGACCTCGGCAAGTGCGGCCAATGTGGTGCCACGCGCTTTCTGAATGTGGCCCACGACTGTCAGAAAGAGAAGCGGCGAGTGGACAGCATACCAAGGTCAACGACAAGCTGAAGAAGAAGACTCCTAGTAAGGATGGAGAAAAAGCTTCCTCTTCCTCCAAGAAGCCTGGCGGTAATATAATAGTCACAGACATTAGTTACATTGCTTCCATTTTCAGCAGTTAGCTGACTGGCTTTAATTATTCATTACCGTACAGGTGATGGCCAGTGACTTTGAGACCCCTCAAGGATAATGCGCAGGCGTTCAAGTAGTTTTCTATGAGCACACATTTATTTTAGGCCTTATTTGTTCCGTCCTTTGCTTCAGTATCAGCGCAATGGAAGACTTTGTTCCTTTTTGAACTCTGCACCTGCCATTTTATTTCTTCACTCATTGTGGTACTATCGCAACCGGACAACCAGGAGTTACAGTCATGTTTCCGCATAATGCAGATCCCAAAAGTAATGCTCTCCTGCTACTCGCAGTAACTTTTGAATGTTTTTCATGCTTATTGGTAGTAGTAATGTCCCATCTCGCATTCTTCGTATTATTATATTGCACTCTTCTGCCAATACATGCATGGTTATGAATTTATTATTTGCATGTACAAGCACGAGCAGACTAGTTACGATAAGTATGACACATTCATCCCTGCCCATCATGCATCCTGAAAACAAAGGCTTGGCTTGGCTTGGCAGCATGCAACGTGGCGGCCACAGCCCTTCGCCCCCTCTCCTTGTATCGAGTTCCCCTAAATCATACTACGTAGTACAGCAGATCGATCGAGAACGTTCATTTCTTAGTTTTCATAAGCTCCATAGCACAACTGCAGTTAGCATGTTCATGTTTCTCTGTATAGCACGCATCAGTCTCTCTTTTTTTATTATTGAAAAAGTACATATTACAAATTTTCTGATGGAGATAAAAATCTCTCTCTCTCACATACACAAATATCTACCGATATAGTTATAAATAATAGAGCTCATCGCTGGTATGCACGCGTCACCCGTGTGTGGTTGCCGGTAGTGTCGTTCAAACGGTGGTATCAAGCGGACCGGTTCGTAGAACGTAATTTTTGATCTATACCAAACAGACACGACACATTTTATTTTATGTCGTGTCGTTCCAGTACAAGGTTGTGTACCGTATTTAGGCTAAGGATGTGATCCGCTGGACGGCACAGACATGATCCATTTAACCTCAGTCTGATGAAGCACATTGAGAACCCACTAAGCACGGGCCATGAACAGCCTATCAAAAAGCATGACCCGATAACTAAAAACCTAGCATTATATATATAGCTCTCATCGTCTTTGTCACTGCAGCCACTCGCTCGTGCACGCCATCCCTATGCCGCCCGCCCGGTCACCCTCGGTTGCACCGCCAGTCACCCTTTCCACGCCGCAGCCCGACCACCCTCCCCGCGTGGCGCAGCTCGATAGCCCTGCCCGCGCAGTCGCGTCATCGCCCTTCCCGCACCACAGCACAACTACCCTCCTCACGTGGTCACGCCGCTAGTAGCCTCCACGCCCAGTCGCCCTTCCTACACCATAGCCCAGCCATCCTCCCCGCGACGCGAAGGCTTATTGACAGGCAATTCGTCCTCATGGACCTCAACCGACCATTCGTGCTCACAGGCCTGGCAGGCTGGGCTATCCTTTTTCATGTCGTGTCATGGGTCGCCACCTAGACACGTCGACTGGCAGATCCGAAATAAATTACATGTTGTGCTAGTTTGAAATTAAATGGGTCAAGCCATTTTATGCTCGGGTCATGCTATGTCAAGCGGCCCGTTTGGATAGCACCAGTTGCCGCCCGCGTGACTTGTGGGCTTTCGTGCATTGGCCAGTGAACAACTGTAAATGGGCCCGTTTTGGCCTGGATGCAGCATTAGACTCGCGGTAGAGTACGATTGTCATTATTCCTTATTGGATTTCTGATCGTATTCGACGTGCCTCCGTCGATGCCTCGGATACAAATTAGAAAAACCCAACATTATGTATATATGCTAGATAGATTCTTTCGAACGAGTAGTAGGCATCAGTAGACCCCCCCAAAAAAAAATCTGATTGAGATGGAGCCGACGTTGAACTCGCTCCTACCTTCGGCGCTCGAGATTGGATCGAGACCAGCGCTGATCAGACTCAACGGAGACCAGGATGCGCCCAGTATCGTGGATCCTTTAAACAATTGCGGCTTTCAAGAAGCAATCCTTGATCTGGAGATCTTAGAGGGAAAGAAGTGTCTTGCGTGTATCGAGGGAGAATGGCTCCTCATGTTTGACGAGGGCACCAACGAGTGCTTCATGTTGAGTTTGGCCTCTCTCTCTCAGATCTCGCTGCCACCGCTGTTGAAATCGCGGGAGGAACTCCATGGGTGTGCCCTCTCTTGTACGACTCCACCCGATTGCACCGTCATGTTCGCCGCCCGGGAACTCGAGACCAATGATTGCTATTCGTTATATTGCCGGCCAGGCGACGAAGAGTGGCAGGAGTTCCAGGACGAGGATGATGAGTATTATTATCCCTTTAATTGTGGAGACATCGTAGGGTGTCAAGGGATAATGTACGTGCCCACCAACTTTTCTACTTTCACCGCGATCGATGTGTCCTCTGGCACCACCCAGAGGCGGGGAATACCGCATCCTGGCACTATGCGCTGGAGTCGGCGAGAGCATTTGGTGGGATCCGACGGCGAAGTGTTCTTTGTGCAGTTTTACACTCATGGTGTGTTAGATTCGGAGATAATCGATGTGGATATTCACCGCTTGGACAACAGCTCACCAGAACATGTTTGCTGGAACAAGGTTGAGAGCATTGGCGATAGGACAATTTTTGTCGGCGACAATTCTGCTGTGGTGTCTTGTGCGAGTAAAGCCGGAACCCAGCCTGACTCTGTCCATATCCTACACCAGTGCAATAATCTTGATGGGATCAGAATGTATACGATCAGGTTTGATGACCGGACAATGACTTGTACTCTGCTGCCAGGCTCTTCTACTGATATCCTGTACTGGGTGGTTCCATCACGGTAAGTAAGAAGTAGTTTCGTATTTTCTATCTGCTTGTTTAGTTGGCTTGCATTGTGAAGTCTATTAGACAATAACGAATTTGTTATGTATATTGCTCAGCTTCAAGGATGAGGAATTCAATGAAACTGTACCCATCATGTCAAGCAAGGTTAGTCAAGAACATTACCTCCTGTTCCATAAAATATGCATGGTGAAAACAGAGCATATATATAACTAACTGTTTTTCTTTTTATCGGACAGACAAATGAAAAAAGCAAGCTCATCTTTGGTGAAGACGCAGAACAAGTAGAAGCACCATGGTCAAGTCTTGTCCCTGAGATGGTGGAGGAACTAATCCCACGGATATCCTTTATTGACTACTTGAATCTCCGACAAGTCTGCAAGGGATGGAGTTCCATCAGCAAACCAATCCAGTTTGCAGAGAGATACCCAATATATCCGATGTTGATGAGCATTTGCTCAAGTTCAACAGGAGTGGTCAAGCTGTTCGATCCCATCGCCGAGAGGGAATATATACTTAAGAACAGTAGACTAACGCCATGCACCGATTGCTTTCAAATGCTGCTCTTTGCAAAACAAGGATGGGTCCTCGTCATGAGAGGTCAGATGCACATATATGCGGCAAATCCGTTCACTGGAGAAAGAGTTGATCTCCCAGAGTTGCCATGGGACGGCCATAATGTTGATGGCATATCGTTCTCGTCTACACCAAAATCTCTAGATTGCATGGTGTGTTGCATTTACAAAGATCGCGTTCAAGGTCCGACTCATCATTTTTATGTTATGGTGTGGCACACAGGGGACGAGCACTGGACACGAAAGGAAGTAGAGGATCATACCCAGTTCCGCCCTGCATATGGTAATCCGGTTTTCTATGATGGTGAGTTCTACTGTCTAGGGACCCGTGGGAATCTGGGCATCTTCAGCCCAGATAGCATGACATGGAGAGTTCTTGATAAACCAGAACCTGTTCTTGATGGTGACCCAATGCCAGGTGACCGATACTGTCATCTGTTGGAGTTCAGAGATGATTTGATTGCCATCTTCAGACACCACAATGATGGGCCAATCGACTTGTACAGGCTGAACAAGTGTCAGATGGTTTGGACGAAGGTTGAGAAGTTAGATGCTGAAGTGATTTTTGTTGATAACTGGAATGCGGTTATGAAGCCAGCGCCGCGTCATGCTTGCGCCAACAGGATCTACATGACAAAACAAATTGAAAGCGGTGAAGGAGGAGGCAATAGTAAATTCTATGATATAAAGTCTCGCAAATACTACCCCGACTATTACGGGTTGACAGAACCAATGAACTCTATATGGGTTGAGCCGAAACTCAAACATAAATGATATTGAATGACATAAGACCTTTATTATTTGTGTTACATTGTGCATTTGACGTTCCTTTAAACGAAAGACTAATATCATGTTATAATTAATACAACAAATCAAAACATGGGAATAGATACCATGCGTTGCTCCATAAAAAGAGGACAGACTTTTGCTGGTTTCCTTTACTGAACTATTCTAAGTTATTGTCCAGTCGTTGTCAGACAGTCATATGTGGCAACGACCGAATACCAGTTCTAAATATGCCTGTAGCAAAACTAAGTTTGCATCGGTTAGTTATCTCCTTCAGTGACTCAAAATTTTTCTTGCACCCGCGTTGTGATTGTGCCAATCATGGTAGCGAGTTGGAACTTGTCCTGCTCGATGGGGTCAATCTCAATGGGGAGTCCCATTGAATCGGTCATCACATTGGTGTCCATCATCGTCTTCTTCTGCTATGTAGTATGTTGCTGCAATGTGGCATCCTCCTGGTCATGTCCATGGACATCAGCGTGCCCGGTGCCGACAAACATTTAAGAGGGGGATCGAAGGAGCCTACTCCGGTGAGCCTACCGGGATGAAGGAATTGGAGGAGGGAAATAGACGGTGGCTTACCGGAGTCCAGAGAAGCCGAGGAGGAGGCACATTGCAACTAGCACAACCTAAACCATGGAATCCAATTGCATGCTCTTAGTTATGCCATTTCATTTCATTGAAGAAAAAACGAAAACAGATTTCTTGCACTTTCTTAAATGCTGTTGATCAAATTGGGTCCATGGTTTACGTTGAACTATAAGAAAACCACAAATTCTATGATTTACATATGGTTTTACATGTGCAAATAAAATTTCGGCTCAACCCAGATGGAGTTTATTGGTTCTGTCAGCCCATAGAATCCAGGCTTGTACTTGCCATCCTCCAAATCATAAAATACGCTCACTTTGTGGTCTTCAGCTTCATTATAGCCTAGCACCGGCAAATATATTCTGTTGCAGCACCCATACTCTAGGGACGTCTTCATAGTCGCGTTCCAGTTATCCAAAAATAATACCACGTCATCCAGTCGCAAAACTTCGGTCCATGACATCTGAGACCTGTCCAGCTTATAAACCTCAATTGGCTTGGCATCATATGGTCTGAAAACTGCTAATAAGTCTCCCTTAAACTCAACAAGATGACAAAACCTGTCTCCATAATCATGGGCTTCAGAACGAATTGGCTCTGGCTTATCAAGAATTCTCCAAGTCATGTCATCTGGATTGAACACACCAAGAATCTGGATTGAACACACCAAGATTCCCATGAACCCCTAAGCAATAGAACTCATTTTCAAAGAACACCGGATTGTTGTAGGTCATAGAAAATGGGGTCTTGCAAGGTAGTTCTTCCTTGGTCCAAAACTTATCTCCAGCTCACCATAGCATGACATCAACAGATCCTTGCCATGGCTGTTTATGGATAGCAAAAACAACAGAATCCGGAGACTTAGGAACTGATGAGAATGATATGCCATTGAATATTTGACGACGCATCTTTGGAAGTTTACACACTTCTCCTGTGAACGGGTTAACTGCATGAATCCACCTCTTGCCCTTTGTTGACAGCACCCATCCATGCTTCGAGAAATAAAGGCTTTGCCAATTATCACATGAAAACATGACAACTTTCGAAATGTATTGTTTTCCAACCATTGGATCAAACAATCTGCACATACCACCTGATGTTCCGCAAACATTCATGAGCATAGGGTGTTTTTTTGCATCTTGTATGGGCTTGGAAATCAAACTCCATCCCTTGCAGACAGCTCGCATATGCATGTAGTCCACAAATGACAGCCTAGGAACAAGTAGTTCTACCAACTCAATAGGGAGTCTAGGCCATGGCGCCACCATATCCTCTTTCTTTTCCATCAATACAATACTTCTACTAATCTGCACATGTATTATTCTGTCAGGGACGTTTTTGTATGCAGGATAACCGCACTTCAATCAACTTATTACTGTTGATTTCCTACTAATAGGTGTACATGTCCTGTATAGCTGCATGCTTGTATTGCATATGTCCTGTATAGGTACATGTCTATATCTATATAAATAAGTGTATCTTTTTTATGTTTCATCGATGATTGAATTTGTATTGCATAAACAAGTGAAAGGAGACAGTACATGCCATTGTATATGTTGTACGGATCAGGAAATGCATATGAAGGTTGGTTCTATTTTGATCCCAAGACTCACAATTGTTGGAGCCTTTTCTTTTTCAGTATAATATAAGGTTGAATCTAAAATATCTTTCAAATAAAAAGGGATTCATATGATATATTGTTCTTATGTGTTTGGCTACGAGAATGCATTATTACCAGCCAAGCTAATCAAGTTCCCATTATGGAATTGGTACATAAAAATTTGTGCTGACCTTTCTTGAGATGACACCGGGAGAAACTTTGGTAGGTTCCTGCCTGAAGCTGTACAAACGAATCCAATTATAGAAGTTTGTTAATTGCCAGTAACAGTGCTATTATAGAAAGTGAAATCTATATATTAGAAATTGGGAACAGCATGCAGACATTTACCTTTGAGGAATTGCCCAGTGTATTTCAGACCATATTCTGGTCCATGATGATGGATTCTGGGGATCGACAGGACACGCGGGCAGCAAATTGAAGCTTATAGTCTGATTATCCAATCGGACAGAATACAGTCGAATACCATCACAACACCAAAGCAACAGATAGATACAGTCAGCTTGTGTTCCTGCATCTTGAGACGACACTGCCACACAATTAGCTCCCAGGAAAAAGTTCGCATCACCGATACTCTCAACCCTTCTCCAAGCATACTTTGTGGTATCCAGACAATGAATATCAATGTTGGTAACCCCTAACCCTTGATAGGAGTGGAGATAGAACCGCACCAGATAGATGTCTCCATTTGACTCAACCCAATACGAAACAGCTGTACGATACAAGGGGCATGTCTCAGGGTCAACTATACCCATCTTCTTAACGTAGGCAATTGAGGAGGTAGTGTTGATGATAATACATTGGCTTTTCCAACTAGTGTTTAAATACATTTTCCCTTTAGAACCAAATATGGTGCCTACAAAATCCTGGCGACCATTCTGAAAACCAATGTCATACTTTGTCCACTCTTTATCGCCAGGGCGACAATACAGGACAAACTTCTCACCCGGTGAGCATACAAACATTATAGTGCAATAAGGAGGAGTTGGCGATGATAAGGCACAGCTACCAAGTGAATCTAATGGATGAGATAGTGGAGGAAGGGAAATCTTGGAATGTGATGTGAAATTGGCTAGAAAGCATTCTTGGGTTCTGTCGTCAAATATCAGTAACCAATCTCCAACCCTAGGCATCGTTTTCCCTCTGGTATCAGCAGACTTGCTTCAAAGAAGCTTCCAACGAAAGGATTGAATATCTGTTTTCCTTCGGATTTGGTTTTGCTGAAATTAATGATCCATGGGCTCAATTCAAAATCTGGAAGAGAGATATTTTCAGCACAAGCCATGACTTAACTGAATTCAACCTGAGTACAATATGTCCCTGCGAAATCCGGGCTGGTAAGAACAAGATAAGATAAAAAGAAGTCCTAAAAGCGACCATCTATGAAACATACAGATCATTCACAAACGGAATCATGTAATCAACCATGTTGCCAATAGATCATTGGCAGCCAAGTCCTAAATGCAAATCGGAATGTCCTCCACACACGTATGCAATCCTTTTATAATCGAGGAAAAAGAAATTAATATGACCCTGCTACTTGGGAAACACATAACGGTATACCTGAACTTTGGCCGGACTGTTGTTGCGCCGGCAATGAAGACGAACCTGTCCTCGTCGGCAATGAAGACGAACCTGGTCCAAACATGTGTTTTGGATTAATAAGAGTAAATAAATCGGGCACCGACCTTGTGCCCAGGCATGAGAGGATAACTCACCAGTCTAGTCGGAACAGAAGAAGCTATGGATCCAAATTCGGATAGATGGACCCTTTCGAACGATGGCTTGCCGCCTGTCCAGTAGTCTGCAGTTGTCGGCGACAAATTTGGCCAACCAGTGCAAAGCTCGGTGGAAGAAGAGAAGAAGAAGAATCTCGATCCCCCTCTTGCTGAATCTGAGAATCCGCTTGTGTTTTAGATTGGAGAGCAATGGTATTGATTACAGTTTAGAAAGAAAGAGAGAGAAGCCGCATCGGAACCGGAACCCTTTTTGGAACTCCGCAGTGGACTCAACCAGGCGCCTTGATTCCTCTGCGTTGGAGCTTCTCACCGGTGAGCCGTCTGTCCGTGTTCAAGTTGATTCGACTGTTCAAGTCCATGCAATGTTTGAGGGTGTTCGGCTGGATGACTAACGTAGTACTATACTATAATTTTTATCAAATTAGTAGCCGTCATTTTCCCCCCTTTAAAAGGAAAAGAAAAACGCAGCATGTTTATCCTGCCCCGAGACAGATCAAGATGGTTCTTAGCACAAAGCAAAATGGTGCTAACATAGTCACTCTCACTCCGAGACAACCTCGATTTTTGTAGGGCAAAAAACCTGCTCCTTTCATGGTTGCATTGGGTGTAAAGATACTGAAAAGCACACTATACGAAGGTCCTGACCCTGATGATTTCACTATTGAGCAAGGCCGCGATCCAATTTTACGCAGCCAAGCAATTACTAGTTTAATTCTGGAGAGCCTTCTCCTCTCCATATCAACGTTAATTGTAACTAATCGTCTCT
Organism: Eleusine coracana subsp. coracana; assembly: GCA_032690845.1. Classification (NCBI taxonomy): domain Eukaryota; kingdom Viridiplantae; phylum Streptophyta; class Magnoliopsida; order Poales; family Poaceae; genus Eleusine; species Eleusine coracana. The sequence goes on along the minus strand of CM064430.1, from coordinate 58,616,036 downwards.
GTTATTTATTTATTTATTATATGTTATTCGATAAGATGTTAGTAATCAAAGGCGAGGCACAATTTATCTATGATTAATGTGAAAGATTGAAACGAAGTGTATAAAATGACACCATCGAGCTGAAAACTTTTTATGTGTATAATCGGGGTTTCTTCTCGCGAGAAAGAAAAGAAAGAAATTGGGTTTGGAGTTGACAGGCTCATCCGTGGTCTTGGAGAACAGAACACTGAGACCGCAACTCTCGTTTGGCACACACCAGTACACCCACCATTCTATTCCCATTCCCTCTGCTCGTGGAGTCGTGGTGTAAAAAAAAAAAAAAATCCCTCTCCTCGCCGCCGATTCGATCCCCCCCCCCCCCCCCCCCCCCCCATTTTTCTTTCGCTCTCTTTGTTTTCTTCTCCGATGCAATCTCGCCACCATCTCACCTAGCAATCACACTTCCTAGCCACTACTCCGTGGGGAAGCCGGAACCCTAGCCATGGCCTTCTGGTGGCCGCTTCTGGTGCTCGCCGCCGCCTACGCGCTCTGCCGCCTCCTCCTCCTCCTCATCCCGCCGACAGTCCCCTCCATCGACGTCGATGCTTCAGACGGTATGGTCTTACCGCTGTCAGTTCGATTTCAGTTTTTTCATAGTGGTTTGTGAGTGTGTACATTTTATTGAGTTGGATTTGGACGCAGTGTTGGAGGACCCGAAGACCGACAGCTTCATCTATGTAAGTCCAATCGATTTGCTCACTCTGCATGTCTGTACTAGTCCATTTTCGTGGGTGTCAGGTTGATATGCCTGAACCTGAATCGATGATTCAATGCACTTCAGCAACCCATTTTCTCTCCTTTTTTTTTCTTTCTCGAACATCAACATCCAACTTAATGTGGTCTGGATCTCACGATCAGAGTAGTTTCATGCAATAAGAAACAGAATAGCTTCCAGAATAACACTAGGCAGAGTTCTCTTTAGCATTGGTGATTTTGCTTCCAGCCGAGTGGCTGCTAACTGGCTGAAAGTTTGAAATTTCTGGTTGTGGAGCAGATACCACCGAGAAAGGGGAAGTCTGCTCAAACTGACAAGGTCCAATGTTATGAGCCAGCAACCATGAAGTACTTAGGCTACTTCCCCGCGTTGACTCCTGAAGAGGTATCTTACTGTCACCATGGTCTTTTAAGTACAATTTGTATCTTGTTGTAACCTTGAAACTGCAATCTCTCAAGTAGAGTTTGATCCCTGTAGTCAACTAGAGAATATGGTTCATGCCTCATCTTTCAGTTATCTAGTCAAAGAACAAATGGGCCCAGTTATGTACTTTCTTGCAGTGTATTGTCGGGGGTTTAGGGCCAGCAAACCCTACTGTTGAACGAACATAGGGGCTGCTTGGTTCCCGGCCATAACTCGCCACGCCACTCGCCAAACCTTCGCGCTCAAAATCTACGCCAAGCTTTTGGCGCTAAACGACAGAGAAAACTGTGGCGCGTAGGCTATTTCCCGTATGGCGTGTTGGCAACCAAGCAGCTGCCACTTTCTGCGGCGCTGCTGAAGATTAGGCGTGGCGAGTTATTGCCGGGAACCAAGCAGCCCCATAGTACTAAATTGGACATGTGACTTCATATTTGAGCTTGACTATGGCCAATTCTTTGCTTGATCAGGTCAAAGAACATGTCGCACAAGCCAGGAAAGCACAAAAGGTGTGGGCAAAAAGCAGCTTTAAGCAAAGGCGCCAGTTTCTTCGTATCCTTCTCAAGTATATACTTCAACATCAGGATCTGATATGCGAGTAAGGGCGCTATTACAGTTGCACTTACGTTTTACTTGATACTAGATGTCAATCATTTTTGCCTTTTGGAGGGTCTTCATCCCCCTGCCTTTTTGTTCCACTTGCTCATATGTTCTTGTTGCTGGAAGGCCTGAGCTCAATTTTGCTTATTGTTTGCAGAGTATCATCTCGAGACACTGGAAAGACTATGGTTGATGCGTCATTAGGTGAGATAATGACCACATGTGAAAAGATTACCTGGCTTCTGGATGAGGGGGAGAAGTGGCTAAAGCCTGAATACAGGTCAGAGTCCTAAAAAATGTTCCATCCTCTTGGAGTAAAAAATAGTGATTTCTTTCTTGCTATCTGTATTGCTGTATTGGATTATATAATATTCTTATATATTTTTCTTTTCAATGTTCAGGTCTTCTGGGAGATCAATGTTGCACAAAAGGGCAAAGGTTGAATTTTATCCTCTTGGAGTGGTTGGTGCAATTGTATCTTGGAATTACCCCTTCCATAATGTTTTCAATCCAGTGCTGGCTGCAGTGTTCTCTGGTAATGCAGCAGTTATAAAGGTAAGGCCATGACTTGGCACAATAACACCCCTCTTTATTCTCTGAGTTTTCGTTTTTAATAAATTGTTATACATTCTCTTCTGAATATATTAATAAATCGTTGTACCTTTAACTCTCTATTAAATGTTGATCAATTCTCGTCTGAACTTTTCTGGGAGTAATCATTTCTTTTCTGCTGAGTGTTGATAAAATGTTAGCATGGCACTACTGCAATATGATTATGTCATTCTTCTAGAGACTGATATACTGCCTTTGCTACACATACGGATTAATTGTGACCTCTGAAGCTTGTCTCTTCATCTGAATTTTCATAGATACAAAACTTTATTAAATATTGGTCTGATAGTAGTCTGGCCTTTTATAGGTTTCAGAACATGCAAGTTGGTCTGGATGCTTCTATTATCGCATAATACAAGCTGCTCTTTCAGCTGTTGGTGCTCCTGATAACCTGGTGCACATAATAACTGGGTATGTATGCAGCATTACATTTCCTAGTTCACATGATAATTACACGCATTTCTTTTGTGGCATCTTATCTTTTGTTTTTTCAGATTTGCAGAAACAGGTCAAGCACTTGTATCTTCAGTTGACAAAATTATATTTGTGGGATCACCTGGTGTTGGAAGGATGGTATAATTTGCAGCTTCAATACCCTTATCTTAATTTTATGCAAATAGTCTTCACTCTAGCTGATGCCATGATAAAGTATGTGAAAATACACCATTGAACTTGCTAAGACAATTATTTATGCTTACCCTATTAGGTTCCTTGTCCAGATATAGTTTGACAGAATTGCAACAAAGCCACAGGTTTTACTGTGTTAGGCATTACAACTGTATTGAATATTCTACCTGCAGGGTAATGTGCCCCTATTTATTTAGGAGTTTTTTTTTTTTTTGTATCCATGGTCTTTTAGAATATAGTAGTAAAGTAGTCCCTATTTTTGTTGTGTAAGTTGTTTCTTCCCTCTGTCTTTTTCTCTATTCTAAAGCTGCAGTTCTATGCTCATCACAGATCATGCAAAGAGCATCGGAAACTCTAATACCTGTAACTCTTGAGCTTGGTGGTAAAGATTCGTTTATTGTCTGTGAAGATGTAGATTTACCCAATGTAAGGGCTGTTTATAATGCCATATGTCATGAATAGCATCTTTCTTCAACGATGCATTATGTAGTCCCAGCAGTGTACTTAAACTAATCTGTCATCTTGTCCTGCTTGAAGGTTGTTCAAGTTGCTGTCAGAGCTGCTCTGCAATCTAGTGGACAGAATTGTGCTGGCGCTGAAAGATTCTATGTCCACAAGGATATCTATGCCTCCTTTGTTTCTCAAGTAGTGAAGATAGTGAAATCAATATGTGTTGTAAGTACATAAAGCTGCATCCTGCAGAGTTACCATGTGCTAATTTTTATTGCATTGCCTTATGATTCTTGGGAGCAGGATTAAACGGTTACATACCTATGCTGACAATAATGTATTATTCTGCTTAATTGATATTGTTGTGTGTTGCAAACAAATGTGATTCTGCACACTAATACATAGAACTTCAGTAGAGTTTTCACACTTTTTGCATTGCAAGCTCCATGTTGTATATGTTTCTCAAATTCGAGTACACAAAATGTTCAGTTTAAGCTATCCCAATTCAATGATGTTGGCCCTTTGTTTTCCTAGGGTCCCCCATTGTCTGGCAAATATGATATGGGTGCTATCTGTATGATAGAGCACTCTGAGAAACTTCAGAATCTTGTTAATGATGCTCTTGAGAGAGGTGCTGAAATTGCTGTCCGAGGGAGCTTTGGGAATCTAGGTGAAGATGCAGTTGATCAGTTTTTTCCTCCAACTGTCCTGGTGAATGTTAATCACACAATGAAAATTATGCAAGAAGAGGTAAGCTCGATGTGATGTATGATTTCCTTTAGTACCATTAATGCTAATATTACTGTTAGTCTTGTCACTAATTTCCTTTGCTGATCAAAAGGCGTTTGGGCCGATTCTACCGATCATGAAATTTGATTCTGATGAAGAGGCTATCAAGCTTGCCAATGACTCAAAATATGGCCTTGGCTGTGCTGTCTTTTCTGGTGACCAGAAGCGTGCCATCAGAATAGCATCCCAATTGCACTGTGGTGTTGCAGCGATCAATGACTTTGCTTCTAGCTACATGTGTCAGGTAACTGTATGGTTTGTTATCTTTGTGCTGATTGTCATTGTTCAGTTAAAGTTGTATCCGATGCTGGTGATCTAAGCTACTTATTCTGCAGTAGGCTTTTTGTGCTTGCTGTTATGTTGCCAATGCTAGTAGGCTTACTAGTGTTTCTCCCTGCAGTCTTTACCATTTGGTGGTGTTAAAGACAGTGGATTCGGGAGGTTTGCTGGTGTAGAAGGCTTGCGAGCTTGCTGCCTTGTGAAGGCTGTTGTTGAAGATAGATTCTGGCCGTATATTAAAACAATGATCCCGAAACCTATCCAGGTCTACTAATTTCTGTAGCCAATTAATGTACAATCTGATTTGCATGGTTAATTTCTCGTGGTTCTGCTGATATTCAGCTGCTCGTCTTTTTGCAGTACCCTGTTTCGGAGCATGGATTTGAGTTCCAGCAGCTGCTTGTGGAAACTCTGTACGGCGTTAGCGTGTGGGATAGGTTGCGGTCCCTGGTGAATCTGCTGAAGATGATCTCTGAGCAGAATGCTCGTCCAGCTCCAGTGACCACGAAGAAAAGGCGATGAGATGAAAATAGGAGCTTTGTTGAGTGCTGTGGCAAGTGCCAAATTGTCCCTGTAGTCTTTAGAATGCTAATACCATTTGCACAGCTACCTTGGTGGGGATTAGCGTAAGCGCATGGCAGCTCTTCTCTTGTATGCACGTAAGCGGCCTCTAGGAGTAAGAATTAGGCTTTGTTCCTTGAGAAGAGAGGATCGAAACTCTGAAACAGTGTACATGTTGTTGCGTGACTTTGTTCGAACTTGGGATATGTGTTTTAGTTTTCAGAACATAATTTCCTGCCCGACACAAGTCATATGAGCAATGTGATGCTACAGTAGTATGAACTGCATGTCTGAACGCCATTTCGGGTTTGAGACTTGCAGTGGCGCGAGGATGATAAATATCCCCCTTTTCATTAAAAAAAAAAAGTGCCTGCCTGTCAAGAGCATCACCATGTGCTGAGATTAAATGCTTTCTGCCTGTATTATGCTTTCGTGCAATTAAGGGGCATGCGGCATTCTCGTATTTTCTTGGTGTCACTCGTATTTCAGCTTTGTTGTAACCATGTTCCAATAATCGATGGGACAGCCGGTACGAGCAGAAAGTCGGATCGAACTCGAAGTGGCTAAAGCAAGCCGTGTTGGGTGCCATTTTGCTGTGTGTCAGACTGTCAGTGGGTTAAAGACGGCCTAATAAACGATAAAAAAAACAAATGCGCAGCGAGTTTTGTTATCACAGGAGTTTGAGAAGGAATCCTTAGGAAACAACACAGTACAGATGCTAGAGTTTTTTAAAACTAATAAATTGCTGTAGTAGCCAACGATGGACGGAGGCAGAGTGACATTTTGGCTGCTTGCGAGACAGAGTGCATTGCTCGGCGCCACAGAGGAAGGAGAAGGATGCATGGACGTTATGAATGGTGAACAGTGGACTGGAATTGGCAGTGTAGGTACAGAGGTGGTCAGGTGCGTGCCAACCTGACCCAACAAGCAACTTCTTGTATCACGCGGCAGAATTCATTCCCCAAGCTACCCCAACCAAATAAATAGACGCTCTTCTTTTGGGCTGCCATACGGAGTACAGTAGTACTAGTACAATTCAAAGAAACAAATTATGTGTTCGTTTCTTTGAGTCTAAATTTTAATGAGGTCACATTAATTATTAAAATATTATATATAATTATTAAATATATATTAAATATAAAACTAATTATTGTACATCAACGTGACAAATTTTTTAATCTTAATTAAATCATTATTAAGAGACATTTGTAGCATCACATTATCTAATCATGACCTAATTAGTTTTAATAAATTTGTCTCGTCATTCAGAGAGAGAGTTATGAACTGTGTTTTATCAGTAATCTATATTTAATACTCCTAATTAATATCACAATATTCAATATAATAGATCTAAAAATCAGAGGAGTGGAAACAACACACCCAAAAACTGACGCTCTTCTTCCGCGCGTACTGTCGTTCTGATGAGCAGTAAACACATGGACGTAAGTAACCAGTACTGTACCAGCATGTGGCCACTCTTACCCTTTGAGGTTCAGCTGGTACTTTCTCCATCTTAAAATATAAGTATTATCTAATACTTCTTTCATCTTAAAATATAAGCACTTGTTAATTTTAAAAATTATATTGAACTTTGTATCTTATTTTTAAAAAAATAAAAATATTTATTTTGTTATAATATTTTTTATTATTAGATATATTTAAAATATGATTTATTCTTTTTATATATTTCTCATAAAATTTTTAAATAAGACAAAGAATCAAACATATTTTCTAAAGTCCACAAAAACTAAGTACCGCAGATGATCAGGAAGATGGAAAATGGATCACTCGATCATCGACAGACACCAGGTTGATTATTTATGCATTGGAGTGAGACTGACGATGAGGGGACGGCCTGGCTATTTGTTAAGCTGCTCCACTCCAACTCCAATGCGTGAGATGAAGAGGCACACTGTTACCGTTTACCAGCAACCAACCAATGCGTTGAACGTTTTTGGTCACCGGCGGCACACAGACGACGGGAAGACTGCGGTGGTGAGTGAGACGAGGCAGTTGGTTGGTGGAGCATAAGTGCGCCGCCGGTGCACGGCCAATCCATGCATGTGCGTGCAGCCAGCCATATGACCGTAAAACCAGAGGCGCGTCTTCCATTCCATTCTCGACGTACGGGTGTTAAAAAAGAAAGAAAAAAAAAACAATTCCATTTGACGGCTCGGGCGGCCTAGCTTCACTGTCACGCACCGCCGTCCCTCCCAGCGCAAAGCTCAGCTGTACTACCGTGCCCATCGGTCTCACACATTCTCCCAACAAACTACATAAATTCAGCCTGCTCCGTGTTCTTCCTTGGACTCGATCAGTAGTGCCTATATAAAGCCAGTCGATCACACCGTCAGTGCCGAGCTAGCTTAGCTACTCAGAGAGCAGAGGATGGGGAAGTGGGTGGTGAGTGTGGCTGTGGCGGCGACGTTGGCCTTGGTGATCGTGCTTGCCGACGCGCGCTCACTGTCACTCGAGAAGCAAGGCCTGCTCGGTGGCGGTGTTGGGCTTGGATTCGGAGGGGGGAAAGGTGGCGGGCTTGGGCTTGGGCTTGGGCTCGGAGGAGGAGGTGGTGGATTCGGGGGAGGCGGCGGTGCCGGTGGTTGGCTGGGCCTTGGAGGCGGGAAAGGTGGCGGCTTAGGCGGAGGTGGAGGTCTCGGAGGAGGAGGCGGTGGTGGTCTTGGTGGAGGATTTGGAGGTGGTCTCGGAGGCGGACATGGCGGTGGACTAGGTGGTGGGTTCGGCAAAGGCGGTGGTCTCGGTGGAGGAGGCGGTCTTGGTGGTGGCCTCGGAGGCGGCGCCGGAGCTGGCGGTGGTATCGGAGGTGGACATGGCGGCGGACTTGGTGGTGGGTTTGGCAAAGGCGGCGGTCTTGGTGGTGGCTTCGGAGGCGGCGCCGGAGCCGGCGATGGTCTTGGAGGAGGAGGTGGATTTGGCGGCGGCGCCGGAGGCGGTGCAGGAGGCCTCGGCGGTGGTGCAGGAGCAGGTGGCGGGCTTGGTGGTGGTGCCGGACTTGGCGGCGGTGCAGGCGGAGGCGCCGGAGCCGGCGGAGGTTTCGGAGGAGGCAAAGGTGGAGGCTTCGGCGGCGGCGCTGGTGGCGGAGCAGGCGGAGGCTTCGGCGCAGGAAAAGGTGGAGGCCTAGGTGGTGGTCACGGTGCCGGCGGCGGCGCTGGTGGTGGCGGCGGCATCGGTGGCGGGCTGTAAGCTCTCCAGACGCGCGAGACAGTGCACATCACGTAGCACTAGCTGCATGCACTCGTGTGAGATTCTCTCTTCATATTGACCGGGTCAAGGTTGCGTCGTCATGACATCACTAGCTATAAGTCGAATACTACTACTTTCCTTGTATTAAGTATTCAAAAGCGCGCTTGTATTAAGCGACAAGGGAATAATTGTTGTCGATCGAGATCGGGGAGAGATGAGAGTACGTGATGATAGGCCGTGTTGCTTGGTTCCTCTGAAGCCTCAACACTCTGCATCAGTAGGCTTCTGTGACTGTCGCCCGTGTATTGCTTTCCTATTTCTGCAACAAAAAATATATACTATGTTCATCACAATACTTATAA